>JARPRH010000722.1:99244-134310 GCA_031763665.1 Calameuta haemorrhoidalis
CTCACCTTTGAGTTGTGAGCCAATAGAAGTCTGACGCGGCTCAGTTCTCTCTCGAGCAGCAGTTGTTGCTTCCGGTACCGTTCAACTTCCGCCGGGTTGCTCCTGCTGCCTTGTAATTTGTGCCTAAGACCGCCCAGGGCTTTTTCCAATATTTCCTAAAAATCGCAAAGCATTCCTCCATGTTACGTATGTGCGCGCGCATCCGCGTATAACGGAAAACTGGCTCATCGCCGGCAGCTACCAGACTTTGATAAAAAAATAGTAGCAACTGTCAGGGACGCTACTAATATGTATACGTATAGCAGCAGTCCAATCTCTAATTACCTTGTCCTGCTGAAGACTATGCAGCGTTCCGGATTCTTCCTGCAGCAACCGGTCCAGCTTGTAAAGTTGCTGTACCTTGGCCTGCAACGTAGAAGGTTACCAAGATCATCCCCGAGGTCTGCGCGTCGCCCGACGCGTCGCCAGTATCGGCTTTCAGCCGCAACATTCCGGTTTCTAGAGCTACGCTACACACACGGGCCAGCAAGTTTGTCTCCTCTCCGTTGGTACCTTGAGAAATTAATACCGCGCGGCGAGAGACAATCGAGTGCCGCCGCTCCGCCTCTCAAAGGGCAGCCGCGGCATGATCAGCGTGCTTATCCGTGTGCGTGTCCCTACGTCGCGATATCTCGCTGGAGAATTGGAGATGGAGGCCCCCCCCTCCCCTCCCGCCCCTCCTGCCCCTCCTCCTTGCTAACAACAAGACACAATCTACCTGGAGTTGACCATGATCCGGACTCAGCCGATCCCAATCACGACGTTCCTCTGCGAGCAGTCGCTGCTCCTGGACGCGCTGATTGAACTCGAGACGATCACGATGCTCCCGGGCGCTCTTGTTCTGCTCCTGCGGCTGAAGAAGATCGTGCCGCGAGCCGGACGCGCTGCCGTTGCCGATCGACTGATTCCCACGATTGTAGAGGGATCCCAGCTTCACCATATTGTCCACCAGATTCACCAGCGGCTTCCCTTTCTCGTACTGAAAGTTTTAATTAACTTTCTTCGACTCGTTCCTTGCTTTTCTCCGTTCGTTAGCTAATGAACATTGATTGATAATCAGGGAATTCCAGGCCAGCAATATTTTACAAACTCTTGCCACGAGGCCTGGATGGCCATGTCGGAAAGTGGTGACCGTAGAAGAGAAGAAATAAGACTGTGAGAAGAGGGGAAGGGCCAGGTCGTCAAGGACCTGGGAGGAAGGTCAAAGAAGAGATCAAGGCAGACGAAGATCACGCAGCATCCTCTTCCTCTCCTTCGGTACTTCCCCAGGCGGTCCCGGCCGGCATCTTCGGTACTCGGAGCTGAATGCGCATTCACGCGAAACTCGGCGCCAGGGATAAACTTTATAATTTACTGACTTCCTGGCGTCGACGGCACGGGGCCAAAGGTCATCCAGGTCATTTAACAGTCGAAAGTCACCGGCAGATCCTCCACAGGTCCACTACACTCTCTCTTACGTCTCCATGCACTTTTATCCTTTTATTGAATTTTTTTTTAAATGCTTATCCATTAGTCATCGCAGCGACGTACCTGCTTCTCCAGATCCATCAGGTGCTTCTTCAGTTCCTCCAACTTTTGCAGGTTCTCCAGTCTCCTGGGGGTATCCAGTTCGGCCAGTCTAGCCTATATGACAACAGAAGAGAAGAGACTCTGGTTACTGATTTGATCGCGGCGGTTCCCTCTCGATGGACTTTGCTCTACAGGAACGTAGGAACGCAGGAACGCGGGAACGTAGGAACGTAGGAACGTAGGAACTTGGGTGCAGGGAGAGATGGTAGACACCACATAGCCAGCAGCCAGCAAGCGAACTTCTTTACACCGTCCATGTCGCTGCACCAGGAAACCGGTTATCCCTAGGAGATAAACACCACTTACGACTGCGTTAATTCAAACTCCGCCCCGCATTGCGTTAATAAACGCGGCTTCACCAAAGATCCCTTCGTGTACTTAATTGGATTCGCTCGAGGATAAATCAATATCGGTCCTATCTCTTTATTCGATCCTTCACTTAATTAGGTTTTACGTTATTTCCTGCCTTTTTTTATTGTCTTTTCCCTCTTTTAATGTTCAGCAGGGACGTACGTGAGCGCAACTGCATCCGATATTCTATACGTGGCTGCGACGGACGGGACCTTGGCAGGATCCGAAGACTGAACTGGTACTGGTGCTGGGTCTACTGTGGGGCCTGTTGTTGGGCCTGTTGTGGGACCTGCTGTGGCCTCACTGTCAGCACGGAAAGCCAATCCCTGGAAAGTGAGCGGCTGACTTGGGCACCACTGACGTTACCGCCGCGTCGTGTCACGACGCCATCAAGCAGTCAGTGAATGCCTGGATAGTGGGGACTATCTCTGACAGTGAGAGCACAATGGCAGCCAGTGACCGGCATTTATCTAGGTCTACGTCGGTAAATAAAATTTAGGCACAATGACTCTCTATGTCGTACAACTCAGCCACATTTTTTAGGCGACGCGAGCCTAAAATAGAATGTTTTCGTAGTTGTTCCATGAATTTGGAATTTCATTTTCGGGTGGGTTCCAGACACAGTCTTCAATTTGCTCCTATTGCTTCCTATCGCTGTTTGATTATCTGGGTGACCCCCTTTTTACAGTTTATAGTTCGCACTTCAGGCGATAATGGCTGTAACGATCACAATTTGCCAGTCTAGTTGACGAACCGATCGCAAGGTACAAGAATTCGCCACGATGGCGTTCGGGATGCTTTTTTTTTTCTTAATTTCCCTTAACCTTTTTGTTTTACGAGAGATAAATTTTTTTGGAATTATGTGTTCAATCGAAGCGAAAAACCTGAATCAGTGTCTCTTGTCACGTGACGTGTCAGTAATTATATACAGGCGGGATGGATTTAAAAAAAAAATTGAACTGACGAATCAAGGCAGAAAAATGCTATTGAATTTACTTAGTTTGGTAAACACAGGTAGGTCGCGTAAAGGTCTACGTGTTCGGAGCGCATCGACGACCACAGCGTCTCGGCGTCACGGCGTCCAAGTTCACCCTGTAGTTCCCTGTCGCCTCCCAAGTAATATTAACGTCCAACCGGTTGTTCGTATTTTCAATTACACGTTTTCCGGGTTGCAGGTGTCGCTGGGATTAGGGACACCAAGACAAATAGCAGCTCAAGAAGAATCATCACGATTTCGCTTGAAACATGGTCGACGGTACGTACTACCACTCAAGCGAAGAGTATTTAGATGCTTAGAAATCGGCGATCATTGTTCTAAATAAATGAAGGACGAGAAGAGGAAAAGTAGCACCCGAAGTAGGAATAACATGCCAGCGGTGGGAAGGAAATGTTAGAAAGATATTAGATCGGCTTTCCGTGTAAAGTGAATAACTGGACGCCCCTACGGGCTGAACTTCAGCAGCTTCAACAGCTTCAACAGCTTCAAGAGCTTCAAGAGCTTCAAGAGGATTGTTCGTCAACGGTAGAGAAATACCAACCACCACCATAAGCCCTTACTCGCTGTTCAAATATACCAGATGCCAGGTTTTCCTTATCCTTCGCTAAGTTCCAATGTTACACCACTCCCCTTCCCCCGCCCAAAAGCAAATTCCCTCTAATTAAAGATTGTCGAGACGTAACCTGTGCTTCGATTTCCATGTTACAGGTTTCCATCGCCTTGCAAAGCGTCGCACTTTGTCGACGCAGCTGAATCAGCAGGAGCACAAGTTCCTCGTGGGTCCTGCCCAAAAGTTCTCCAGCCGATACCTGTACCAGTCCATTTGCATTTGCATTTGTACTTGCACTTCCACTTCCGGTTGCAGTTCCTGTAGCGCCTCCCCTCGCTGTATTAAGGACGTGCTGTTGGATGACGTTGAGAAACATAGGAGAAAAGATAGGAGGAGGAAGAGAACAAAACAAATAATAACGAAAAAATAAAAAAGCAGGTAACGCATGATGAAGAAAAATTAATAAATTTACAACTAGGCTAACGAATGCGTATATACACAGGGTGGGGCATTTATAGCGATCAGGTCAATTTTTTCAGAAACGAAGTCAGATATAAAAAGATGTTACAGTTTCAAGAGAGCCGGAAGATTCCGTTACTGAATTCCTTCCTGAGTGCAGGCGTCCTGGTAATCCGAAGGTCAACTTTCATTTTTTTCAATGCGATGATGCAATTATTTTAAAAATAAAAAAAGTATCAGTTCTTACATCACGTAAGATCTACTATCTACTATAACATTTTTTTATATCTAGCTTCGTCTCCGAAAACAATGGACCTGGTGACTATAAATGTCTCACCCAGTATATAAAAACACGCACGCACGTACACGTATGTACATGTACGTCATAAGGATATGTTTCGGTGGACAGAACGCTGGAGACGTTGGACACGTTGGACACGTTAGAGACACTAGAGACCGGAGTAACGTGCACGAGCGTCGTCGAGACTTGGAAAGTTGCCACCGTTGGAATTCCAGGGACTGGAAATTAATTTTCTATTAGAAAAACAGGCGAATAGGTGAAACGGGGAAACGGGGAATCAGGGACACAGGGAAACAGGGAACATTCGTTGGAGACACACGGGACGTGGACGATCGATCGATGTTCCTTTCGTGTGAAAGTATCGACTGCTTAGTTCACTTCGATTCGAAGGAGATATGGAATTTTATGGCGGATTCTATCTTATTTTTTCCCCTCTTCTCTTCTCTCTGCCACTAGAAAGCAACTTTCCTTCGAATGCTGACTATGGATTATTTTCCGCCATTGAATTTCTCTTTCTTTCATTATCATCTCTTCTTCTGACACGTTAAATCTCTCTTTTTCCACTTAACACCGCGCACTGCCCCGACGAAGTATGTGACCGTGCGAAAAAAAAGAAAAGAAGGTAGAAGCCGGGATTGAGGGGAAGCAAGATCCTACGGAGAATCGTAAGAAGTCCACTGGATTCCGCGATACAAGCAAAGGCATCGCGATCTTTCTATTTTATTTTATTTCTTCTTTTTCTTATTCTCCACCCCCCCCCCCCCCCTCTCTCTCTCTCTGTCTGTCTCTTTCTCTCTTTTAAAAGAAAACTAAATCCTCACACGAGAAACTACTTCAGCATTATTTGATCTATGAATCTATGAATCTAAAAATCACGTGCAATTCAATTTTGTTGGACACTATGAGAAAATAAAAACTATAACTTGGACAAGGAAATATATACTGTCTTTAGCAGACAGCAGGTACACACCTTAATAGTCAAATTCAAAATTAATATTAGATTTTAAATAGAAAATAGAAAACGAATGTACAGTGAACCGAAGTGAATTTCAAAGAGGAAAAACTATCGAAAGCAGGACTGACCAGTAGAATTCTCGAAGTGAGGCAGTTTCCACAGAAGGAGTCCGTTCGACTGAGGAATCGCTAAGGTGCAGACTCCTTGGATGCTCCGCAAGGAGGCAGAGACTGGCGAGTTGCCACGTTGGGCGCAGAGCCTTTCGGAGATTCTCCTCCTTGCAGGGACCATTTATTTTGTATCTTTTGCCTGAACGGATTGTACTCTTCTGCCTCCCCCCTCCCTCCCTCCCCCCCTTCCAACACACACACACACACACACACACACACATTCTATCTCTCTCTTGCTCAGGGAGATGGTACACCTTTATTTTGTACTTGAAGTTGACTCTCTTGGGTAGGCACGTTCTGCAGCCCTCGAGAGAGTCGTTCCTCATCCCGCTGAATAGTTACAGTGCCGAGTTAGCTAGTAGCTAATAGCTAGTAGCTAGTAGCTAGTAGCTAACTACAGCTGAGATTCCTCGAGGGTCCGAGAATGTTTGAGAGTGTCAATGAAACGGCGGTACGAATCTCCGGTGCCTTTGGAGCAGCAGCATCCTTTTACGGGATCTCTATACGTATACGTATGATGGATGCTAGTTGGGGATGCTTCAGAATATTATTTTCTAAATCCATAAGGGTTGTAGCGGAGTATATGGATTTGTGGTACATCCTGCAGACTCCTGGGGTTCTTACGGACGTAATCCGGCACTGTAGCAGAGAAACCAGTCCCAGGGTCGGAGCCCTTTCAGCTGGCAGGATCAAGGCTGCTTGCCAATTGGCCAAACCATTATTTTCCTTCCTTCCTCCGTTCCTTCTTTTCTTCTTTTTTCACTTGCTTTTCGTTTCTTTTCGCTTCTCTCTCTTTCTCGCTCTTCATATCTTTATTTCCTTTGTCCTCTTTCGCAGACTTCAATTCGTAATCTCTGACTAAACTCCTTGATCGCCTACATAGGACGTAGCAGAGGATTTCTTAAAGGTTTTATCGGTCTGCCGACGCCAAAGATTTATTGACCTGATCTCTCCTGTTCGCAGATCCGGATACGACGGTGCCCATCCGGAACTGCCGCGGGGATCAACTGGACTAGAGGAAAAGTCCTCCTGCCGAAGACTTGGGAAAAGAGACTGCGACTAAGATCAGGAGCTATACGTCGTTCGCCAATGATCAGGATGACGAACTACTTGGAGAACTTGAGGAACTTGGAGAACTCTCGACGTGGATCATGATCGACGAGGTGAGTTTTTAAAGATATTTTTTCATCTTTTGGTTTTGCTTGGGGGATTGTTCTATCGACGAAATTTTGAAAAATTCTTCCGCCAGTGATATTCTCGAGTCATCCGTCCCCAGGGCAAATTGTTTTCCACTCTGCAGCAACCCGATAGCTTTTCAAATTGATACGCATTCAAGAATTTCCAATTGTCAATAGCAGCAGGGATTTCGTGTTGGCGGGGGAAGAGAGAACGGCATGAAAAAAGAGTGACTGGCTCTCGTCAGTAATGGCCCAGCGTGGCAGTTCGTTGCCGGAAGCGAATTGCGGCGCATCAAATGGAAAAACATAAAAGAAGAACGGGGGTGGGGGGGGGGGGGGCGATAACAAATTTCCGAGAACTTCGGAATCAGTCAGGTCGGGGCGAGGGGAGCGATAGGTCATTAGGTCATTACGTACTGCAGAAGGTATCACGTATGACGTCACTCGCACGAAAATGAAACCGACTTTCCAGGTATTTTCCTCCGTCCGTGTGGCTGCGTATTTCTAAAGAAAAAAAGTTTTTTGGCAGCTCGAGATATCGAAGCCGACAGCTGCGGCTGACAGGTCAATGAAACTCAAACGCGCTAGACAACTCAGTGGATGCTGCGGGGCGAACCTTTATCGGCCTTATCTCCAGGGTCGCGAGGGTCGCTTACATTCAGAGTAGCTGC
This sequence comes from Calameuta haemorrhoidalis, assembly GCA_031763665.1. Classification (NCBI taxonomy): domain Eukaryota; kingdom Metazoa; phylum Arthropoda; class Insecta; order Hymenoptera; family Cephidae; genus Calameuta; species Calameuta haemorrhoidalis. The sequence continues at coordinate 106,485 of JARPRH010000722.1, forward strand.
AGTCGGTAGGTTCATCCTTTAAGGGTGGATGTAGCTAAGTATTCTGCGGGGAGGTGAACCTAAAGGGAAAGGATTCTAACACATATTGTTTCAAACTGAACATAGAGAGAGGGAGAGAGAGGATCGTTCCAGGGAGATACTGGAGCCTGGTTATCTCTTATCAATCTCTTTCATTCTGTTTATTGAAATCTCTTCTCTGTAGCCTGTCTCATGTATTTTCGTATTTTCATATTTTCAAGAAAAAGATTCGCCGTTCATGTACAAGTCTATATCGTCATTGTAATAGATTCACAGTTCGTACTACGTTCCGGGTTGATTCCGATAGGATTCGGATAATGCAGCTTTGCAGTTTTGGTATTACACAGACTGTACTGATAGAGAGAGAGAGAGAGAGAGAGAGAGAGAGAGAGAGAGAGAGAGAGAGACCTTTAAGGTCCGTTCATGCAAGGATAAAGCGATTCTACTCGAATTTAACGGTCTACTCTATCGAATTGCATTCCCTCTGATGGTCTAATCACCCTCTTCGATTAGAAATGCATTGACGCCAAAGTGTGGACGCGCCAGTAGAAGCTTCCCTTTAATATCCAGACAGGCTTCGTTGGCAAGAGAAAACAGGAGAGGACAAGAGAGGGCAAGAGAGGGAGATGGATGAAGGTACGCATCAGGAAGGATTTCCGATGTCTTCTTCTCTCCTTCTAGAGGTAACGGTAGGACATTCTTGATGAGATTAAAGTCGCTTCGAGGGATTTGCCGCGCTAGAAACGGCTAATTATTGCTGCCATGATTGTTGCTGTTCTACGACACACGTGGATTCTGCGACTGTGGCTCGAACCCACGTGGCGCACTCTCATTACTACTTATTTTTCTAGCTGACAATGAGTTTCCTTCCTAATAGTTACTCGTGTGCCGGAGGAGGGCCTTTCGCCATTATGCTTCTGCTCTTCTCCGTCCCGAGTAAGTAACTGCACCAAGTGCAATTAGTTTCGGACTCTGAGCGGCGTAACAAGCAGGGTAGGTGGGACAGGCGGGGGGGAGGGTGTCGTTGCTTCCTTCTTGTTCGTTCGCAGCGAAGCACGTTTAATTAATCGCTTCCACTCAGCAATGTAATAAAAGCGTAATAAAAGCTCGAGAAGATGAGAGCCGATCCGTGGAATCGGATGCTGCACACTCGAGCGGTTCAGCGGTCGAGCGTTCAGCCTCCTTGCTTGTCTCTTTCAATCTCTAGCACGATTTCCCGCGTTCTGTCCGGAAAATTCCCAAATAAATAATTTCGCCTGACTTACCCTTTTGCTCGAGAGTTCACCGGTGTCCCTCGTGTTGCAGCGCTGATTCTGTCGCAGCATCCCTGTTCCTCCGCCGCCACCGCCGCCGCGATCCACTTCTCGTCCGGTGGGACTGACTGCCTTCCTCTCGCCTGGACACACATTTCCCTCGGTAAGTTGCTTTTCGCTTAACTTTAAATTCGAGTAAATTAGCCTTTTCAGTTTCATTCGATTATGTTTGCTCCCTTCAGCCGACTCGTGCGTCTCCGAGGGTAGCAAATGGCTGAATCGCTTGAGTCACGTATCCACCATACGTATACATATGTATTGGTAGGAATTTACATTAAACTGCTTAGGAATTTTGGAAAACCGATGCGAGTATCTGGCGAGTATCCGGCGAGTATCCGGCGAGTATTCGGCGAGTGTACCGTCTGAAAGCATTGCGCTCGCATGCCAAAGGCTGTTCAACTGCAAACAATGAATTATTCATTGGCCGCATGCGCGAGTCACTCGAATATTTGGCCCAGGTCCTTGAGTCTCCGCGTCTTTGCGTTCTAGTCGAGAGCAGGAAAATTCCTGCGGAATGAACGAGGATGTCTAGGAAATTGGTGGCCGAGCAGGTAGAGGAAAGGGGAGGGGGGGCACCCAGAGCAGCACGCGTGCTGGAGTTGAGGATTTTTTTTTTTAAATATTCACCTTCGAAAATCACTTATCGGAGAATTTCGTGATGTTTCCAAATGAAATCGGGATTTGAAATTAGACTGAGGAATGAATTTACTCGGTCCGCTTAGCGTTTCCATTATTCGAGGCGTAAATCCTCATGCCCGCAGGGACAGGATACGGGCACCAGGAGCAGACCATGAGTCAGGGAGCCAACCGGCCGAACCTGGAGGCTCCTTTGAATAATTAACTCCGACACGCGACTTACTTCGACCCCCCCTCCCTCCACCCTCCACCCTCAGACCCAGCAAAAGGCTGGAATTTATGTCGCACGGGAATTCGGAAGTTCGGATTTAGTTGAGCCCGGTTTATTCAAACATTCCCCGTTAAAATAGTGCCATCCCTTAGTCGCTCTAAAAACAGTGCGGAATAATTACTACATGCGCCTGGGAAGTCACGCTTCCCATTGAACCCTTGCGGGTTGGAGCGACACTTTGAAAATCATCCCCTAAGAAAAGCTGTATAATGTTCGGTGGTGGGTGGCGGTGGTACCAGAGAACGTGCTAATTTAGGTTTTTGCGGTACAGTGTGGCTCGGGTCTGCCCGTATGAAAAGAAAGAGTCGATAACCTCGAGAGAAACTGCATTGCTGCACTTGAACCGCTCGGGTGCAGTGCGCTGCAGTTGCAGTCTCTCGAGTTGCAGAATCTCAACGCAAGATCGCGCCAGTCGCTAAATCGACCAAACTATTGTTATCTCTCGTACGAAGGAGGCCACGTGACTTCTTTTTTATCTTACTTCGTAAAAGGAAAATCAATATATCTTCTCGGAGGACTCTTAAGCATTTCCTCGGGTTTCGCTTTATTTAATATTAAAATAATTATTGCTGTTATACTATATATACATATATATATTTACCGGTACCGTTAATATGCCTTTCGCTGTCACTGGGACTGGACATTCTGTGCTCGCTGGGAGAAACGACCCTCAGGGCTGGACTCGAGATCCTCTGTGCATGTTGTCCAACTCCAGGGGATGCTATCCTCCCTTCGGTCCGGTGATTCCCCGTTGAGTCCAGGGTGTTCCTGAGATTCGGAGAAAACAAGTGCGATCAAGGTCTGACCATCGAAAGGCATAAAGGATTTCCCGGAAATCCCGTTATTTATGTTCCCGGAGAATCTCGGAGCTTCTTCCTCGTGGATCCGGGCCTGGATTGGCTCGCGCTGACTCGACGTTCCCCATGCGACCACCTAGCAACCCCTTATACGCGCACATAGGTTACACATATGTACAGGAAAGCGTGTCGCTGGGAAATTACAGTGTCGACTCAGCCTTTAAAATATTCGCGTTTCGCCGGAGCAGCCGGATATCGACTGGTGCTGCTAGCAATTCCGAAAACTTATTCAAAAGTCCCACGGAAACTGCATCCCCGATCCGCCCTGTGAGTCTCGCAGCATTTCGTACGTATGTATCGTATGTATCGTACGTATGCACGTGGTGTATCGGAAGAAATGAAACTGACCCTGACGATCCAGTTCTGACGTCACCGTTACTGGGGATCCTCGGGATCTCATTAACGACGCCTGTACGTTCGCAGCCTCTTATTTGGGGCGTCGATTGCTGAACCGGAAGTGGTTGCTGTCTGGTGGTTCGCGGCAGAGGAAGCGTCGACACCCCGGAGGGTGGCTGCGTCAATGATCTCTGGGCCAGCTGAGAGGTGCTCACCGCCCTCGGCGGAAGAGGATCTCGTCCTATGACCGATCCCGATCCCGACGCTGTAACAAAATTCAGCAGCTCATTAGCCAATCAAAGTAGCATCCGCATAATCTGGAATATTCGAATTGCTGGAGAGCACGTATATTCGCTGATAACGCTTAACTAGGCGCGCAAGTCACTCGTGCCAATCGGCAAGCAAATCCCGAATCCCGATTCGTCGCCAGACGATATCCGAAACCCGTGAGGAGCATTTTCCCTGGGACAATGACCAATTAACGCCCGACGGACTGGCTTTTGCGCGAATTCAATAAATTCGATAATCCCCCCCCGGGTTTATTTTCTACGTTTTCATCCCAATTCGAATCCACCCGGGCGCACCGCCCTGTTGGAATAGGCACCGGTTGCCCCCCCCCCCCCCCCCCCCACTCCCCGATAAACCCCTCACCCATCCATCCCAAATCGCTGCACCCTGAAAATTCTCCAGTCGAGGGTGCCGAATGCATCGGGTGAATTCGCTAACGACGCGGCGCGCGTGCGCCTCTCGAAGGGGCTGCAAACTCCTTTCACTCCAGCTTAAGAAAAATCCACAATAGCTGTCAGTGCGCGAATGTCTTTTCCCAATCGCTTCTTCCTGGAATCCAGATGCACCGCGCCTCCAGGTTCCCGAAGACATTTTCTCCCAAGTGCATTCGCTGCGGGAGGAACTCATGCATTCCAAGTGACTGCTGCGCCACTGCACTTTTTCTCTCTGGCGTCCTAACCCTTTTCAACTGTCTTCGCGTAAATGCATTTTTTCTCTCTGATTTCACCAGCCATAGTCACTTTGAAGTTCCTTCATTCGAAGGGGAAGTGAGAGAAATATTCTGGATTTAAAAAAGTATTATATCCTATTCAATCCGTTCCTCGACGTTTTGCACGTGGGAGAGGGGGGGGGGGGGGTTTCTTTACGTCTCCCCCTTTAAATTCCCTTGTGGTGCATCTTATGCATTTTTCTTTGCGAATTGCATCACTCGAGCGAGCGGGACGTCGCCATGGGAATTCAATCCTGTGTCGAGACGCATAAACGATTCGCTGTTCCGTGCAAAATTTCTAGTCTCGTATAGACGTCACTAGTCTCGCCATTCTTGACTTCTTCGGGACGATCGATATTTTGCCAGTTTCTCGAATAAAAAAACTGGAAGAACGAAGAGGGAGACTTTTTGGTCCATAGTCGGAGATTCGGTGCCGAGCAGTAATGGGCAGGATGCACTGGGCAAAAGGGGCAGCAGGATCTTCCTAATGGGAGGCAGCAGAGGAATCAGCTCGAGACAGAGGATGCGCAGCGCAGTCCATTTCGAGTGGATCGCGTAGCTGATGGCATCGCGGACTCAATTAAATTACTCGGGGAAGAGGGCTTTTCAGTCCCAAAGCTTTCTGGAATTTAGTAATGGAATTTTCAACACCCTATGTATAATTTATCTCTCGAGGAAACTAGCTGGCCGATCTTTAGAAATTTTGAGCGTTTCTATCGGTTCGTTGTGCGAATTAAGGACTTCATAGGTGGAACCGCGTAGCTTCCAGTGACTCTCGGTCGATTTATCCGTCCATCCAATCGCCTGTCCGGTCGAGCAGCAGATGCAAATTTGAGAACGACGCACGCACGCGTGTGCGCGCACCAGGCGGCGGTGCAGGAAGCAGATGGAACGAGGAGAATGGAGGAAATGCGGACGACGCGGAAAATGACAGCCGAGCAATAAAGTGGCTTGCATTACGCATTCGAATAAAGTCTCACGCGTTAGATCAGAGTTGGAATGACTTTTATAAATAAATAATCTTCGCTGCCGCAAGAACGTAAATCGCAGGATGATCGAGCACTCGCTGCACGAATGGCCAATCCTCGAGCCAATTTATTTCCCGGCTCTTCTTTAAACCACAAGACCGGACGTCTTTTCCCTCCTTGACATTCTCATTTATTCTGCAGATAAATCCGACGCACGCCTGTGCACGCCTGTGCGTCGTGGCGTCGTGGCGTCGTGGCGTCGTGGCGTCGTGGCGTCGTGCATGAATACCCCCGGGTGCGCGCCAACCCGTGAGATTCTCAAAACACCCGAAATTCCCTAGATATTAAATGAACCTCCAGTTTGAAATTCCACGCGAAGAAGCTTCCCGACGCGACAATTGATTTTGATCCTCAATCAAAGCAGTGAAAAGCTTCCACCAGCGAAGGTCTCTCCGAGGGAGCAAAACAAACGCGAGTCAAAGATTCTTCCGTGCAAAACAGGCTGGAAGCGATATTAGTCACGCGAGTCTCGAATCGCTCGCCAAAGAATTTCAATAAAGTTCCTGCACTTATCCGGCTACTTAAACATTTTTCAAATTTCACCGAGGATCCTGCTAATCGCGCCGGATGGCTCCTCGAATTCTTCTCTCCGGCCCTGCACATTCTCAAGGATCAGGATGGGCTCCTCCCTTAGCTCAGGCTCCCTCGAAAGAGAACGAGGGACGGAGGCTGAGGAAAGATTATTCAATTGCGCCTGACTTCGTAAAAAGGGTCATTTGATGTCGTCACGAGGAACCATCCTACAGACGCATTAGGAGAGCAATCTCGTGTCCTGACCAATGACCATCCTCCCTCCTCCACCCAACCGTGTGGTCCAACCCTCATGCGTTATTTATGCGATCTCGTAAAAGACACAATTGTGCTTGACTCGACGACCACCCTGCAGCCAGCGGCAGCACCAGTCGCACGCGCGCCCGAGAATCCTACGGACGTTTGCCCACCGTAATTTTCGATTAATGTATTTTAATGTATTTTACTACGATCCTCGTAGATGACGCGGAGATAAGTTTAATCATTTTCAAAAAGAAAAAAACTTTATTGTCCTACGGTATTTAGAGGTTTTTTTTTATTTTCTCTTTAAGATACCAAGCACGTTTCCGCGATCGAAAGTTACTCGGCTGCCAATGTTTACGGGTCAATCGCGTAGCCGCTTTTCCATTCGATTATTTTTATTTCCTTGATTCCCTCTTTATTCCTTTCGCCTCCCTCCCTTCCGCCATCACGGTTACACGTCCCGAATACTCTTTTGGAAGTAGGTTAAAAGTTAGAGAAAATATTCGTCATCTCCGAGCGATCTCCTGCATCCTGGAGGATCCCCCGGACCAAGTCTAATGGAATTCGAAAGGGATCGATGCTCCATTCGGTAATCTATACGTATCGACCGTGCTCCGTTAACATTTGATTCTTAAGTATTCGTAGGGCCAGGGGGTCACCCTTAGCCCACCACCCCACCACCCCACCACCCCACCACCTCACCACTTTTCCGCTCTTCAACTTTTAAACTTTGGCTTGCCTTTTCAAATTGCATGAAAATATAATTAGTTATGCTTTGATTAGTTATTAACTGCGTGACGGGGGGATCGCAACGTTGCCAGTGCTGGACGTTTACACGAGCAAACAAGGCGCCTCCCCATTGCGCAGCAGGAAGAGCGTCGACATTATGGAAATCTGCGCTCGTCCCACATTCGGCAGCAGTGAGTGTGGAGAATAATGGGAGGAGGAGCTGCGGGTGTGTTTTCGAGGGGGAAGGGGGCAGGAGGCTTTTTGTGACAGACGCGACGACGCGTCGATGCAATCTGGTGACGTAACGTACCGGTTAGCGCAGACAACACAATAATGCCAAACTTCATTCGCGCAAGGAAACAATTCGTTTAATCTTTTAAAAGAGGCATTACGCTCGATAACTATACTTATAGAAATTCTTTGGGGCGATCGAGTTCCCGTTCCCTTGAGAACAGCAAGAGTCTCTGTGAGAAGCGGAGCGGCGGCTCGATTAAGAGTTTAGCATCGAGGACGAAGCTTCTGGAAATCAATGAATTCAGCAATTTAATTGACGTTCGGAGCCGCTAGTAACCCTTTAAAATTGGCCTTCTGGCTTATTTTCGCCTCGCAGCGTCTCATCCAACAGAGCCAAAGTTACGTCACTCGGAGGTTCAGCGAAATTAGACAGAGGAGTCTGTTCAGCTTCGAAATATGAGTTTCCCGTTACTTATCGTTAGTCGGTTATAACGCGAATGTGCCTCGGCGACCTTTCTCAGCTTCGTTCGAATATGGACCAAAGAGAGCGAGTAATTGTTTTTTTTTTCTCTTTTCGTTTCGGCTTCAGGGAGAAGATAGGAAACTCCGATAATTTGCATGGATACCGATACACGCGATAATTTCCTGCCGAGAGACGGAGAATCCACAATGAAAACATGGGATATGGTGAAAACTTGGCGATTGCCGGGGGACGATTTTTAAGACGACGCCGGACGTCGTCGAGCGTCGCGTGCTCTTAAGCGCAGATTCTGTCGTCGTCGAACCGACTAACTGAATTACGCTACGTGCAGAGATAATATGCATGCATATAGGTATAGCAGAACAGGCGCCTAAAATATAGGGCGTTCTGGCTGGCGTCCACAATGGCGCGACCTTCCCTTTGAATTCTCCATAGCGTTCGTGTACTACATACGAGTACGTGTCTCTCGTGTGTAGCTCATGCGTGTCCCCCGCAGGCGCGTGCCGATCCACCGGCATTATTATTATTATTATTATTGTTATTGGTAGCACCAGGTTGGAAACTGGTTCCTGCTTTATAATCTAACTAGTCAATATGGCGCCGTGGCGTATTTCCCGTGGCAGAGTTGCGTGGCATCTACTGCTTCTCTCTGCAATTCTATAGATATATATATGGAAGTGGGCATGTGAGAAGGTACATACGTGAAGAGAGAGAGAGAGAGAGAGGGAGGGAGGGAGAAAAGGCAGGCAGGAGGCGAGGGGGAAGAATTGTGCAACACGACACATAACTGTAGGTATGTTCCTGTGTAGTAGCAGGAATCAGGACGCTAATTACACGGTCGCTTTGGAAGCTACAGTTCCGAAAATCAAGCGACCCTCCGGTCGAAGGCTTCCTTAAGTAACGGTCGGTCAAGAGTTTGTCCTGTCGATAGGTCGAACGGGGCAACGGGGGCCAATCGGAATTAACGCGCGGAGGAAGTCGTGAATGCTGTATGCTAGTAAAAATCCCAGCGTCGCCTATAGCGACGTCCCTAACGACGCCTTTCGCGTCCAATCGAGGCTTTCAAAGCCAGAGTTAAATTGATTGGAAGGCCTCGTCTTGTTCCTGCGTCCCTGCGTCCCTGCGTAGCTACGCGCGCGTATCTACGTCCCTCGAACATCCAAGGATCGAGCTGCGAAGATTAACAGGATTAACAGGATTAACAGGATTATCGGTTAACGGTGTAAACGGGGCTTTGTCTCTGGGTTGGCTTCTACCACGTGGTCCTGCGTCCCTGCGTGCCTGCGTCTTTCTATCCCACAGATGTCTCAGCTTCCTCATCTTTGACCAAGCAACATGCATCTTTGCGTTCTGCGTTTTATGTTATAGAATCAGACTCGGACCTGCTCCTCCCGATTCTGACCTTCTAATCTCATTTTGTGTTCTTCTCGTGAAATTCCTTACAAAACTAGATAGCAAAATGAACGCTGCAGGCAGAATGACACGCGAGGCGCGTTGCAGTACGTGGCGCATGCGTAGTAACGTGTCGTATCACTGAAACGCAAAGGGCTAATCGGAAGAAAAGCCTTACTCGTTTCTCGGCGTTTGGCTGCAGTTTCACTTTCGTTAATGGCTCCTTCTCCTCTCCTCGTCAAAAATGCATTTCATTGGCTCTTGCAATTTTTATTCTCTCTCTCTTTCTCTCTCTCTTTCTCCTTTGCACTTTCCGTCCCTTTGCCGTTCGCTGACATATCAATAGGTATATAAGCAACGACTGCACTGTAGAAGCGGTTTGCTAAGTTAGGTAACACGATGTGACATCGGAGGACGCAGGGAGGACGCAGGGAGGACGCAGGGAGGACGGAATCCTCCTCGTTGGTGCAGCAACAATCTGAACGAGTTGCGCAAAAGTTTTGCGGCCCGAGGGAATTGCTACATTGTCGTGAGAGTAAAAGCGACGGAAGGGAACTTTGCTGAGCGGAGTGACCTGGTAGAGGGAGAGAGAGAGAGAGGGGGGGGAGGGGCAGACTGCGTCGCGGAAACGGAAATATCTACGTAATAGCGTGTACCGCGCTATCATTCCGGTTCGTTAAAGTGGGAGAAAATGTGAGGATGTGGAGGAAGAAGAAGGGACACCTAAAGCTGCGAGCCAAAGGCCGCCGGTGGGAAATTCGTTGCGTATTCAAATCCTGTGGATGCGGAGGAGGGGGTATTTGTTGCTCGTCCGATACTCCTTGACAACAAACTCATTAAAGTTCCAAGGCTGCTTCGAGTTTAATAACGAGTCGTATTATTTATTTTCGTCACCCGTTACAGAATGAGATTGCTGCCAATCAGTGGGAATTGGAGGAATCGAAGGATCGATTCACGTTTTGCTGGCTGCCGTCCACTTGTGTACATACGTATGTGGACACATGTGCACGCTGGGTACGGGATTAGCAGACGTCCTGCTAATGGAGAGCGGATCGAGAAAACAATGACGGCCTCTCTCGATGCAATTACAATGGATCGTGTGAGCCGAGTATCGCGAGTGCAGCTGCGGATTCGCATTTACGTGACACGTGAGTATGGAATTGCCGAGTATTTGAAGAATTGCGGCTTCGCCGAGTTGAGCGTCAGTTGCGTCAGTTGCGTTAGCTGCGCCAGCATCGGCCCCGTCTGACTCCCGTCAGGGTTTTCCAGGGTCGACGGGCCGTCTGCTCGGACGGCCATAGTTTATCTCGTGAAAGAATTCGAGATACTGGACCGCCGACACAGAAATGCATCGAATGCGCAAACCTTCGAACTTTCAAACTGTCTCTGAACGAACAATCGGTGCTGATCGAACAATGAACGGGGGACGACGACTCCCTTTACGTTAAAGGTGGACTCACAATGGACGCGTACGACTCATTAGATGCCGTAACAATGCAACAATGGACCAGGCTGCCTGGAAACCTTAGGACAATGAGGGGCATTATTCTCCACACGTGGAAGGACGACTGGGCTACCGTGAAGTCTCTCGGCCGAAGAGACGACACCTCGAAGGAGTTCTTCCTCCCCCTCTCCCCCCATTCCGTCCCGGACTGGAACTTCAGGCAGACCTAATGGAGTTGTCCTCCCCCTCTCAATGAGCTGTGCAGCACGTGAGTCCCTTTATTTTATTATATTTTAGACAGCTCTGGCAGATGCTTAGAGACGCACGAGATAAATGACTGAGGAATCGAGAGTCCCGATGATCCCCAGGGAGCCTCCGCCGCCGGTTTCCCTCCTATAAAAGTCCTAAAGAGGAGAGACGCGTCGATCGATCGTTTACGGGACTTTGCGAGCGTCGATCGGGCTGCCGTCCTCGGGTGACGCGACACTGATTGTGAGATTTAAGTACAACGCGGTCGGAGTAGCCTCGTAATTTCCTCATAATACGGAATATGGCAGAGCCACTCGCTGCCGTGTGAACGTAGCTTAAAGCGGGCTTCACGTGTTACGGTGTAATTGAATGGCGAGTCTCCTAACAGCACTAAGTGACCTTAATGAGTGAACATTACGTTACGCGTTCCATTACATGGAGAAAAAACTTTACAGGCTCCATGGGGAACTCGAGAAGCAGGAAACAGTAATAATCTAATAATGCTAAAGATACGTAACATATAAATACTCGAAATTTAATTTCCGAATTGCGAAATGGCTGCTCGGGGTCAAACGGAACAATTCGAAAGTTCCCGCAAGTATCCTATTAGGATGCTCGGAGCTGCTTCCGTAGGAGGTTCGGGCTCAAACGGGGTTCACAGCTCTGAAAGGATTTCTGTCCGAACTGTCGCCGAGACGGTTGAGCATGTCCTTTAAATTCGAAAGAGATAAAAATATTAGAGATAATGGAAGCAGGAAAACTGAAACGTACCGTGGCGGAAGCACGAGTCCAGGTTTTCGTAAAAGCTTTGGCAGTCGCCGTGCCGATACGTGCTCACCAAGTTCAGCCACTCCGGGTGGCAGCTTTAATCTTTTTTACCAAGAGATTTCGCTTCGAACGGGGAGTTTCGAGTAGAGTTCATTCGCACCTTTTTTTTCGGTTTTCTTCGATTCGTAGAACGACGGAAATTTAAAGGAACCGCCGCTCTTGCTACTTTGGTAATTTACTAAAGTTCGATAATGACGGCGATGCGGCGTCTCGACAGACTCTCCCTACTTGTCAGGTCCGAGACGACTGGAGACAACTCGAGAGAACCTTGAGCCGATATAATGGGGACACGCCGTCCATCTTTTTGTTCGATTCCATCTCTTCCCTCCTCCAATATTTTCATCTCTTGTCGCGCGATCACATTTCCCGGTTATATTTGAAACTGGCGTAAACAGTCTCGTCCCAGTTGGCACGGTTTACCGATTCGCAGCTCGCCTACCACCACACTGGAGGATTCATCCTGAGCTTTTTCTTTTTTTCTTCTCGCAAGCTTAGCTTGGATACCTATACACTGCGTGAACGAGCCTTTAAGGCTCCCTTTTACAGTCGAATAGTTGTATCGAGCACGCCAGGTACAATTTGTGCAATTATTTGCGTCGATGCTGCGACTGTAGCGATGAGGATACGACAGATACACAATGCATTTCAGTATGCAGCAGTAATAACGGCCTCTAGGTAAATCCCCCTGTGAGCGCAGGATATCGACAAGAGCAGAGAATTCACTCTAATTTGGCTAATGATATTTCGCAAGTAGACGTCTGTCGAAGATCCGGTTTCCTGGAGCTAATCGCTGCCGGCGTCACGACGCCGGAAAAACGCTCCGATTTAGGGTGGGATTATCTCATGGAATCGTGATAGAAATAATAAATACGCGTGGGAAACGTTTCTTACACGATTATAGGGGGAAAAAAAGTCAGCCGATCGTTTGATGTCGACTGAATTTCATATGTTCGGGGAAGGGGGAGCGGGGAGGGGGGAGGAAGGTGCTATTGTAAACCTCAGGCCGTTTCTACGAAACATATTGTCCCTATTCTATTTCGCGTGTGCGCCAATGTGTTTGCGTGACGTCGATTTCACAAGGGAGAATTTCCTTTTTTCATTTCACACTCGCTTTAGGGTTTCTGCGAAAGACAGAAGGGGAGAGGAGGCTGGGAGGATGAATAAAAAAAATGTCGACAAATCATTGGACCGCAAATCCATTAGATGCCGTTAATGCTTACAGAAATTGCGACTACCCCCTCCCCCCCTCCCCCCTTCTCCGCGAGAACCGTACTTCCACAGGACGATTTATAGTAACGGACCTGTTGCTGTTCACCTATGGGTACTGAAAACCGTCAGAGAATTTTCAACTCTTTTCTTTTTTTTTCCTTTTTCGGAAATCTGCTACTATTATAGAAATATATTTGTGCTTCAATTTAAGTACTCTTAGCGACTTGTCATTATTACTATTGCACGATGATAACGATAGCAGAAACGTTTTTGACAGCTCGCTAACAAAATATTCGTAATTATAAGCTATACGTGCGTCCCTCCGTGCGGCTTGCGCAACGTGCGCGATGTGTAATTCATGCTCGCTGGCTGAGAGAGTGGGACGTCGATTGTGTCCCATAGCGAAGTAGGTGAGATGGGAGCAGAGGAGATCTGGGATAGGAGGGGAAGGTACCGGCGACTACGCGTACCAGCACCGTAGATACGTATAGGTAGGTGTAGGTAAGTGTAGGTAAGTGTAGGTACGTGTAGGTTCTTGTAGGTTCGTGTAGGTAGGTAGGTTGGTCGGCTGACTGGTTGTTAGCGTCTTGCCGCGAGGATCCGGCACGAATGCCGACTAACGGGACACCTCGTGGCCCGCTGGCTTAGAATGCGAATGCTTCGTCTCCTCCTCCTTCTCCTCCTTCACCTCCTCCTATATACTCGAATGACGTATTTCTTATTTAAAATTTCCCCGCGACCTTCAACCTTCTGGATCAGCGTTAACGTGCAAGCCTGCGATCGTACAGTGACAGGACGTACGTGAAATCTAAGATCTGAAATTCGAAATTCCAGAGGAGCCAGAAGGATGCTGGGTCCAGCAGGTGCATCCCAGCGGTACAGTCTGCACCGGGAAACTTTTTTCTGGGTGGTTCTCCAAGTTAGCTTTCTTTGATTAGAGGACTGGTTACTCGACTTGGCGAATACGTGGCTGTCGAAGTGTCCACTGGCACGTATCGCGCGGTAGATGCGTGCGACTCTGGACATCGTGGACATGCGGTAAACCGAGTCGACCTCGTTTCCAGAGCTTTCGTGACACCCGTTACGGATCCTGTTACCATCTATCTCGGCCCAGCAGCTCGGCCCGCGCGGGCCCTTAGACTCGTAGTTCTTCCAGTGAGTTCGACGGTTTGAAGGTTTGACGGTTTGGTGCGGTTGGAGCAGCAGGTGCCCGAATTCCTCCTTCGCTGTCCTTGATTCGCTTCCATCTTCCACGTAGCCTTGCGCCGTCTTGCCGTCTTTCCTAGAGGGCGCACTCGCGTGCTTCTAAATTTAATGTGGCCGCCCACTGCCTTTAACGTTCCCCCGTAAATTCCTATTGCTCCTCGTAGCCACTGCTGCGCCTCTTACGTCTTACGTTTCCAGTGGGCTAGTGCTTAAATGCGTAAATGCCTAAATGCGTAAACGCGTAAGTTGAAAGTCTAGCGAATCGCAACTTGCGCCGGACTCTATTCGTGGCTTCGCGGGATAATAGGTTGTTCCGATACGCTCTCGCTCTTTAAAGTCCCCGTGTGGATAATCGCGGGCTTTTAGTTAGTTTAGCCAATTTTGCCCGCGAGCATATATTTACGCTTTAGCGTTGGCTATTCCCGGTGCGGGAATCGCGCCGTTCAGCCAATCGAAGTGCGCGTCGTCCATTATCGCTCGGGGTTATCGATTTCAAGTAACTTCTATTTCCTCGGACTGTGTACTCGGGGGCCGTACTGGCTTCGAACAACCTAACGTGTATTTTCCTCCTTTCTTTTTGTCTTTGATGGCCAACAGGGCCAACAGGGAATACATGGAATTTGAAGAAACGCGCAGGAGGGACCCCGCCTGGGCGATGCGACCTGCTGACCGGCCTGGTATTTTCCCCCGATGCTCAGCAGCGGCTAAATCGAGCCTCAGGAATTCGCGCGCGATCCGATTATAGTCGCATGGAATTTTTTTTTTTTTTTTTCATTTCTCTCTGACACTCGGACGCGTCTCTCCTGAGCTCCCTTCATTTTCACCGAATTTGAATCGAAAAGTCCGGCTCGGCTCCCACTCGGGGAAATCTTGATTCGCTCCCAGCGAATCCTCGACCGGAGGCTTCGCCTTCTCAGCGGCGGACACCGATCTCTCCCTTTATTTCTCCGTGAAATCGCTAAACTCCTAAGTGATCGCGTAGAAGGGAACGATTGATAAGACGAGGAATTGATAGAACAGGTAGAACATGGGACACGTATACGTACTGTACTTGCCCGACCAGCAGCTTCCACATATGAGACCAACTTTTCCACCCATGGCAACGATCCTCAACGTTAATCCTTTCCTAGAGAAAATTCTTCAAGTCCACGGGAAAGCACAAGACACACTGTATCCTCGATGGCGAAGTTTCCCCCGAAAGCAGGCAAAGGCGGGTGTCTCATCGTGACAAAGATTTTTCAGTTTCATCAAAAATCCACGGAGACTATCTTACACTTTGCGCGTGAGATTAATAGAAACGAGCGTCAGTTACAGCGCGAGGGATAATATTTTATGGAACGCGTGGCTGCATTGACTTTTCTCTTATTTTTTATTCCGTAGAGATCTTTCTTTAACGCCAATCGATAGTCGTTAATCGAATCAAGTGCAACACGGCATGTTGCGCGTTCCCGCGGACTGCCGCCAAGTGACTGACTCGCTTCACTCGCTTCACTCGCTTGACTCGCTTGACTCGCTCGACTCCTCTCTGACTCCTCTGACTCCTCTGACTCCTCTGACTCAGGAACGACTCGCACTGCTCTCCTCTGACTCGGCTGACTGGCAGCTGCTCGATTCTCCTTTCGAGACTCCGATTCCTACTCCGACTACAGTCCGACCGCTCGGACCGCTCCGACCGCTCCGACCGCTCCGACCGCTCCGACCGCTCCGACCGCTTCGAGCACCTCGAGCACTTCCCGACCGACTATAAAGAGAGACTGTAGCTCATCAGAATCTCATTGGGGTAGCAACGACCCTGTGAATTATAGAAATACTTCGGGAACCCCCAATAAGGCTCTACGCTTCATGTTATATCTATACACCTACACATACGAATATATCTATAGTTATATGGCAATTTGATTAGACCTATTAGCCTGCCTGACTAACTGATTGACTGACTGACTGCCAGGGTGGCTTTTCCGACCTGATAAAAAAGTCCCTCCCCGTCTCTCTATCTCTCTCTCTCTCTCTTTCACCCTTGCCCCGTGATCACAGGTTTGAAATTCGTGATACAGGGTCCGGTACGTATCACGAGTGACCCTTACTAAACGAACTTGCAATTTGTTCGACGAGGTGCATTGGTTTTGGCTGCTTTTTTCAAATTTCAAGTTCAGTTGGTTCGACCCTATCCATTCGAAACTCGATTGATTGGCGTCCCGCCGTCCGGGAGTGCGATTCTTGGTTATCGTCCATAGAGCCGGAGGTGCCTGGAGGATCGATGGACGAGAAGTCTTGGGGTAGAACGACTGGCTGGCATTTGCCAAGGGACTGTCAGTGTCTATGTTGAGCAGTAGCCGACGGTCTTGGATATTTAATGATCCTCGATCGAAATAACGAGCAGTTAGCCAACATTCGAGTAGGTACGGACACGATGTGTGCCGGACCTCTGGATATATATTATAATGTGGGCTGGACTCTCCTATAAATGCTGTGGCTACACGTTATTAAACCCTGACAAAGTGTACTGCATTTGCATTCAGCAATTTTCGATGGGAAACTTTGCTTCCATGACTCTTTAGTTTGTGACTCGTTTAAATACCGACGAATTACTTGATGCTGTATTCGTTTATTCCGATGATATGGTCGATCAAATGTCAACCTACTTTTTGGGACCTCGTATGCTGCAGCCGCGCTCGTGAATTTTTTGTCCAAGTGCTTCTTTATCTTTTCGGCAAACAGAATGTAAGAATGAACATGGTTTTAAGGTCGAAAAGGTGAACAAACTTATTATTATGCCGCAAGAAAACCGGAGTGACCGGTAGGTGGGCGAGGATCGTCGTTCTCGTAGATCGCGTTTGGCTGCTCAAAAGTGATTTCATGTTTTCTTTCATTTTTCGTTTTTTTAGAGGGGGGGGGGGGGGGGTCAGAGCCCGGGGCCAGTATGGTGATTTCGGAAAAAAAAAGAAGGTATAATTGGACCTAGAACGCGTGCCGCCGAAATGTCTTCGACGGAACTGTGGTCAATTGGGATCAAGTTTTTCTGAAGGATTTTAAACGGTTTCGTAGCACGATAATTTTGTTAAGTATATCTTGTTGGGATTTTAAAGAAATTTTTTGGTAATTGGATAAAAGTCAAATTTCGATGTATGTCATAAATTTCATGTATTGTCAGTCAAGATTACTATCTTCTAATCGGCATATATACAGCTTGTGGCGGTTCACTCTTCTTACGGTGTTGTCCACGTTTTGTTAATTATGTACAATTAATTTAAAAATACAATTCGCAAATGACTATTCTATCAGAATCTCGCAAATCCAACAAATATTGGCCATTTGATATTTTTTTAAATAGTAAGAACGACTAAAAACGCGTCTTGCGGAAATTGCACGTAGATTCGAGTCGCTTAGAAGTTAAAAAAAAAAATATGTAAAAAATTGTTCGAAAACGTTTCATAAAACTGAACTCGTATGATTTTGGGCCGTGTTCCAACTCGCAATCCTCCAATTCTGAGTTACCATCTTCAAAAAAAAAATTCTCCCTTGCAGATTAAAACAGGATGGCGGAGCGAACGGCAAACAAATAAAATTAACTGAAAACAAATATTTGATTTGAGTGGCGAGTTGGAACGCGCCTCGACAATTTAGTTGGGAAAATATTTTTAAAAATCCATAGCAGGTACATAGTGTGAAACGATCGCTCCGTATCCCAGGATGACAAATACAAGAAGAAGAGGTACGTAGGAGGAGGATGACGATGATGACGACGAGGAGACCAAATACAAAAATGGAAACACGGCCCGTCAAAAATCTCAAAATTTTACACAGGAGCAATAGAGAGTGCGTGTTGAAACGTCACTTTCTGAAAATTCGAGGATTCCCGAAGAGCCACTCACCTGCAGCCCCGTTGCGACCCTCCCTTTTGAAATTCTCCTCGACTTCCACATCCTCCCCCTCCTCCACTACCTCGACTTCCTGTTCTCGACGATCCTCCCGCATCCTGAGAATCCGCGAATCCAGGCGAAGATCCGGAGTCTCGTGCAGAAGGTCCTCGCTGCGTCCTGACAACGTCGTCTTCGAGTGGTTCCATTTTTCGGCATCTTGCATTTCCATTAACAAATGGCGATAACCTTCTTCCTCCTCCTCCTCCTCCTCCTCCTCCTCCTCCTCGATCTCCACCCCAACATCCTGAGGAGGATCCTCCTCCCGTTCTTGATCCAGCTGTCGTCGTCGATCTTCCATTTTCTCCTCTAACCGATGATAACGCTTCTCCCTTGATTCCTGATGAAGATCCAAGACGGAGGACTGATCTCGACTTATTGCTGGCAACCCTCGCCCCGAATCCGCCATCGACGTTCGCTGCTGTTCCTGGAGTAAGCAGGCGCTCGAGAGGAGGTCCCACTGGCGAAGTTTCTCCCGGTCGAGTTCGAAGGACGCGGACGTTGACGTAGACGCCCTGGCCATTTCCGCCCTCGACGCGGACGGGGGAAGGTTGCCTTCCGCTAAAAAATGCTTCGTTTCTTCCGGACTAGACTTACGGTACGCTTCGTTCTCAGGATCCCAGACGTAACCAGCACTACCGATACGGTCCATCGCTAACCTCTCATACGTTCTGTCTTCCTCGATCTCAATAGAGGGTTCACCGTTTTGCTCGAGTAGTCTATTGTCCTCCTCGACTTCTTCTTCATCTTCCTCCGATTGATTGGGATTTCGGCGTTTCACACGTGGCCTGTCGACAGACTCCTCGGAGTTCTGACGTAAGACTATACTGTCGTTCACATAGGTGGCACCACGGGTTATTCTGGGTCGTGTCTTGGGTTCCAGATTCATCCTGGTAGCTTGATTAGACGAAGAGGATTGCGGGTTCTCCAGGTTGTCCAGGGACCGTGCGTGTCTCAGACTCACTCTTCTCAGACTCTCCCGCCAGAGGGTATCCTGCTCCCAAGGATCCTCCGGTAGGAAGGAATTCTCGGGACTCCTGTTAGAGTATCCTGAACTTTCATTAAGACCAGACGCTTCCGGTGTCTGATCCATAACCTGTCTGTTAACGCGATTTCTTTGTTCTACTAAATTTTGCAAACCCACATCATCCAGAAGACCTTCCAAGGAACGCGACCTTCTGTGGGATGTTTGGGGCGTTGAGAATTCCATTTGATCGCCTGCGCCGATCTGGGTTTGACTACCTGACTTATCCCTGAGTCCGTGTGGATACAAATTCCTAGTGCTGATGTCTGGCATGGATATGTCTGGCAGAGGGTCAGTGGATTTTACTCTCCTGAGTGTATCGGCCTCGTAGAAGTTTCTCTTGTCAACCAAACCAGTTTTGTTCTCCGCGAGGAATTGGCTGGACGTTTTCCTGAGTTCCGCTGCGATACGTCTTGCTTCGTCTATGTCCACAACCTGAATTTGTCGTGGCATCTGCCTCGGGATTGGATTTACCATCCTTCCGATATCATTCCTTTTATTCAATCCAGTTGCGTCACCCCTTTGATTATTCAATTGTGGCAAACGCGAAGTATGGCCTAACGTGGGTCTTGCCAATTGCGCGTCCACGCTGCTTACACCTGCCTGAAGATCAGAATAGTAATAAGGAGCTGACTGATCATTTTGTAATTGTTGTTGAACCGGTGAAGAGTATGAACTTTGTGGATTGGCCTTTACCGTCGACGTGGATGCTGGATACTGACTTGAATCTTGACTCGATGATGATCTATGATTCGATGAGAGGGAGTACCTTGCGGAATCTTGACTTACTTCCCTGGAATGTTGTTGCTGATGCTGCTGCTGCTGCTGCTGCTGTACTCTTTGATCTAAATAGTTTGCTGACTGTAAGGCGCTGCTAATCAAAGCGTGATTCCCCGAAGATAGAGAACCTATCGGGGATGGCATCGACGAGGATTGACCACTAGCAGGTCGCTGACAAGCAACAGAAGTGGAGATCGATGCTGTGCCTGATGCCAGAGAGTAACTTGAGTCTCTGCTGTGAGATGCGATCAGAGATCCATGATGGGAACCTTTCTGCATCCTGTAGCAATGTTCTTGGACAGTCTGCTCGGTGTCTGATCTTATTGCCGGTGAACCTCGCAGGGGCGAGAAACTCCCGATGTTCTCGTAGTGAGCGTCACCCGTGAACGATTGGGAATGCTGGTGCGAAGGTGGAGCGTCGCTCACCCTCATCGACGGCAGACTACTTGCTGAGCTGGTCTTGCTTCGTGTCCCGTAGCGAAAAAGTTGGTCCAGAGTGGTAGAATTCAAGTTCATCTTTGCTATTTCCTGACTGGTGGTTTTCTGTAGCTTATCAGCAACAATCATATTTTCGTTGAAACCATAGATACTGTTGTAACTAAGGTCCTTGGCGTAGAGGTCTACGTTGAAGGCATCCCTAGCTTGAAGTTTCTTGAAGTATTGATCCAGATCCACGCCGACCCCGTCTAAATGGCTTCCTAAAGATTCTAGTTCGTCAAGACTGTCCAAGACTCCACAGACCTCGTCGCTGACTGGTCTCCTCTTAATTTGTCGATATCTGGCTTCCTCTTCCGGGTTTCTCAATTCTACAGAATCACTTCCTGATGCACTTCCCAAAGATATCCGACTGTCCCTGAAGCTAGAGCTTATTGTGGCGTCTGAAAATCTAGATGGTGATCGATGCGACTCCACTTGGGGTGCAGGTTTATTCCAGGACTTTGGTGAATCTCTATTCGATGAATTGTCTCGCGTTACTGCGACCTGAGGAGATACTTTCTTTGCTTCCAGACTGTCCTGTAGCTCTAGCGAATCCAGATCTTCCAATGGTGGTGGTGAAGTGGGTATAGGAGGTGGAGAGACCAACTCACTATCCGAAGAGTCATGAAGTTCGGCAATCAAGGCTCTGCTAGCACCCAGGTAATACGATGCTGGTCTGAAAGTGTCTGAGAGACTAAATCGCGGATGCCTGGGTGCGTCCAGAGAGTCGAGATCCTTCGAAGATTCGTCATCGGCGTCGGAACTGTCGGATTTGAGTGTAGTCAGGATATCGGGAAGGTCCGATCGTGTTGAAGTTGCTTCCCCGTTAGAGTCCCTCTTTCGGCATGTCCTTTTTTGACTGATTTTTTCTTCCTTTTCAGCTAATTGACTGACTTCCATATAAACAGGCTCCATTTTGTTATCAGCAACGCACACAAACTCATAGTGCGGTGTGTCCAGCGTTGAATAGTCACCCGAATCGTGTTTTCTTCCATTTTCATCGGGTGCCAAAAGGGAATGTCCCATACCGTTCTGTGTCATCTCGACGTAGGAGCTCTCCTCATGATTCAAGTTTGCAAAGAGGCTCTCCATCATATCGGGATTCGGTCTGTCGTCGTTATTGGGATCCAAAATGGCCTTCCTAGGTGACATGGGTAGATAGTGTTCCTCGGGACTGGGATCCTCAGCTTTTGAAGTGGGACTCGTTGTCGTACTTTCGCCGGACAATTGATCATCATGAGTTACCAGAGATTCCGTCATACTCAACCTAGTATATCCTGAAGTAGGTACCACATCCAGCTCCTTCGTAGGCTCGTTTGTATTTCCCTTGGAAACTTTCCTTTTTCTTCTACGATCCGCAATGTCTTTCTTTCTTCTTATAGTTCCTGTGTAGCTTTCCGATGCCTCTGACATTTTTCGTATACGTCGTTCCTCCTCCTCGTCTTCCTCGCTCCTCGCAGGATTATCCAGCTCACTTCCGGTATCATAGAGAAGAGTCTCAGTGTCGCTAAACACACCCCTGTGCTTGATCTCTTCATTCTTCTCATCTTCCTGACGTCGAACTTGTCTTGATTTACGCTCAAAATCAGCCAGAAGATCCTTAACGGATTTATTATTGCTATCCTGCATCTGCTGCGACTGACTGTCCTCGGTCATAGTTGCTTCCATTACGTCGGCACGTTGTTCGGACTCTCCCAAGGCGAAGTCACGAATCACAGAAGCTGATTTTCTGCTGGAATCCAAACGTGAGACATGAGCTTCCGTTGCCTGAGGTGGTGAGACCTTGAGAGGTTCCTGCATAGCCAGCATCTCCTTGACGGGACTGGTTTCGTCCATGCTCGATTCGAAGGATCTTATTCGCGACTGCACTAGATTCATACTCTCCTGTCTTACATGATCCGTATCGTTCTTGACATCCGGTACGTTCTCCGGTGTTATATACTGATAGGAGAACTCCTTAATGACCTTACTCTCGTCAATCTTCGAATCCCAATCTTCCTTGTCGTCTCTCTCCTCGACGGGATGCTCCTTGGGATCCCACTGCACGTTCTTCGAAGTGTGCCAGGATTCATTCGGAATGTATCCAGCCAGCGTGCTGAGTCTACCCTCGGATTTTAAAGCCTGATCGCTCGAAGAATATGTACTGGGCGTCTTCAGTATTCCTGAAGGTTTTTTATTCGATAGATTCGATAGATTCTTCGGTCTCAGGTTATCGTAACTAGTAGCAGCGACATCTCGTCTCTTTTCAGTCTTGGAATTCGAAGCAAAGTCGTTTCTACCAGCGACGGAGAAACTGATTTCCTCGTAGCCGGCATCAGGCGGTATACCGCCGGGATTGGGGGTAACGACGCGTCCGGTATATTTATCGTCAAGCCCAGTGCTCGAGGAACTCGGTGTTACTTTGATAGGATCCAGGCTCGTGTGTAGACCAAAGGATTCAAGATCCTGGCCGACAGTACCAGTGGAAGATGTGGCGCCGACAGGACGATCCTCGAGGACGTTCCGGGGACTCCTGGCTGCGTGCGAGGGTCTGCGCGTGCGCTTCCTCCGGACATCGCTCAGCTCTGATTTTTTGCCAAAGAAACGTTCTCATTACGGCAATGCTTACATAAATCACGATGAGAATAACGTCCAGGGTACCAAATAGAACTAAGCAGTTACACCCGACCCAACTCCATTATTAGTTGATCACTTAGAGAACTGCACAACCGTTACCCTTCATTATGTAGGATATTAGGAAAGCCGTAGTACCAACATTACCACTACGTAAATGAAAACGTTGTTGGATGAGGAATCAAACGCATCCTCGCAGTCAGGACGACAGAGGAAAAGGATAAAAGATGAGGAATGAAAATTAAAAGAAGAAAATAAGCGAAAGAGAGATGACCTCTTGGAAACTAGAGAGGATTCTCTTTCAAACCTCTAATGAAATGGAGCGCTGTAATGAAACTGCGAACGTCCAATGGTTATTACGAACAGCAACCCCTCTATTGCAGTGGAGTACATGTTGTATACATAGGTATAATCCGACCATTGAATTCTCCTCGCACATCCCTATGGAGATTACAGTTTCGATTGTATATAGGATCCTGTATAATGTCAGGCAGTAGGTAGGCAGGTAGAGGTAGGTAGACTCTGGCAATGTTGTACTAACGGTGATGGGAAACGACGTCGGAGGTGGAGTAGCGGCATAGTGAGTAGTAACGGAATTGCGTAATAGATTCCAGAATGAGTGACAGAATGATAAAAACTGTATAGGAGGGAATGATAGGGAAGAGTAGTGGTGTAATGATATCCACAGAGAGGGCGCGAGTGGTAGTAGTGAGTGGTGGTACTGGAACCAATAGTAGGGATGAAGACAGGTAATTTTGTAAATGGTCGGTCAGTGTGCAGTGATCTTAGCCAGAGTGAGTAGTGCCGCTGCTGATTACTCTCGAGGTGTTAGTAGAGAACGGGTTGTCTAATATTCAGGAGCCGTATATCGTAGACTATGGTCGACGGTGTTAGTGAAATAATTTGAGAATACTAACTTGCCATGCCTAATACCACCACAGCATCCACACCGGTCCATATGTAATACATTCTCTAACATGGTAAGTTTTGTTAATCTTTCCATTCACCAGCCCAGACCCAGCAGCAGTACCAGGAGAATAGAGACCCAGTCCCATGTGAAGATTTATTACATATATTTTGCAGAATTTTTTTTCCATTCTTCTCTTTTCTCTTATTTTACATATCTTAGCCATATGGTAGAGTACTAATGTTTGTTTCAATATAAAGCTGTATTTCTTCTGTTTGTTTTATATTTATTACATCATAGAAGTCTCTTTCTCTCTCTCTCTCTTTTTTTCTTTTGTTTGCTCAATATGTCTTCTTCGCGAGAAACTCGCTCTGTTAGTTTGACGTGAATTAATTATTCAATTGATTAGTTGTATTATTTCTAAACGAGTGTCAGACCCACAAGATTCGGTAGACGATAAGGGTACATCACCACCCGAAATGCTCATACACAAACTATGTCTACGGTTACAGGCAAACAGAACAGACAACAGAATCGACGACGAAGAATAGCGGCACATATAGAATCGAGTTCACGACTGTTTTACAATAGAATTGCGGATAGTAGCGAGTAACCGGGGATATGGAAAATTGATGGATATAAAAATCCTCAAACATTCCTAGGAATAATTCCATGTCCCTTTGCTACTCACGAGAAGCGGATGAAATAGTTCTAGATGATGACTTCCGAGGAGGAGCTATCCCTACCTTCGTCGTCGCTCGAGTAGCTGTTGTATCTTGAGACATTGGTGACAGATCGTCTTCCATCGGTGCTTTTGCTCCTGACGTGGACCCTGTGACCTTCTTCGCGTCTCCTGCAGTGCCGTGCCTCGGCGACGGAGGCTTCGTGTGCCGCCAGATCCAGAAGTGCTTGCTGCTTGTAATAGCTGGACAATTCATTGTGCGCTGTTCCTCTATTTACAGATCCCGATGGCTTCCTCGTGAGCGGTGACTGCAGCATACGCTGCTTCCATTCCAACAACCTCTTCATGGACTCTTCCCGCTGGAATACGAAGAGAAGGACAACGTACACCTCGGTGCACCGAACATATACTGAGACCAGGTATGAGAAATGTTGAAGGTGGAAGGTAGAAGGTGGAAGGTGGAAGGTGGAAAGTGGAAAGTGGAAGGCACGTTGCGGTGAATCAGCACCAAGTCGAACAGTCAGAACTCATTAATGGGTTCCTGAGTCAGTGAACGTCGTACTGGCAGCCATTGACGTTCCTACGGTATGAGTCAATAGCCGGAAAGGCAGAGAGCAAAAAAGAAAGGAAGAAAAAGAAGAACGCTGAACCAACAGCTCACCTGCTGAATTTTTCTCTCGCCATCACGAGAATCTTGTCCAGACGATCGCTCAGTGCAATCGTCATCTTCACGATCCATTGCTGCTGGATGTCGTGTCCTGGGTAGTCGCGCCGACGCCGACCTCGCGAATTGTTGTTCGCTCCATCGTCTCGTTGCTGCCTGACCCGATGGACTCATATGTGGAAGGTGAATACCTTGATTGACACCTAGTGCTAGGATTTTACTGTTCGGCCCATTGGAAGCTTCGTATTCGCGGGATATCCGCCGGGGTACTGTACCAGCTTCTCCATGAAGCAGGAATTCGCGTGCGCCAGGCTCGTAACTGCGTTCGCGTAACGATCTTCTCAATAGTGCTTCATTTGATATTCTATGTTTAGGAATACAGAGAATAGTATAAATTGTCTTTGAGGTAGTTAAGAATGTACTAGGATATTGTAGAGAGCTACTTACTCCGTGTGCCTTTGCAGCGGTTGACTCGATATTGTATGTTGCTGGTGTAGCTCTCTTTGGTGATGTCTTGGAATATTACAGCTATTATCATTAATATCGTGGTCTCTGTCACGATTGCTGGATGATTTTGATGGAGTAGTTGCTCGCGATAGAGATTGATTTCTCTGTTGCTGATGATGCTGAGGAGTTTGATGTATGTAGACTGCCGATTGTCGCATCTGGGCAGCATATCTTGCAGCGAAAATCATCAAGATTAAATAATTATTATCATATTGTACTTGAGGATATTTTATCAGGGATTCTTTGTTCGATTTAGATTTATTTACCGCTCCTCGGAATAGAAGTAACCATCGCTGGCCGACACGTCGCTGGGATTAACTATATCTAGACTGGACTTGGGTCTCTGTGGTCGTCTCTGTTGATTAGGACGATTAGCACCAGGTTGTTGAAGCGCCTGTTGCTGGGGTCTTCTGGTAGCCTCGTACTCCAGAAAATCTGCGCTGTGTGGTCGAGGTGGTGGGTGTGCTCTGTGTTGTCGCATGATGGCTGTTAAACAAATGTAATGTCTACTACTCGTGCCTGTGTGCTAGATGGCATCAAAGATATCATAGATTTTTCCTTATTCTAAAAATCTTACCACTAACAGGTGGCGCTGTGGAGTAAATTTGCTGTTGATGTTGCTGAGTGTAAATCGGAATGGGTATAGGTGCCGGCGCTTGGCCTTTGGTGTATCCCACAGGACCAGCTGGTCTTTGATAGAGCTGTGGTCCTCCGGCGTAAACATCTTCGTAGTCGCCGTTTCCTCGAGCATTCCTAGGCTTTATGCTTCTACCGTAAGTGTCGGGTGTTCTTCGCTCTGTATTCTGTGGCTGACTGTACCCATAATTTAAGCCTGATTTGTCCGTTCTCAGGGATTGTTGCGGTGGCTGCGTTACCCTGGTACCATATATGAGACTGCTCCTGTCGTACTCGGACATTGGACTCTTGCTGCTTAACCTAGCATCCGGAGAGACTGGCGACTTCCTGTAATCCGGATCTGGCGACGGCGTCGAATACTCGTTGGACCCATCGTTGTTGAGTCTTTTTGGTTTCGGTGGAGCATTCGCGTAAAGAGATTGACCAAAGTTTCTAGCCATCGGTTGGACAGTCTGGACCTGGTTGCTGGGACCTGGTTGCTGTTGAATAACAGCATGCTTGTGCTGTGTTGCGTGTTGGTAATGCTGGTGCAACAGTGCCTGATGTTGATGAGAATGATTTTGTTGATTTTGAGCATTTTGTTGATATTGCTGCTGAGACGGTCCAGGCTGTGCGTACTGTGCAGACTGTGCGGACGGTTGTTGCATCCAGCCATTGACGATTTGTTGTTGCTGGGACTGACTCTCATGGCCATTATTATTACCGTTGCCAGGCCCATTATTATTGCTATTTAAATTTGGAAATGAGACTGTATTGATACTGTTGGGACTTGAATTGTTGTTGGAGGCGTGACTAGGATCATCTCTCGATTGAAAGCCATGAAAGCCGGAGTCACTGTCGTCGGCGCTTTGATTTAAAATTGATGATATCGATGAGACGCTGGGCCTCGCGCTTCTCTCGCCATCGGCAGGCCCCGCTATGTCTAGTGCAATCGCTCCGTCAGCACCAGCCCTGCAAACGAAGTTTCTTTTGGAGAACGGGACAAGAGAGGGACAATCGCCGTATAAGATTGCTGCCAGGTCGAGCTCCTCTTCCATTGGTCCGTTCGCTTGATCAAGATCTACCTCCACTAACCCTCATACGGGACTCTGGAAACTTTCTTGAAACTAACTAACGAGTTGGATGGTTGGCTCGCGATTGCAGCAGAGTTTTGGGCCCCCGAATGTTCTATGCTACAAATGTATCTGTGAATTTGTATAGCACGCACACAGCTTGGCCGAGTTTACCGAAGGAAGGAGCAGCAAAGCGAATTTTCCATTGCCCGTATTCGGGTTGGTAATGGTCTCACCCTTTAACTTCCCTGACTACCGCCCCCCCCCCCCCCTCTGTTATATCTCCTACGTTCTCGCTACATTCTCTCTTTTTACCATAACCATCTCTTGTACTGCGCAAAGCTCATTACAGTAGAGGAGATTCTGAGTCGTGCAGCTGACAATCGCGTGATACTCACGGGTTTGGATCCTGGAGGAGGGTTGCCAGTGTCAGGGCGTTCACCCATTGATTCATGCTCTCCCGCGAGTCGGCCGCAAAGTGGTAAGTTCTCATGTTGGCGTGTTCCGCTTTGAAAGCGAATTTCCTTGTGATCTTATCTTCTGGCCTACAGACGGTGACACGATA
>JARPRH010000722.1:140733-171831 GCA_031763665.1 Calameuta haemorrhoidalis
AAAAGTAAAGAATGAAGTATAAAGAAGTAAAGAAGTAAAGAAGAAATAAATATAGAAATAGAAGAAGGTTGGAAATGGATATGAGGGGTGATTCCAAGAGACCAGTATAGGAGACCGGCTCGAGGAAGAATGAGCGCTCCGAGTCCGGGCACTGCCTTAGGTGCTCTCCCCACTCCCCCTACTCGCCGAGTCCTGCGCGACGGAGTTGCGCGCACACCATTTTGAGTAACTTCACAGACAATTAATAAAACCAATAAGTATGGTTGACGAAAAAAAAATTAAAAAATAATGATCGAATAACAGTCGCGATCGGATCCAGTACCGCGTTGGCGCGATCGCGCAGCCAATATACGTTTTATTTCGTCTCAGTGAGCCTTCTCATTTACTTTATCCTACGCTTCGGGGTTTTGCAGATGTTTTCTTCTTTAATACGTGCTGCTTCACGCCATACTTCATTTAGTTAGTAGCTGATTTGCAAATATGTATTATTATAGATAGTTGCAAAAAGTGTGCGTAT
This sequence comes from Calameuta haemorrhoidalis, assembly GCA_031763665.1. Classification (NCBI taxonomy): domain Eukaryota; kingdom Metazoa; phylum Arthropoda; class Insecta; order Hymenoptera; family Cephidae; genus Calameuta; species Calameuta haemorrhoidalis. The sequence continues at coordinate 141,251 of JARPRH010000722.1, forward strand.
ATTGAATTAACGTGCACGAGAAACAGCGTTAAGGTAAAAGCAATCAAGAGTGATGAATATTACATGAAGATGGAGTAAGAGGCAGAGATGGAAATATGAAAATAAAAGGGAAAATAGAAGGTAAAATATGAAGATAATTTAGTTCAAAGATATAGTCGACGATCCGACGGACCCAATTACTTTCTTACAGTCGGTCCAATTAGACCGACGTAAATGCAGCAGAAAGAAAAAAGAAAAGAAAAAAGAAAAGTAAGAGAAAGAGCGCAGGGACATTTTTATGATGAAAGAAGGGCGAAAGTAGAGAAGAAGTCTGGCGAAGGTAAAGAAGGAAGGACATTTTCCCTTAGCATTTCTTATGCCTATATGTAGGCCTGCTGCTCCCTTGCCATCCCACTCTCACTCTCTGCGGGCAAAACTCCTTGAATATATTTCCGGTGCGTATTATTAAGAAAAGCCTCCTTTTGGACGGTCGCAGCTCCTGCTTCTTCTTCTTCTTCTCTTACCCTCTGATATTCTTCGAAGAAGTATTCTTCCAAGTGATGGAAGGGTATGAGGGATGCTGGGAAGGGACTTATCACCCTTTTATTTTTTTCATCCTCATTGATTTCATCGATTTCTTACCTTTTTTAACGGACTCCCTCGGACGCGTTAAAGGCATCTTATTGTTAGACTAGGTTAAGATCGACTTAGAACTTGCGAAAAAATATGAGAGAGGATGGCCTGTACTGATTGCAAAATCAGTATTCTAACAGATATTTTCAGGAGTGATGCTATTTGAAAAATTTGACTTTGAAAAATTAAACTTCACTGAAAAGTGAAGAAAAGAAAAGAAGAAAAGTAGGTCAAGGTCGCCTTCAAATTTGAAAATCTTCTATGGATCGTACTATGTTTTGTGCGTTAAGAGATCATTGAAATTTTTAAGGAAGAAGTCATTTCCGAGACGCAGTCTCCCAAAGATGTGATTTCGCGCAAAATGGCGCTGTTGAGGAAGCCGAAAGGAAGATTTTGACTGCTCTTAAGGGAGCACGGAGAATGCTCTCTCGTCTATGCTATTTATATGGTGAATGTTCTCGAGATATACATACATAACAACAGCCAATTAACTCCGATGAACCACAGAGCCCTCGTCAGTCCTCTTAACCACGTTATTTTTTTCATTCCCCAATCGTTAATCAAACCCTTGTTCTTAAGTTGTAAATGGCGAAGTCGGTAGACGAGCTTGTTTCTCAACTAGAGCAACGTAAGGTAGTTGAAAAGAGCCGAGACAAAGGGGTTGAAGGAACAAGCGCAAGACTCTGTAAAAGCACAAGAAATACGCAGAGAAGCGAAAGGGTGAAGAACCTATGATTCTCCATCAAGGAAAAGAAGAAGAAGAAGAAGAAGAAGAAGAAGAGGGTAGTGAGGTCTCGGATTTTCTTGAGCAAACTTTCAAGCCCCAACTGTATGGAACCACTGGTAAATATAATATTTCCTAAAATTACAAGATGCCCTCCTCCGAATACGAGGGATTAAAGTAATATCGACTTGAGAAGGATATTCAAAGGAATGCAACGTACCTCTGTCCCTCGGGACTAGATCCCCGTAGGGGATTATTCTAAATGTGAAAGCAGTCTTAGCCAAGGAGGACCCCACCGTTACCTAAAAACCTTGGGAAAATTTCACTCAGGAAGCAGAATCCACTTGAGGTTGGCCCTGGTCGAGCATCAAGTTAATCCGAATCGATTTCCGTAGTGCCGAAGCTCCTTTTGTTCGGATCGCTTCAAATAGTTCTTCGGCGGTCAGGGGATGTTCCTCGGAGAGGATGGAAGGTCGCGGGGGTTCAGGGCCGAGGGAAGAGCGGTGGAGAGTAATGCTGAGAAACGGAGGGTGGTTCATGTCTCTATTTTCGCTGCATGCTGGTGCTGCCGGTGCTGCCGGTGTTGCTGATGTTGCTGGTGCTGCTGGTGCTGCTGGTGCTGCTGGTGCTGCTGGTGGTATCGATTCCTTCTTGGGCTTCGGCTTCGGCTTCGGCTTCAGCTTCGGCTTGGGCATCCCTTATACGCTCGAAACCACCCTTCTGACTCACGTTCTCTAAGTTATCGTGTACCGGAGTATGTACACGTGCTCGGAGCTCAGCCACGCTTCGATGCAGAAACGGCTGCCTCTATGTGGCGCCTATCGTGCCTACCTAGGAGGTATATAAACGCACACACACACACGAAGGACACACCGCTACGAGAAGTACGCGTGTGCACATCCAGGTACACGTACGTAGCCCACAGACCGTCGGTGACGCCTGAGTAGACCGCGAGGCGCCTTCCTTGGCAGTCGTCCTCGTTTTCGACTATCCTTTTCCATCGGCAAGATGCATCGGCAATCACTCGATAAACAATGTTGAGAGACGACAGAGAAAAAAGTAAATAACGACATGATAGAATAGTCAATTGTAGGATTTCGATTTTGAAGGGGTGCGACGCAGCTAATGCCGAACGGATGCAATTTACACCTACTACCTACTATGTACTTGGAATAGGAAACGATATATATATATTTTTCTACCTCTAAGAAACCAAAAGAGCATTAATCTTTGGCTTGGGGGTTGTTCGCGTCTTCATGGCGAAACGATCCAGCCCATTGACCCGTAGGCACGTTCGCTAAGGGTGCGCAAAAACTTTGACACACAATTTGCCAGCGCGGAGGAGGGGTTGCCGCTCGTCATGCGGAAGAAAATTGTGGGTGGTTATCAGATTATCGTTGAGAGACGCTCCGGCAGCAGGAAAAATTTACACGAGGAGCATTGCTTCCTGAGAAACGAAATTCAGCACGAGGAGCAGATTGGGAATTAAGGGAGAAAGGTTTTCAAAAAGAAATTCATATCGATTTCAATAAATTTTTCGAAATGATGCAGACTTGACGACAAACGAGGATGAACTGGGATCTCGGAACAAATACGTCTCAGGACTTTTATAGTTGCGCAACGACAAGCGCCCTTTATTTGGCCAGCAGCCTGTAAAGCAGAAAGACACAACCGAAAGCGTTAACAGGCCCTTTCGATTTCAGCGGTGACTGCGTCACCCTTCGACCCTTGTCTCGTGAGTTTCAGCCAACCGCCAAGTGGGGGAGGAGGGAGGAGGAAGGAGAGAGGAAGGAGCACGGCGCAAGAGACAAGGGAAACCTTAAATATTGCTACATACAACCAAACTACCCTTCTTCCCGCCTTGTACTTTAGGGCCATTTTACGTAATCGACGAGAGATTATAAGGAAACGAGAGAGAGAGAGGAATTGCCAATCGGCTTTTGGTGAATTCGGACTTTATCAAGTAGAAGATTAGTTAAGATAAATAAGACTCGCAACCGTGAGGGACTGTTAGTTAAAAAAAATTACGATGCTCCTTGAAGGGTAATGTCGCGGGATGATGGTTTCTGGTTTGGAGACAGAAGAAAAATGATCCCGTAGTGCCTTTCGCAATTTTACGGCTCCTGCCGACTTTGCCCGTTTCGTATAAGAGGTTAGAGGACCGAATTGAATAAGAAAGCGGAAACATTATAGGAAGAACCTTCGCTCCTGAATTTTCTTAAGAAGATCCTTTTTACCGTATCGGTTGCACGTATCTTAAAAACTTGCGACGAATTTTCTGGAATGAAAATAGGCTGACGATTCCGTCTCTACGGACTGTAGAGACGGAGACCTTTGGCGCAGATTCCGAAAGGCATTAAAAGGATTAAGCGAAATTTAAAATCGGATATCAGAAAAAACTTTGGGAATCCTACTAACTCTATAATTAAACTCATAAGTCTTAGTTGGTTCGGTAATCCTGGCAAGAGAGCCAAAGTCTACTGGGGTCGTTGGGATAAAACGTGAACGAAGGTGGAACGCGGTTAGGGGGAGGGCGAGGATAAAAAGAGGATTAATCGTGTAAGAGACTGTATGGACTGCAGAAACGAGGAACTGGAGGACCAGACGTCTAGAGGAAAAACAGAAAGAAAGAAAGAAAGAAAGAAAGAGAAAGAGAGAGAGAGAGAAAGAATCTCAACTCGGAGCCAGAGGAGAGTCGCAATAAGCTTTGAAATATGAAAGCTCGCGCGAGCAAACATTAATGTATCGTGGCTCCGCGTTTCTCGCCGTAGATCCAATTTACGCCAAGAATTTCCTGCTAGATCAAAGGAAAAGCCCGAGTTTGATTTTGAAAATTCTTACCTTCTTACCGTCCATACCGGAAGTCGAACTGGTCACCGGCTGCTCGAGCCTGAAATACAAAAAACGTTCTAATTAGCATACATGCCAACGGCCAATCGCTATAGAGAGAAAACTACGGGAACCCACGGCGGCTCCCGAAGTCTCTACCGATCCACTAATCGGTAAGACATCAAAGGCCAAACCGCGTCCTGTGGAAGTCTGGATCGATAAGTATTACGTATAGATACGCGCGGATGGTAGAGACGCCCAGGAAACGAGTTTCCAGACCGATTAGCAGCAATTGCTTCTCCGAGAGAATTGAGCCCTTTGGTTACGTTCTCGTTACGTTTCGCGTTCTATTAACGATAAGGCCCACCCATTCACCCACTTGGCACTCGGCACGCGCTTTATATGATTTTAAAGCTCCTGCGAATCCCTTTAGAGCCTCCGCCAAGGAGATCGGCTTTTAATGTAACAATTAAGTGACGGATAGAGCGAGAGAGGCTGGAGAATTCAGGCAAGAATAATTTTCACTGCTTGATAATCTTGAAATTTAGAGCGAACCGGACGATGACGATAGTGCGAAGAGGGGAGAGGGAAGGGGGGTGGCTCGAGAGAAATGAAATTTCCGCCGAGTGGCTGAGATATCATTTGACGAATGATATGCGGATTACCGAGACTTCACGTAAAACGTAAGAAGAAGGTAATCACACAGGAGACTTCACGTATAAATTCTTAGCTACAAAAGAGGTTTCGAATAGAGGAATGCCGAAGGAAAAAAAAAAGGAGAAAAAAGAAAGAATCCGAGGCGCTCGATTTCACGGGATTCGTCGCTTACACGTTCGGAAATGTTAGAGGGTGAATTTTAAAGCTCCATTCTCATCAAAGAAATGATTTCGGATTTAATCAGACTTTACACGCAACCGCGGCTTTAAGAGGAATCTTCCTTTCAGGACTCGCGTCGGCACGAAGCGACACCGGGGAAAAGATAAAAAAAAGTACAAAAAGGAGGAAATAATAACAAAGTTCCGCCTTAAAGTGGAACTTGGCAAATTTTTTCAGTTTAAAGTAAAAAGTTCACCGCTCTCGCAGCCTCGGTCTATAGACAAGACCGGAAGCGAGTAGTTTACACGTGTAAATAGAGAAAAGTCTATCGGAAAAACCGATCGACCGATCGAGCGTAACCGAGTCCCTTCGCCCCTTCGGAGAACAAATAAAAAATTAGCCTATCAATTAAATTAGGAAAAGTTCGTTAGGGGTTGCGCACGGGGAAGCTAACTAAAAAGTTTACAGGGATATTCCCGGGAGATAATAGAATTCCACGTAAATTATCGCAAACTACTATGAAAATGGTTGGCTGTTATATCGGGTGCACGCGGAGTCATCGATCATTCGGCTCGTCGACACGCCAAATGAATTAACAGGCTTATCTTGATAAAAGCCAATTTTCACTCGACTTAATTATTTATCGAGATTCCTTACCAGTCCAAAAAATTCCACAAGCAGGTAAACATCTTTCTCTTTTCCTTTTCCACGTTTAATCTTCCAAAAATTCCCGCGTGTACCGCAGCATCACTGGAAGCGTCGCTGGACACCGCACCTCACAAATAATTCGATGCACTTTCTTTTCTTCCAGCAATTTTCATCGACAGCAGCTTCATCAATTTTTCATAGATTTACGAACGCCTCCGGCATCCATGCGGCTTCGAGAAACTTATTGATGAACGACAGCTGCGACTGATGCTCATGTAAATACTGCAAGAGTAGGAGGGGTTCTTCCTTTTTGTCGAGTCCTCGAGCGCCAGGACTCGGAGAGGCTTTCCCGTTTGTCTCTGGCAATTTTTAAGGGTAGAAAACTCATTAGGACCCCACTGGATTCCTGGCCAGGATACATTATGTACAAGCTGCCTCCCGAAGGCTTCGCGTTTCCCCATTTTTCTTCTATATGTCTGATTCTTCTCGTACAGACGTCCCTGTTGTTCTTCTCGAGAATAGGGCTGGGATGCGCACGATTCGCACGATTCGCACGATGCATTCACGTTGACAGTATAATCAGGTCTCGTGTTTAATTACTGGACGCGACCGCTGATTAACCTGTATTCAAGTTCTCGCGTAGCCGCAAAGTACGGGGGTTGCATTTTTAATGACGAACCTCGGGGCTTACAAGATAAATTTACTGCGGCATAGCAGAGGATTGTAGGGATGAGAGTAAGTTACGGGGGTTGCTGGTTAGAGGGATGCCCGCCCGTCGGCTTTCACGTGAATATTTCAATGTTTCATTTTCAAACGAAAGCAATTTCTCATTTATTTAGGATTTCCCCGAACCGTGCGCGGCTGAGCCGCCTCCGGCCAGTTGCGCGCCGCCATCCTCGACCCCCGATAATCGGACGCACATTTCTTTCTCTTCCTTCCTTGCCAAAAACGCGCATGGAAATGTTATCCGCATCGAGTCTACGAGGCGACTCTAACGACTCTAACACATAGGGGCTGCTGGTGATGGTGGTGGTGGTGGTGGTGGTGGTGGTGGTGGTGGTGAAGCACTAGGACGAGAGACAGAAAGTCGAGACGCGGCGTCTTTTTTCTTATTTGGAACAATTGTTTAAGGGACGAAAATCGAGAACTCACGTTTTACTTATCGGGCAGCGAGTTATCAAAAAGTAACGCAAGTTAAGACTTTTCGTTTTCATTCTTTGTCTTATATTCGACTGGGGCCAATCGGACGCCGATGTGCACGAGAGACACGTGTAATCCATGCTTCACTGATTGCGTAACTTCCCATACACATTTTCACGATCACAAAGAATAGTGTTTAAGGGTTCTGGAATATTTTAATATCATTTCTGTAAATCGTAACGCATGTTTCGGGTAAATTTCGTGAAAAAAGATGCAGCGTCGACCAACCCCTAGCGCGGCGAGTTCACGACTGACTTGCAACTTGCGCCCTTCGACGCTTCCCGCCCCAACCGCCCCCCCCCCCCTCCACGCTCGCATCGCGCATCATCCCTGAACCCACCATCGCCTCCTTCCCCCCATTTCTCCGTATTTGTGCCGCCAGTATTCTCATCGGGACTTCCTCGTCCCCTTCGCGTCGGGCTAGACTTTCTTTAGTCCCCGCGAAATATTCCGACTCCCGAATTACACCCCCCCTCTCCCTCCCACCCGTATCCGAGATAAGACCAACACCCAAAGTCTTGATATCAACCAACGTATCACTCGGTAACTACAATTTTGTCCTCGAGATAATAACGGTTGAAAGTATCAGATGAATGTCTCGACTTCCTCTCGACCCACAGAAAAATAGGGAAACGCGAAAAAATAATAAAACTCGTCCACGCATCCTCCCTCCCCTCGATCTTTGTCTGCCTGGAGGTCGCAAAAGTGCATTCGATTTATGCAGGAGAAAAGTTCAATAGTTGGATCAAGCATGGCGGCGTCAGCGTCGAAAGAGGTCAGCATGGTGAAAGCTAAGAAGCTTTTACATTTGGTGAGCTTCCAACTGGCGCGATTTATTATCACGCAACACGAGATTCCCTGCCGCCATTCCGATTCGAACGTCCCGCTTTTTACGTTTGGATTCGCGACCCAAACGATACTTCCATTCGCATTTCCAGCGGATATAAGAAAATTCAGCAAGATAGATGCATGCGCGCATGTGGACTCGTGGACACGCATGTGGACTCGTGGACACGCATGGAGATGCATGGGGATGCATGGAGAAGGAGAATCATACTTTGACGCGCACGTAGCAGAGCGTAGCGAAGAGCTTCCAGCGAAGGTTGGGGGATTCAGGGGGGATTCAGGGGGGATTCAGAGGGGACACTCACGATCAGAGTTATCGTACGTGTGACGCATCCAGGGCTCGAAACAAAGGGTGACCCCGTAGACAGGACGCGCCATTAGGCCAAACTGCGGGCGCATCGGTTGTTAAGGTAGATGGATGATGCGCCCTTTGTAACTAGACACAGGGTAGATACCGATAATGCATTAATTAAGGCCATCGAAGGAAAGAGCACCCCCCCCCCCCCCCCTTCACTCCCCGGAGGCCATGCCTACTCAAGATGCGCTCGTTCCCGTACCACGAGTGGACCTGGAACTTTGAAGATACAATATTCCGACTGTGCAGCAATTAAACGAATTTTTCTAAAATTTATAAATTCCTCAGCGATTCTACCGGGAGGAGATTATAATTCACTCGGCATAACCTGAGAGCGCAGCGTGACGGAGAGTGAACCGAGGGGGATGAAGAAGTGAACAAGAAAACAAGAATGGATCATAGGGAACGTCGCGATGTTAATGGTGCCGGAACACGATGTATGGCCGAACTTTTGTTATTTATGGACTGGAAACCGTCCTCGCGGATCGTCATCCTCCTCTTTTCCTTGAATCTTCGCGATCCCCCCCCCAGGAATTAGGAAATCGCGAGCTCTCGCCTTTTTACGGCTTTAAAATATTAACGACGATGCATGTAAATTGTCGCGAGCGGTTTCACGATTTCAGCCACGGTCTCGATAGACACCAACCCATTTTCCAGCCCCTTGGCAATTAAACTAAACCCACTTTCGGGCAAATCAATCCTCCAGTAACTACGAGCACACATATGTGCGTACTTGAAGACGCGTGTGCGTGCGTGTGGGGTGGGGGAGGGGGGGGGGGGGGGGGGAGCAGCTGCGAGAATCGAGGGGTCGAAAACGCAGTCGCTTCCCTCATTCTCGCAATACTAAAGTTCATCCCCAACTGGGAAGAGGCTGCGTGGAGAAACAGGAGAGAACATTGAACGAGTGATAAAGCGAGCTACGTTAATTCCGCCACGAGCATTTTTCTTCCACGTTGCGAGCCGCGACGAGAGGTTAAATGAAAGAAACTCGAAAAGGGCCGCCGCGTATATAGAGGAGGAGAGGGGGGAGGCAACAGTGTCAAATGTTCGAATGTCGGAGAATTTTAAAACGTGATGGATAACGAGGACATTAATCACGGCGTTATCGTTCACGCGTGCCAACGCTGGTAATGGCCGCCCGGGATGGATAACGGAGCAGCAGCCTCTTTGATCCTGCGAGCAGCCGTCGAAGATTCCTCGAGCGATGGAAGTACCTGTCACCTTGAATATCGCGATGCATAATAATTTTGCAGCAATTTTCGAGACTATGGGAAAAGAAAGAAAGAAGAAAAAGAAAGGCAAGTCCTGGATGGTAAAATTCCTGAGCGCCGTGAGTGCGCAGGAATGTGGAGCAGAGTGTCGTAGCACGTGGGGAGAATGTGTGCGGTACAGTCGGAGACAGAAGGGGGCAACCACCCCGGAGATATTTCGCTTTGCGCGCGAATAAATTTTTGCGATATCAGGAGATCCTTCCGTCCGGCTGATTATTTAAATGGTCGGAAAAGTCAGGACGCTCGACTGGGGGTGGGGCTCACTGAGATATCCTCCGTATCCATCTATCTCTCCCTCTCCCTCTCCCTCTCTCTCTCTATCTCTACATCCCTCCCTCTGCCTCTGTCTGACTCTCTTCACCCCTTCAAAACACGAGCAACCAAGGACTGAGCTTGCAACTTTTAATTCAGTCGGTTTCACAAATTCCCAGCAATCTCGTCCAATTTACGGTCAACCACCCCGTACGAACTCATGACAAATAATAGCCGCACAAGTACAGTACTACAGAAGTACAGTAGTACAGTAGTACAGTAGTACAGCTGTAAGTGTAACGTACATCGATCCGTCGAGCATTACCTATTTTATGAAGCTCATTACTTAAACTACCGCACGATGTCTTTACGACACAATCAAAGAAGACATCGATCGGACGTTCGCTGCATGAAAGGGAACCCAAGTAGTCCCAGGTGCAACGCGAGTCCAAGACTCCACCAAATTGTTCAACCAATTGTAAGTTCAACCGTACGGGGATGTTTTACGATATCGTTAATCTCGAAAGGTAAGAGCAAGAAAATAAATAGTAAGTCGCTGAAAGATAAAAGACTCAACACGACTACGATAAGTGAGCATCCGCTGTTTAAAGGGAACTAAGGGGGGTCGAGTGTCGATAAAGCACGCGAAGGAAAGATGAAGACGAACCAAGAGACACGTAAATAAGCAAGAAAGGAAAGGGAGTAGAGTCGGCGCTTCCGTAGGCGAAGAGACTTCGGCCCGAAATGGCCGCTCGATTCGAGTTACGCGAGACGCACGAGGAACGTTACGTAAAACCTCAGAGATAAACTCGTGGACGGAACGTATGACACGTGTCTTTCCTGCGCATTTCGTGCGCCTTTTGTCCGCCTCGTTCAGATAAAGAGGGTTATGGTCGACTCACCGAGAGTGTAGAGCGCAGACTCGTGGGACCGTCTGGTAGATCGTCGGGGTTCCGGTGCAGCGCGATGGACCTGGTTCATGTCTATGCGAGTGATTATGCTGATGATGATTGTAAGGACGACGGTTCAGCGAGGCACGGAGACTCCCAGGTAGATGGCGGTGGGACGCGGAGTCCTCGCTGAAAGCAGAAGATCGGAGGAGACATTATTCCTTGTTCCTTGGCCGTGCAGGAGTTTAATTTTATTGTTAGTGACTACCGGTACTAGTTCGGCCGGTACGTTTACTGACGGAGCAACGGAGGCAACCTCCGCGCGTGGAACAACTGCTAGCCATTACCAACCCCCGGCGGAGAAGGGTTACCAACCCTCGGTAAGGTCGCTCCCTGTCGAAGGAGCTCCGGGCGGCGTGGCCGAGCACCGACAAGATACCCGAGAGTGCCCCTTATCAATTTTTCTATCCCTTATCGTGAATTTCGATAGAAGAAGAAAATTCTCTATCGATCGACGTGCCCGATACTCGAGCTCGACTTGCTCGCGCTCTTGTTTTTCAGAGACGCTTCGAGAGTTTTGGAATTGTGGGTATTACGCTTGCAGCTCTATCCCGTGTCTTATCTAATCTCCACGTAATCCAGTTTATGGGACAGATAAAGGAGGAAGGAGTGGGAGCGGCGACAGAGCGAAGGGCTCCTGCACGGAGCTTCCAGTTCGAGCTGCGTTTCAGAATTCCTTCGCGACGTTCCTCCTCTCTTAGTTCTTTATTTGTTTTCTCGCTCTTCCGCGCGGAGGGAAAAAACGGCAGGAAATTTTGACTTCCAACAAAGAGGGTTTTGGCCGGGGTTAGGGTTCAAGTAATACATTTCACCTGGTGAGTAATTACTCAAAGGGTGATATATCCGGTCTCTCCTACACGCAGCTGCTAGAACGATCATCCGGTTGCACGTATTCACGAACACGCGATGCATACGAATGAGTTTTAGTAGCCCGTAGAAAAACAAAAATTCCCCAAAAGCGTCTATCGCGCCGTGTAAACACGCAATAATCTTCATTCCGCCTCGACCGAAGTACCCACGACGCGCTCGTTTCCTCGAGCTCTTATCTCTGCGATGATCGCCGACCCAGCCGGAAGTGTCAAAATTCCGTCTGGGAAAAAAAAAACTTTTGCGGTAGACCGATGAAAACCCGAGAGTATCAAGGAGGCATTGTTTTGATGGGAGATAAAGGAGAAAAAGATAAACGCAACGGTAGCGCCTCGGAAAGAGACTCAAACGGACCGACACGATTGCCAGAGAAACAAAGGAATGAGTCAGCCCGAGTGACTCGAGGATTATTCTATCTCGATGGCTTCTTTTGCTTCCATCTCTCGCTGCATCGTAGCTTCGTAGGATAGCTACTCGTGCATCTTCCACGAAAATGTTTACGGCATCCGTGCAACAACTTCCGCTCGAATAACGTTCCGCGAAGGATCTCGCGGCGTAACGCTGGCGCGGAATAACAGGGCAGGCAAAGGATGCGCGCGTCGCGAGCCCCAATGAAAAAAAAAGATTGAAAAAGAAAAGGGAAGGGGAAATCGCCAAGAGAGATAAAGAGAAAAGTAAGAGCGAAGCTCGCATGCAGTTATGCGCCAGGTTTTGCTGCCACTGCTGCACCAGGCTGCACGCTTCTACACCGAGTGCACCGAGTGCACCGAGCGCACCGAGCGCACCGAGGGCACCGAATGCATCGTGCGCATTAAGCGACGCTCTCGCGCAATATTATTATACACGTCGAGGGAAGCGCACAGCGCGGATGCGCTTAAGCACGCAGGTATATCTATACCGAGACCAGCAGCTGAGCCATCCTGAGGGCATTGGCACTGGGCAGATGTTCCCTTGGAAATCGTTACTGTCACGATGGATAAGATAGAGTTATCTGCGCTGCGATTGCACCTCGGTGCATCGAAACTTCGCTTTCCACGCGCGTCGTTAAAACTTTGTTGTAAAATCAAGAAAATTTATTTGATCCGACAATACGGATCGTCGCGAGCTCAGTGTAGAGCATTTTACCTGGCAGTGTTGTTGCTCTTGAAGCTGACCATGCTGGTAATCCAAAATAATCCAAGGCATAGGTGTGCGCACGTGTGTCATCGCTTCACCGCGACGAAAAATAATATTTAGCAATTGCGTTAAGTCGGAAGAAAACCGAAGAGATAGATCATCGCGGCTGATTCCACTGTTGAAATAAAAATAATTCTAATCAAATACACAACGAGATACCGAAAGAAATCTCCGTCATCCTTGCCGGCAGCAGACATCCGCCCTGCTGCGCGTTTCCGTAAGAACTGACAACGCGCCACGCTTCGTGTCCAGTTTACCCCCACCGTCCTCCCAGTTACCCCCACCGCCGATATCGGTCAAGCGGTCTTCTCTCTGTTTCCCACTGGTAGCCAATGACAACGAGCAAGTGCACCACTGGAATTGCATCGAAACGCATTGGCGCACGTATAAATATGCCAAAGACGCTCCAGCTGGAGAATCCGTGTAGCGACTAACGAGGCGAATGCGAATGGCTGCATTCCGAATTATGACGAAGGAGAGAGAGAAAAGAAAAGTGGCGAACACTGTCCTCACCCGTAGGTACGCGCGCAGTGCCATTTCTCCAAAGGACACCGTTTTGCACCTGCCGAGAGTGCATCGGTCAATTGTTTCTGAAAATATACCTGAAACAGGTATAGGACTAACAAGGGTCCGGGGACAATCGCAGTCTCTACGAGTTGTGAGAACTTTACGAAAGATCAAATCTCTACAGCCTTCCTGCCAGAGTCCGAGTCCCGTTTTTAATTGTACGTCGAGTTGCGTACCTCCTCTCCTCTATTTCCCGGAGCATGTAATGTGGGTCAAGCGAATTACCGTTTGCTTACATCACTTGACACGTGGATATTGGTTGCTCGCGTCGACCGAGCCAGTCAAGAAGGTGGATAATCGGACGTCGGAAAAAGTCGAGATTTTCTTCACCCGTGGAAACTGCCTTTACGCGCATGTAGAAGCAACGAGCCACTGTAAATGAGCAGTCGTAGATATAAGAGAGGAACCTTTTGCTACTGCATAAAATGCGGACTCGTCCAGCGTGCAGCAACTGCAGCCTGGGAGAATCTTCTTTCTAGCCGCGCTTGCCTTTACCACGTGTGCCGATCAACACGCAACGCGACGACACATGCCTTTCGAGTGGCGCATCCTCACGTGCGTGCCAGACGCGGCAACGTGCAACATTTTGGCATATAAATTTGCATGAGAATCGAGCGAGGCGTGCGAAGAGACGCGAAAGGCCACGCACGTGTTTCTACTCGTGTATCGCCGCCGCCGCCGCCGCCGTCGCCGCCGTCGCCGTCGCCATACGTCACTGCATTCACGGTTTGCACGTGTTACGAGGCGCTTAAAGTATCCAGGGACAAAGGAGCAGCACGAGAGAAGACGAACAGGCTCGGAAAATTAGTCCCTGGAAAAGTTGTTCAAACTCGTAAAACTAACTGTTTCAAAGTATCCAGGAGAAAGAAAGAAAGAAAGAAAGAAAGAAAGAATGAATGAAAAAAGGATCAGAGGCAGCCAGGCAGCCAGGCAACTCAGAGTGGAACCCGAAGCGCCAGAGGAAGAGAGAAGGACAGCAACGTGGGAAGCAGCATCGTTCCTGTTACCTGCTACGTCTTACGTCGGCTGAGCCTTGAAACTCCTTGTAGCCGATAGGCTGAGCAAGTGCATCGGGGAAGGAACCGGGAAAGGAAAGAGAAGGAAAACCTAAAAGATCCTCTTATAGGATTTAACTGTACGAGAGAAAGCGGGACCATCGCCCTGCCACAAATCCAGACGAGCAGCCACTTCTGATCCCAGAGACAAGCAAAATTTTGTGCTGCTAATATTAAATCTTTTAAACCCGATTCAGCGTAATTCAGCATCATTCAGCGTCATCAAGGAGACGCCGCATTTCTCTTACTCGGCTGTTTGGCAAGGAGAAAATAAAGCTACAGGGACACTGCAGGTTACAGATTCAGCAAATAAACGGCGCAGCTCTTCCAAGTAGATGATTCAGATGGGAAGGCGGAGAGCACGGAGAGGCGTCATGGGGAGAGGGGAAGGGGGGGGGGGCAAGGGGATGCTGCGATGAATATTAATTAGATCGTTTACCTCCTTCTCGTATATTCCACCTGGCAACGTGGAATTAACTGGTTCTTGGTTGACACTCTAAAGCCGAATCCACATCCGCGGAGGGTGGATGGGGGGAGGGAGGAGGGATGTCTCGTTCTATTCTTCGGAGTACAAAGGGATCCGCCCCGCCACCTGAGATCCTGAGATACGAGGTTTACGCACCATTAGCGCGTCTTCTTCTTCTTCTTCGGCACTTACCTTTTTAATCGGATAATCAGATAACGAGAAGGAAGCTTCTCGCTACGGTGTAGAACGTTATTTGATCGATGCGTAGGTGGACTTTTTCATCGCGACAATTTAAGAAGAAGAAGAAGAAGAAGGAATCTCTGCACCTGGTTGCGCGCATCATTTAAATATTCCTCGATCCAAGAGTCGAGACGAAAGACTCGGCGGGCGCCGACGCGCGCGTCACTCCGCACAGTTTCCAGGAGCAGCTACCCCGTCGCAAAGTCGCAGCAAAGTCGTCGCGAAGCGGCAGCGATTTTTCTCCGGAGATTCGAGAACTCGACGTCTCCTCGCGGAATGAGATCAGGACGCCCGAGGGAGAAGAAGGAAGGGCTAAAGGGTTGAAAAAGTTTTCGAGCAGCGAGCGCCACTCGTTTTCGCATTCGCTAGTTTTCAGTTTTTATTTTCCGGATGCAACTTGGCCTCGATGACATTTTTTCCGTTTCACGAGAGTTTTTACCAGGAATTCCAATGCAGCTCGCGTGCACTTTCTGCGCGCGACTAAAAATGGTGTCAAGCATTTCGTTGGGTAGCTGAAAAAAAAGCGCGCTCCACAAATATTTACAAATCCAAAAGCAAAGGGTGCGGCGCGGCGGAAGACGCGAAGAGAAGGATGTAAATTAACGTGTGATAAAAGTATTATATTCTTTTTCAGAATTTTTTAATAATTTAATTCAACTCCCCCCCCCCCCTCCCCTACCCCCTAGCCGTGTAAGTTGTGTATCGATAAATAAATAAAATATCTTCTACGCCCGACCGAACGATCAATTTAGTCTATTTACCTGCAGTACCTATGTACTGCCTCCCATATACAATTCCTGGCTCACTCGGCTCTTTCACATTTATTGGCGATACGACTGCTGCGGGCTGCACGAGACGATTTTGAGTTTCGCCTGGGCTGCAGCCGTCCCGGGAAAGGCGGATCAGACTTCCTCCTCACCCACCGAGCGTTTTTCCGCACGCGAGTGCCTCCCTCCCACCCCCCACCCGTCTCGCCACGTGCTTCACTCACGTTTCTCCATTTTTCTCTCGTCTCTTGAGCTCAGCTCTTGCCGCATGGTCGATTATCACATGAAATCATTCAAGGATAAATATCGCCTGTGATTACGAAACCGCCGAGTCGCATGCGTAACTGAGAAAAGTTTATATATACATATTATTTTTCATCAACTATTATTTTCTACCCGCGTCCACGAACTAACTGAATGATAATCTGCGCTTTTCCAAAGCAAATCGAAAGACGCCGGTTTAGACGCGAGCGAACGCGAGTCAATCTGCAGAGGCGATCCGGATGCAAACGAGAGAGCATCCTGAAGGATCGTTGAGTCTGTTCGCAGGGCAAGGAGTAGAGAAGGCAATTATCGCCTGACGAGAAGGTAGCTTAGAGCCTCAAATAATATTCTTAGGAAGGACCAGCAGGATTTCACGGGAGGTACGGAGGAACGACAGCATCTTGCAGGTAGAGCTGAATATTTAGATGGTAACAGGGCCAGGCCCCAGGGGGAGCAATTACGGTCCTGGCATCGCGAAGCTCCTCCTATCTTCGAGCAAATAATTCCTTTCGCCATTTCAGCTCATAGTTCGCATCGGGCAAAAGGAGAGCAAGGTAGAGATGGGGGGAGGGTTCAGGTGCAACGAAGAAATAAAGAATCTGAGATTTGATCCGAACCTACTCGTATGTTAACGCACGCCAAGGATAAGAAGAAAGATTGCAGGGAAATACAGAGAGTTCGAGAGAGCATCGAAAACACTGAGGTATCGCGCGCTTCGTGGGGGCACAAGGCACAGAGAGCAGAAGGAAGAGAAGGAGAATGGAAGAGGAGTCTGTGATTTAACATGGGGATGTGCGATAGCGACGAGGATCGAAGATCTGGCCGCGAGTTCTGGCCGCCGGTCGCCACCCTCGTGCCGGAAAAGCTCTGCCAGGAGGAACAAAACCCCCAGGTACCGGCACGTTCAGAATTTATCGGCGACATAAACTTTCTCCCACTGAACCGCCCTCGCTATTCGAGAATGTGCTCCCAGGATGCATCCCGGCTGCATTCTGTTCCCTCTTGCACTTTAGCGATTCATCCCCAACTACCCTCATTTTCGAGTGCAATCAATCGACTGGGACGCGACGCGAGAAGGAGCAAGTGCGGGGGGCTGCGACACGATTAGTCGAGAAGAAGGAATTCAAAAATGCAATTCTTAAAATGCGTTGGAAGAGACGCGTGCCGATGCATTCACAGATAATGCAATGGGATGCTGCGCACTCGATGCACGGAGGGACGATCCAGGAAGTTCTCTCGCTTATCTTTCATTTTATGAGGCGTAAAATATTATTGATTCCTGCGGCACGTTTCACACTAGGAAGAAATGCGATTAGGCGTGGAATTTGCGACGGTAGAAAGGAGATGCGAATATCTCCTCTCTCTCTCTCTCTCTCTCTCTCTCTCTCTCTCTCCGTCTCCTCCGTATTGTTTGCGTTGCGTGAAACGCTGCACTTAACGATTTTCGCGTTTACGCTGTTGTACTGTTTATGTCTGTGTTTGTGTTTCGGCAGCAAAAAATATAGGAGAAACGCTGGACGATTTATGTCCTCGAAGCCGGAAACCCGCGGAACAAGATCGCAGATCGTTACTTCCTAGAACGGAGTTAAAGAAAATGACGGGTAAAGAAAAAAAAAATTAAATTCCTGATAAGGACGAGAAATGTATGAAAAATGTTAAAAATTCACAGCGTCTCTTCTACGCTTAATTAAATGAAGTGGTTCGAAGATAAGAACGGGATAGGAATTTAAAAAATATCATTTTCTTTTTGACAAAAGGAAATGTAGGTAAACTCTAATGAAAGGAGGAAAAGTGCCTATTATCTCGTTAATAGGAATCCTTTCGCAATCGCTCCGGTGAAACCCAAAGGAGTTATCCCGGTTATCCTGGTTATCCCAAATATCCCGTCTGTGCGGGCTGTGCGGGCTGTGCGGGCTGTGCGGTCTATCCTGACTGAGAGGGTGAGAGTCGGTACGATTCAGACTTGCAGATTTCACTAGTGGCGTATCCCTTGATTAGCATGGAATTAGACGAAACGATTAGTCCGACGTTCTCCAGGGACATTTTCGTGGAATTCTACCCCATAGTCCGTTTAAGCTACGTATTCATTCTCTACCGAACCAGCCTGCTATCTGGTTCGAATAAAATATCGATGCGTCGGTGCACTGTAGAGATACTATAAAATACAAAAAGTGTGGTAGAAATGAGGCTGAGGTAAAAAATATGTCAACAGAGGCCGCCACTGCGCTGAAACACGACCAGATACGATGCCAGAGACTGTAGGAAGGGTTGGTTGGTTATCACTCGGCAAAGGGTTCCGTCAAACATAGGCTGCAAATTGTTGGCGAATCGCCAGGTCCATTCGACATCGGTGCGATTGCAATTGCCCGTTTTTTTCGTTTCTTTCTTTTTATACGTGTACAGCAAAACCATCCCCTAGCAGACGATATCACTGTACCTATTAATCTCTTCGATTTTGTATTATATTAATTTCGGCACAGCGGAAATGACAGTCAGCAACGAAGTCAGCGTCGATAGGAGGGGAATGAGAAACATCTCAACATCTCAACATCTCGTCGGCCGATTAAACTTTCTACGGAGAAATCCCTAATCCGAGGCTCGAGCTTCCAGGACTTCCGTCCCTTTCGGGGTCTCCGAAATTCCTGAGATCCTGGGGGTCGTTCTCCTTCTGGGACGCGCATTTCCATAAGGAGCCATTTGATTTCCTGGCTGATCTGGAGCTGCTCCTTGTTATCCGAGGAATTACCTCGGACTCCGAGGGAGGGAGTCGTGCGCCTAGGAGGCAACGTGCCGCCTTGACCGCGGAACTTCCGGTTTGGCTCTTTCTGTTGCGCAACCGGCTTTGCCTCACGCGAGAGCGAACGCTGGGACTTTCGCTGGACCGTGCGTTTTGCTACGGGGGCCAGAGAAAGAGAGAGAGAGAGGGAGAGAGAGAGAGCAGCGCGAGATGAGATCAGCCGAGGATGAGTAGCAGCGAGTCTATCGATATATCGCGCCGTGTGTGGAATTGCGTTGCCCGTGTGAGTGTTTAATGCAGGAAATTTCATAATTTCCTCTCAGAATTAATTGAAAAGTAGAAATTACGTTTTGGAAGACACAAAAAAGCAAGGTAGTAATATCCATGGCACATGTACTTACAAATGGGTGGTACAAATCGAGGATTGTGCGTGCGAGTAATATTAATTATTAATTGTTGCTCGTGAAAATGATAATCGAGAATTTTCATCGTTAGAACAAATTAAGGCAATTTACTTTAAGCAGCCTTCTCAGGAGAGATCTGACATCCTCTGCCGCCTTTGCTGTAACAAGGTAGAGGCTTTCGGATGTTCAGCCGAGCGTGTTTTTCTTAATCTGCATACTTAATTGTATCTGTCTCGTGAATTCGGTGGTCGATCAGAGCCAATTGTTGGTCTAAAATTTGGAAACAGCCTCCAGAATCCTTATGGGAAAATACTTAGGAGATACAAGACTGTAGGAGGATGCAGTGGCGATCGGATTGAGGAGCTTCCAAGTAAAAAGTTTCAGGGACGCTGGAGCTCAATTACACAAGCAGATATATATATATATATTAAACTCCGACAAACAGGAAACTATGTCCACCCTCGAGAATTCCTGCCAAGTGACAAAGTTTCGCCTTTATTCGGTACCGATACCAAAAGATACCAGAAGACCCGAAGAGATACCAAGAGATGGCCGCAGCGCGTACCGCAAATTGGCCACATTGGTCGGTCCATGTCCAGACGTCCTGATCTTGACCAACGAAGACGAGACCTCGCAGAGTTCCTGTCCGAATAAACGAAGAACGATGAGATCCTGTCCGGCATCCTGGGATTCTGGGATTCTGGGATCCTGGGAATAGCTCGTAAAGTCGAGAGTAACGCGGTCGTGGCCAGCAGTGGTAACAACTTGTAAAATTGATGACCGGAAGAGCCATTTTCATTGGAGAAGTCGGAAGACCTAAGGAGTCGGTAATCGGAACAAACAGTCCTCGCTTAATATCGATAACCTCCAATTGCTTTTGGTCAGAGTTATTAGGAAAAGCCATACGTGACAAGTATGGCGTGACGGACGAGCAAGAAATTTGGCAAACTGGCAAGACCGATACACATAGAAATCTGTCCTGAATGGAAAGGATCGCAGGAATGTTATGACGCCACGTTAAATTAATCCTACCGTTCGGATAGCAACGAGAAACCCTGGAATTACTATGTGACTCGGTCGACCGTAGACGCAGAGACTAATGGGGGTTGGTCGAGCCCAAAAACTAGACCAGCCAAGACCGCAAATCGCCGCAAATCGGCCCAAACCGCCGAAATCAGCGATGCTTACGAGGCTCTTTGGGATCATTTTTTGAGGGGCAGTTGCTGACGTATCACCGTATAAACTAGCGATTAGACACGAATGGGTTGTTTCTGGTTAAGAAGTTTCGTCACTGACACGGGCGCAAGCCAGTGGCTTATCCTGGATTTTAAAATAAACTGATGAATACGAACTGAGGAAGTTAAGAAAGCCTTGATCCTCTCTCTCTCTCTCTTTCTTTCTCTCTGTTGCTTTGCCAATCGTCTCAACGTCTCAACGTCCCTTACAGCCCCTGTGGCTGTGATTCCCTCAAAGCTGTGAGAACTAGCGAGGCTTCGTCGGGCTTCCTCGGGCTGCTGCACCGCCGCCGCCAACACCCAGTATTATAGGGGTTGATAATACCAGGAGCAAAGGGCTGTTTGGCGCTCCGTTTGGCCGCGGTGCCGTCTGGCTTTTCTGGCTTCTGACTTTCCGTATAGAAGAGAAACTTTCCCATCTCTGGGTACGTGGCTGTGTTCCTCGGCTCTAAAGCACCTAAAGCACCTAAAGCACCTAAAAAGCAGCTCAGCAAACGAGACTCGTAACTATGCGTAAGCCTTCATCCCGAAGCATGTATTTTCTCCGAATCAACTGAAGACACGGCAGTGCCTATAGAAAATTGTCGATAGAGTAGGAATCGTTCGGTTTCCTGCAGGAACGACAAACGCCCCCCCCCCCCCCGGGGAAAAAGTCCCGAAGGGAGGATATAGGTAACGGGACGGAGAGTCGAAGGATATATAAGGTACAAAAGGAAGCTACCTTTTTTTTCCATCAATCCGAACCTACACAGAGAAAATTCGACGGAAACTACTGATCCCCGTGCTGCGTGAAATTGCGTTATCGCAAGTGGATTCGACTCGATTTCCCGAGACGAATCTTCTCGAGATCTTCCCGGCCTCTGCACCACGTTGCACCTACTACAAATAATCAAGTTAAAGACCCGTGTGAAGTTAGCCCCTCTAGGATGGATTTTCATAAATTTTTCTCCACCTGTTTTACTTTCATTTGCACCCTCATAGATTTTTTTAAATTTAAGGTAAGTAGGTAGTAAGTAAGAAGCCTTTATCTTCCAAGAAGAAGAAGAGGCTTCTCTGGTTGCCGGTGCGGTTATTATGCATTTGTTTAAAGATAATGGCATCATAAAGAAGATTAAATTTGGTGGAAGCTTTAGCAAATAATTAGCGACCGATTCGTAAATTTGAAAGAAAAATTTTCCCGTCTTAAGGTGCCTTGTCTGAAACTTTTTTTTCATATTAATTAAAAAATGGCGTCAATGGAAACGAAAATAGAGAGGTAGCAAAACCTTAGGAAACGATATCAAATCGATTCGCAACGATAAAAATTTCAATTTTGCAACATGGGAGGCTAACTTCACATAGGTAAGTTAAAGAAAAAATCCCAGTACCGGAAAGCGCACTGAAATATAATTTTTTCGAAGACTTTTTTTTTACCCAGCACCAAATACACCAACGTCCCAACGTTTCGCGTCTCTCTACTCGCGGTAACCGAGACTAGCAATGCAGAGGCAAAATATAAAAAGGTAAAAAAGAAGTTAAAAAAAAGGTCACTCCCGTAGCCTATAGCGGTTCTCCAAGTGTTTCGAAAATAGCCATCGAGGTTGAGGTCTTTCACTACGGAAATCCGTATACATTCATCTCGAGAGATGCGAGCACTTTTTCTTTTACTTTTTTTTTTTTTTTTTTAATACCGGCCTCTTGTTTTTCTATCGTGAAAGTAAATTTTAAAGCACAGCCCCCCTTCCCCCACCTTCCCTTGGCTCAAGTAACCTTTTGACATGTGCTCCATTTTTTTTCCTTCCACGTCTTCCCCTCCTTCTCTCTCCTTCCTCTCGTGGCCTCTAGCCCCCCCCCCCCCCCTTTTTCTCCATCGCAAAAGACGTCCGTCAATTCGTTTCCATCTCAACCCTGAAATGGCCTTTACGCTACTCGCACGTGGACACAGTCATGCATGCACATATGTGCAAACATTGATCGCCGACGATTCACATGGAATGAATAAAAAATAGTCCTCTCAGTATTCAGGTGAGCTTATGCGTATCAACGTGTGTACGTATATCTCGTGCTGCCGAGATACTATTTCGGGATAGTCCCTTATCTCGACTCGTAAAGATCATTCACAGCGGCGCAGCAGCCTTGTAGGACCGATGCCGCCATATATGCATGCATACTGTATACTGTATACTATATACTATTGTAGATACTGCTTGTATAGTGTACAACAGACCATGGTAGACTGCATGTATTATTAATATATTCATTAGCTATGTGTTCTGATATTTTAGGTTTGCGCGACACGTGGAATAATTGAGATTTCACTGGCGTGACGAGTCACTGTAGAAATTGCACAGAGTGCATGGATTTTCAAAAAACTCCGAACGCCAAGAATATTTTATCAAGTCGCACTTTGAATTTCTAGGTTTGCGAAATCGCATTTTGGAAATTTGCCGCAAGACAGTCTACGCTACCGAATGGACTATAGTCAACAGAATCTACGCGCGTGTGTACTATGTATGCATACATATATTACGTTTTAGCTAACTACAGGACGAGTCGATCATCCGCGTGGAATGTTGGATTTGCGATATTGTGCCGGATGGAATTTCGCAGAGCACCGAAACCCTCGCGACCACCCGAAGGATCCATGGATCGACCAAGCGCCCGCGCGTGCGCGGCGGCCATTATCAAATTATCCCCTAGACGAAACTTGGATGTATCAATCATCTCGCGATTATTGCGAAATCGTTTCCGCGTGAGGAGGAATCGCGGGACATTTATCAAGGAGCCACTTTCGGTCCGTTATGGCTGACGTACGATTAATTAGTCAAATCTTATTTTTTCTCTCTCTCTCTCTCTCTCTCTCTCTCCCCCCGCAGAAGAGAGTTACAATCAGGTAAATTAATGGCTGCCTTTCCCCTTTGGGAACAGGGAGAAATAACGCAGCACGGGAACGGAGTCTGTTCCGGCGTCGTTTTCCAGCAGGAACCTCGAGATCGATTCGAGAGGAGCGGCGACTTTTTAAGATTTTCTCATCGAAAGTTAATTGGTCCTCGAGTCGCTTCGTATAAGCGTGATAGGGGCTATCTTTTTTACGAGTCGAGTATCGACGTCGTAATTAAACGAAGTCAGCCGCGAAATCAAGTGCTCATTGGTAATTTTTATCAATTTCGTCAATTGCGTGTAGAAGAAAGACGTAACGAATATCCTTCGGGAAAGAATATTGCATAATTTGCTCACCTCGTTCTGGTATCCAGTCTTCAACGGATTAACGATCTACCGATCGTCTCACCTATAATAAAATATCGCCACAGTCCTTATTGGATTGGATCTTCGATCATGAATTCTTTGATTAACGACACGTCACATTGCTCAAAGACACACTCACTTCTTTTTTCTTCTTTCGCTTGCTCTATCTCTCTTTCTCTCTCTTTCTCGTTTCTTTGCGTAAAATATACACACAACAAATATTTCACTTTCACCGCGTGCGCCAGAAATCGCGACGGCAACCGGTCGTGCCGAGAGAATTCAAGTCAACGAAATTTCACACACGGCTCCAATTACCCCGTAAGCACTGCAGGCCGCTGCTAGAAACGCAAAATCTGCCGATCGATCGGCGCCACTAAATTTTTCATATTTTTCCGAAACGTCTCAATAATCGTTATACGAATCAACGCGTAGAGAATCTGGATCTGAGAACGCAGCGTCCACCGCGCACCGGCAGCCTAGCCGCGACTAAAGCGAGTCTCCACGCGGCACCGACGGCGACGGGACGCCGGGACGCCGGGACGTCGAAAGGACTCTACAGCGCGCTACAGTATCTACACGTTGTAGGTTCTACAGGGTGTCCCGACAGAGCTCCAATGGCAGTACGTAGCACTGCGCACGTGTCGCTGCCACTTCTCCCTTCAAAATTGGCAAACTCGAAAATTAGCGACGCGCCAACCATCCTCCCCCCCTCCCTCCCCCTCTCCGACGTCGTTCCTTATGACGATCGTCGTCATCGCCGCATGGCGAGATAACACGTGTCAAAGGTGCCAGACGAGAGTCTGCCCACTGGGCGAGAAGCGAAAGTGTGCGCTACGTAACTGTCACGCAGTGTCCAAGGAACGAAGTGGAGGCGAATCGGGGGCGAAGTGGAGGCGAAGTGGAGGCGAAGTGGAGACACGCACTGGCTGCTGCCTTTATCTACCGTGAATGCGGACCTTTCTCGGATCGAGCTGCACGTACGCGAATAGGGCCTCTAATTCTTATTCCACAGTGGTACTGGATGACTCCGTGTCTAGTGGACAGACACTCGTTGTCAGCCGGCAAGGCCCCCATTCAACTACGGAGTCCACTCAAAAATGCATTCAGCTTCCTCGTTTGTCCTACGGGAAGTTTCACTTTGGTCGAGAAGGAGGGATGGGGAGGGAGAACTTTTCAAATTTTTAAACCGAAAATATGTTGGGCTCCTTTCCTTGCGCTAGCCCTCCCCCGTATCCTCGTAACCCTGAAGTACTTTATTATCTACCACGGTTCCCATCGAGGGTGAGAAAGAAATATACATACGAGGAAGATTGAGGGTATTTTTATTGGAAAGCTAGGGAAGGAGGGAGGGGAGTTTGCTCGATTAAGTCCGGGAAAGGTAAATTCCGTTAGGACCGTTGTTCAACGTTTCATAAATGAATCCGCAAGTCCCGCGGCTCGATCCGACGGAATTTCGGATTCTCTTGGGATTCCTTGGAGGGCCAGGAGGGCCAGGGGGGCCAGGGGGGCCGGCAAAATTGATAAGACTCGCACATGCACTACCTATGTATACGAGTGTACCTTTCCAATCTGTACGGGAGCCCCTGAAAATTCTAGATGGATTATTGGGCCACCGTATATACCTGCCACATGCATTATGCATACTGGCCGAACCATAGGCACAAGTAGGTAAGGACGAAAACGATTCTACCGAGGGAGGCCGAATGGGTCCTTTTCCGAATATTCGTCTATTGACTGATTGACGACCCGACTCCACAGGGGTACAGTTGTCTTAATTAACGCCTCTAGATTTGATTAACAGGCGAAATTCAAAGTGATTCGTCACGTGGTGCACGCATCGTACTCCCGCTAATCAATTCCTCGTCCCCTCAGATTCCGCTTTGACACGCCTGTTGGGAATCCGCGAGATTCCTGAGAAATTGCTGGCGGAGCACGATTTCGATTGGACGGCTTCGGTTATTTATTTTAAGGTTATTCTAGATATCCCTTTACTGTAAAATCGCACAGCCTTTTCTCTCGAAAAAGACGCAAAATTCATAAACCCTGAACCCATAACTCTGCCGCTCCCTCCTCGTCTCCGTCTCATTTTCCAAGAGAGTTCCCGAAGGAAACCAAATTTCGCATTACAAAGGATCGGGGCAGAATTTTAATAATCTCAATTGGTGCGGCCGTCGGTGAAGCGACGAGTCGTCCCCGATTTTCAAAAGTTCAAAGGCTGCAGGAAGCAGGAAGTGACGCGAGAGAGAAAGAGAGAGACAAGGCAAGGGAAAGAGAAAAAGAAAGGATCCGCGAAGAAGAACGGAAGAGCAAGAAGAAGGAGAGAGAATGAAGAGAAGAAAAAAAAAACTTCGGGGATTCCCCGCGAAAGTCTCGCCGGGATTCTCAGGCGGGAATTTAACTTGGCTCAAAGAAACAAACTAAAGGATTGTCTTTCTACGTGGCGCAGCCATATTTCTTTCTTCCTTCCTGCCGTCAGATTTAAATAAGCACGAGAAGGAAGGATTCCCTTTATCAACGTGCCATCGGCTTCCGCTTTAATCGTTACGCCACCTCGAGGGTCCGACCGGAAGTCTCAAAAGACATCGTTCGAGGAGTTCTTTCCTTGCCCCCCCCCCCCCCTCCTTCAGGCACAAACGGAGCGAGAAAATCGAAATGGCCGCCGAGCAAGTAATTTATTTTTCACAGTATAAATAATTAAGAACAGAAAAGACGAGAAAGAAAAAAAACGGTAGGCAAAACAGAGTTAACGGGTAAAAGGTCCTTACTGAGCTTGAAAACTGGAAGCTGGAAGCTGGAAGCTACGTCTCTCTAGAGGCTCGAGTGTCAAGTTACCCATTTTACCTCATTTACAGAAATTTATCGAGAGTATTAAAGGCATCGATCGTTAAGAATCCGAATACATACTTATGCTCGCAATCAGTCTACGCAGTCTATATATATGTATATACGTAGGCGATGCCAGTAGCAGGGACCTGCACACGTGGGACTAGCGAACTGATTGCAGATGCACCGTGTGTGTCCTGCGACGAGGATCTTAGAGGATAAAGGGGGACAAGGCCAAAGGGTTGCCTCGAGGGTTTCTTAAAAGTAACTTTAGGCATTCTAACCTCCTTCCTGGTAGCCTAACTGCGTCGTATCGTACGCTGAGTTTCCTAACGTGATCCCCCCTGGGCGTCCTGGGCGTCTTGGGCGTCTTGGGCGTCTTGAGCGTCCTGGAACCGTCGCCTCTGCCCTCCCGCGTGATCCTGAGGGTCTCCAAGCTGACCCGCGATTGCAGGGGTTGGTAAGGCTCAACCCTTCCGCAAGGCTCTAAACAACCGCAGCACTTGGCCATCGGTATCACGTAAACGTCTGAACGGTCCTTTTCACTTCAAAGCACCAAAGGCAACTGACCGGAACGGACAACCAAAAATTCCTCGAGCTTCTTCCTTTTATCGCGATTCAGACTTACAGCCTCTGATCACCTTATAAACTTACGACGATGGATTTCAAGTATTTCCTACCAAAAATTCATACTTCGCCATTTACAAAGGATCCTACAACTAAGTTTTATAAATTTAAAAAAAAAAAGATTCCCGAGTTTCTTCAAAAATTGTCGGCTATCCCGAACCGTATAAACTGTCCAAATTGAAAACGACCAGAGTGATGATTACGCTGCGCTCACTCGGTGACTACTGAATAAGTCTGTCGAGTCTGGAAGCAAAAAGAAGAAATTGAAGAAGAAGAAGAAGAAGAAGAAGAAGAAGTGGTAGTCGGAGTAAAGCGGATAGTAACACATGTCATTCTCCCCTAGTCAGCTCGATATGGCTCGTCGCAACTTAAGGCGTCTTGCAGATAAGTTACACGTCTTATCTGGAAACGGCGTCCCGTGTGTGTAGTACAGAGTATAGCACAGTAAATATGAAAGAGAAGAAGAAGAATTCTAACTGGAAGCTTCTCTTCGGGATCGAATGAATGCCACTGCTGGTAAGCAAGTAAAAAAGTGGTTATCACTCGAAAGCAATTCCCGGTAGCGTTAAAAGAGTACGCATTAATTCCCGCCATTGATTAAGCTACCGTTTCCAGGGATGCTGTGGCAGCGCGTACGCGGATGCTGCCTCCCAGCGACGTTACATGTGTACGCGTCTTCAGGTCTGCACGTCTGCACGTGTTCACGTGCGCGTCTGGCTTCTCGAGAAATTCTGCTTTATTCTTAAGGGAACGACGCAACACTCGGCCGCATCCACGTAGGAGTCTCCAGTGCTTATTTGATCTCCTCATTTTTCACGCTGAAAAGTCTTTCGCCCTTTTCCCCTGTACAGCCGATACTTGCTGGGACAATTGTTTCAGCGTCGAGAGAAGATGAACAAAGTTGTCCGATGTGCATAAAGTTAGAATCGGTACTTAAAGTAGCGGCATCCTAGGTGGCAACGACGCTCACGAAAAGCGAGAAGGATGGAAGGAGGAAACGATTGCGGAGTTGGACTGGACCCGAGAGCCGAGAGCCGAATGTTGCGGGTGCTGCAAGTCGCTGGGCTCGCATTAACGTTTCAAGGAGGCCGGATCGGAAAGTTCCCCATCAACGTCCACGAGACCACCAGGTACCTATTTACATGTATAATTTGTAAATGTGTGTTCACAGATACGAGCCAGCGGAATACCGACTACGTGGTTCCGTGTGAAGCCGAATGGTCCGGAGGAGGGAAGCGGCGCCATTGCTCACGCTGCGCTTTCCTTCTTTACACGTATTCCTGTACCTCGGTTATCGCCTTCGCCAAATATATCTATATATAAATATGTATATAGTACGTACTACCGGGTACCTTCCTATCGCGTGGTGGAGGAATTAGCAGCGAGTCACGTGGTCGCAGTGACCTTTCCATGTATCGCGTCGTCAAACTGCGCACGTACCCTAAATCTTACTTCGCCGAGTGAATAAACGTTTTCCCGTCGAATAACGTTTTCTTTTAATTTGCACTTTTCTTCCGACGCGGCAATAAACTTCGATTACCTTTCGCGCGTCTAGTCGCGCAGAAAAGCGACGCTCGCGTCAAAATGTAGCGGCGAGTCGAGCACCGTGAGTCGGCTGCGGAAGCTCAGGACGTACCGAGGGTGGGCGGCGACAGTGCGATCTGTCGATTCGTCCCAGAAGCAGAATCGGGCTGAGGGAGTCGAAACGATCCCAAAGTACCTGGAAGTCCTTGTGGTGAATCTTCAAAATGCGCCACCGCGTCACATCTTAGCTTACAGTCAGTCTGCGTTGGCAAATCATGCGGGTATCCAATCGAGCGCGTCTCGGTTGAGCGCTTAGAAATACATAATTGAAAGAGCCTGTAGAACAGAACGCAGCGAATAGAAGCCCGTAAGCAAAATAATATTACAAGCGGGAAGATGGAAAACTCGCTGAGAATTGAGATGAATTTATCATGCTGCTGTAGAGTCTCCGTTTCTCAGTGGGGAAAATGACGAAGGAGGATGGGGAGGCGGGGGGTGCCGGAGGTCACGAATTTAGTAATTCCAGATAATGAGATCTTTGAGAAACAGAGGTAGGTGTGGAGGCAGATAGACACTGGAGCAGTAGAGTTTGTGCCGCAGAGAAGGTCGAGACGGACCAGAGAAATTACAGGACACCAGCGGATTGGAGAGAACTTAGAGACTGGCCAGGCTAGACGAGAGCAGCGGACGAGAGAATGGACTGTAGAGTCTAGGTGGAATATGGACGCGAGTGAGTCTAGCCCACATGCATACATATACTATATCAAGAGACACACGTTGAACGTTCAAGGAAGAAAGAGAATAAGGCATCATAAAAGAATTCCAAAGCAAAATGAACGCGTGCCTAGCTGGGCTCTAGGATTCTTCCGAAGGCGCGGAGCGTGCGTGTGCCTCCTCCTCCTTCACCTCCTCCTCCTCCTGATCCTTCGGGAGTAGCGGAGAGGAGAAGAGAAGAGAAGAAAAGAAGAGAGAACCGGTCGCCAAGATCGTTCTACCCTACTCCAGGTAGGTACGTACGTCGTCGAAGAGGGCAGAGGAGAATTCTCGCGAAGGAAGGGCGCAGCCAGGAACTCGAGAACAGAACATTCCACGGAGCGAGTAGCGAGCCAGACACTGAACTCGTCGGGAACTGGCCTGACTGCGCGACTATGGGAACGGACTGGTATATCTCCACGAGGGAAAAACCTCCTCTCTAATGTTCTTCGGATTCTAGGACTTCCTAAGATCCCAGGAACCCGACGGCACCCCTTATCCTCTTTTCTCTACACTTCGTATCGATAAAACCGTCCGTTATAACTTCTTGCTTCTTTTATCATCTTGTAATACGGTCTTTAGGTTCGTGATCTAACTCTCTTGGTGGAGGAGAGCTAGAATGCCTGGAGAGTCTGTAGAAACGTTTGACAGGAATGCCAGGTCGCCCACCACCGTATACTACATGTGTATGGTCCTCTAGAATATTTCTACTGAATCTCACTGCTCCGTGAACGTAGCTTCCATCATTTTTCATTCCGCGGCATCTTTTACGACTTTCACTCATTCGCTGCATAATTTTTGTTTCGAGCAAAAAATAATGATTTCACTATAGGTTCCTCACAAACTACAGGCTCTTTCGATAAAATCTAATTTTATATGACGATAATAATATAAAAGATAGAAAGTGACTTACTCATTGTCGACAGTCGTGAGCGTGCAGCATCGATGCGTAATCAAGTGTTGTTTCCAGACGTGATATCACACAGGTACGGTTTCGGTAGACGTATCCTGTACAGCAATTGTAGAGAATATCAGCACAGAACTGTAGCACAGAGAATATCGTTAAAAATGCACTCAACGAATATGATAAATAATAATAAAGCACACACCAGGCACGAGACAGCAGCCAGCAGGCACACAAAAGACAGAACTTGTCGCGTGGAATGTCACGAACGAGCACAATGAAATTTTCGAAGTATAACCGATCGCGCCACAAGACAAACTGACTGCGAACATACGAGTATCAAGTTTATGTACTAGAATCCAGGTAAGTTTCGTATATGAGTTTCCGGTCTCAGGTATTTCGTAGAACTGGCATTTTTCGGGACACCTGTAGCGATCGCCGTAA
>JARPRH010000722.1:175971-186460 GCA_031763665.1 Calameuta haemorrhoidalis
ACGGTTGTACTCCCTGTAGACTGATTTGCTCTCTGTCTTCTCCTCGTGCTTGGCATGGACCTTTAAAGAGAGAGAGAAAAAAAAATATCAACGTGAGCAGATGTGGCCTTTTCATTCTCATTAACTCGTAGACACTTTTCTTTTCTCTTTTTGTTAGTCTTAATCAACACCCAAGACAATGCAGTATTAAGAAAAGCAGCCAAAGTGCTTCATCCGTGCCGAAGCTTCCCTCTGAGAAAAACGAACGTCTCGTTCCGTCCCTGTAGGCCTACAGATGTAACTACAGGTAATCGCTAATAAGCATTAGGTGCGTCTAAATTATTCAGAGAGCAAACTGAGGACGCGCGACTACACGTGACCTGCCCTGCAATTGGGTCACCCGTTATTAATATCAGACGCGCATCGAACGGCGGCGCGAGTCTCGAGAATACTTAACCAGAATTACGCACTCCGGTTTCCAATTACGCGGGTAAGGAAGAGACTTTACGGAATAGCTATAAATAGACGATGGCGTTACGAGATCGTTATTCATTGGCCATTAGCGTCGACATGTCGATCGATTATTGGCCGCGTGGAGGCGTCGTCGGGTCCCTCTCACGATATTGATCTTTGCCTCGAACGAGAACCTGCTGCCGATGTGCCTGTCTCGACGTCCTTTCTTACCTTCCTTCGGTAGGTTTGCAGAAGGGAAAATCTAGCAAAAGCTCGACACATCGACAATACGACTGTACGAGTCAGCGATGCAGCCGCCATGACGCCATCTGTGTCCTCGACTAGGAAACTAATACGTTCGATGTATAGTTTCTGCTGCTGCTGCTGCTGCTCGAATTGAGCGAGGTCAGTGACGACGCTCGCTCGGAAGGAACTCGCCTGGTTTATTTGAGCGTCTAAGGAATGTACAGTCCGATAACGTAAAATGCCTCTGCAGTATGTGAAAACCGGTGAAAAACAATGGCGCCATTAAGATGGAAGCGAAGCGGCGAGTCGCCTCGCAGGAAGTTCAAGCGAAGAAGTAGGTTAATCCAATGAGACAAAGAGATCTCCGAAATGCGTGTTTACGCTTTCCTCGAGCGGCTGTGGGCTGCGGGGGGGGGGGGGGGGACTGCGGGGGTCGGCAATAAAACCCAAGGAAAAAGAAACCCCGATAAAAAGAGAAGAAAATGCCGCCGGGAAGGCGCCTCGACGCATCCTGTGCTTCCGTGCTTGGCCCACCGACCAGTCTCCCCGTGACCGACCGAGTCGGACCGAATCCTGGTGAATCGATAGATTCACCCACACGAAACCGTCTTATTACACGTCGTTCCTTTTACTTGTTTCTTATATTTTTTTTCCACGTTTCCTCCGCTTGCGGCCAGCAATCATTTATAAGCAGCCAAGGATATCCCGGAGACGCCAGCTTTATCCTGCGGCTAGGAAATTTATTATGGAATCGTTATTAATCACTTTCGGACCAAACAAAATTTTCTTATCAGTGAAAAAAAAAAAACTAGATTCCGAAAACATAACCCATAGCGTGCGAAGGACAATACCAATAAATATAAATCTAATCGAATGGCAGCCTCCGACCTAAGACCCAATCACATAGGAGCAAAATCGGAATGCGAAGGGGAGGAATTTATCGGCAGGATATTTGAACCGCACCCACCGGCAAACGAGGAGAGCGACGGCGATACTGGGGCGTCGGCGGCGTCCGTGTGAATCGGCCGGTTCGTGAGGTTCCCGACACTAATTCAATTACGTAAAGTGCTAATGACTTGACCCGGTGTCAGCTGTTCGACATACAAGCCGTTCGGATGTCACGAGACTAATTGTACTTGAGGCAGCT
Source organism: Calameuta haemorrhoidalis (assembly GCA_031763665.1). NCBI lineage: Eukaryota > Metazoa > Arthropoda > Insecta > Hymenoptera > Cephidae > Calameuta > Calameuta haemorrhoidalis. The sequence continues at coordinate 177,797 of JARPRH010000722.1, forward strand.
CAGGAGACGCCTGAGAAATAAAATTGACATCCAAATAATAAGAAGCCGCGATAAGGAGGAGAAAATCTGTCAGATTCGAAAACAATCGCGAGGAAAGATTCTACCGAAATTTCATTTTTTGATAATTGGGATCATCGGGAGCCAATTTTTGAGTCTACCGTGCGACGTGTCTCTCCCGCTTGGTACAGTTGGTGGACGGCCAACGTGTTACCAATATAACGAATCCAACTATTTTAGTCGACGATTACGTCAACAGTCTTGCCAACCGCAAGGATATATATACCTATAGGTATAGGCCGTGCACGAACACCCCAGTAAAAAATAGTCGGGCAGCTGTCTTCGACATTTCGCAAACTACATTATTCCCTAGATCGTTAGAAAATTGGTATTATAAATTCTGCTGAAGATCAAATCTATGAAATCAGGATCGCGTGACGAGGATCCTGACAAGGATCGTCAACTCGCGTGCAGCCGCCATCGACCGATAAAAGACGCGAAATGGTTCAACGAGTCACGCGATTCGAAATCTCTAGAACCCGCGACCTGATAAAAACAAAGACGATCGGTGCTTTGCGTCCGAAAATAAAAGTCGCGAGAGAATTAAAAAAAATAAAAAAAAAAAAATATGCAAGAAAACGCGACTCCCGAGAAAACTTTGTAACACGAGGAGAATTGCGTGAGGCTGAAGAAAACGAAAGACACCCTGACTGGAATCAGCGGGTAATTCAATGCGCCATCCTTTTAGTTCCCCAGTGTCGTCTTACCGGTGAGTGCGGGTTACGTACTTTTCCTTTTTCTTTTTTTTTTTTTTTCAAAATCCTTCACAGTCACATTTTCCAACGACCAACGCATATATCGAGGACCACCATTCTACGTTAGGTTAAGAATTTAATAAAAAAAATTACCCAATCGTTTTGCGCACCTGAAAAAAGACCTAAAGGTGAATCCACAACGGTGACACCTGCTGACTATCTTAACCTCTTAATTCTCGATCCTTCAGCTTCCATTCGATTTCCTTTCTCTTCCTACGCTGCGGCTTATCCCATCCAACCTTCCTTCCTCCCCCTTAAATCCTAAATAACGGCCAGCCGCTGCCTTGCCTGAGTCAGAGACTAAATATAAAGCGCCGCACTTTTGACGTTAGACTCGCGGAGAGGAAAGCGCAGGGCGACGAGACGGCGGCGGCGACCGTCCCGACGCCCTCGAAATTCGATTGAACGAGCCGAGCCGAAAGAAACTCGAGAACCTTCTGTCCACTTTCCTATTTAAGGCTCTTCTCTTCTCTCTCGACCGCAGGCGGAGTCCTTCGGTCCCGATGCAACGAAGGTCGAAGCCGGCGAACTGGTCGACCTTGTTCGAGTATCCTTTAAGGGCTTTTAGGGAAGGCGCCCCCCCATCTCCCCTCCTCCCCCTCCAAATCCGGTGGGCCTTGACAACCAGGTTGCAGCCTTCGCGTTACGGAAGAATAGAATTCTCCTTGCCAATGAAGTAAAGGCGATACCACTTCCTTCGTTAGATAAGAGAGATAACTCGAGTAGCCCGAGGACGCTTCATCCGGCGTCTACGCCGACGCGTTCTTTGGCGTCCACAGTGCGAAGGTGAAATTACGAGATTCTGGTGAAAAATATAAATATTTTCACAACGTGCGTAACACAGTCTTAGTAACAGTAACGTGCGTAGTACAGAAGCGTCAACAAACATTGGAGACGCTTCTGCCAATTGACTTGACACTTGGAGTCCACAACGTGGGACCAACTGGGCTCTACGCGGCGGGATACCAGGGAAACGTCGAGTCTACCGGAAGGAGGATGCTAAGGGTCCGGAGAAACGGGGGCAAAGACTCTGGAAAGAATTTTAACGTCATATAAAATCAGCGACTAAATATAGAGATGATCCAGGAGAGAGAGAGAGAGAGAGAGAGCTCAATGCCATTGACTTTCGCCAAAAAGAATGGGAGAGGGATCAAAAGCGACCAAGAATTACAGAAGAAAGGGATCGTCCCGTTACAAAAGAGCCAAAAACAAATTGGACGGTGAAATAGACTCGTGGGAGGAAAAGGTCGAGTTCGCCTACGAGATCATTCGAACGGGAAGACAATGGCAAAAGGAAATGAAAGAAACGCCAGTATTATTTCTCGCGTGGCAACAAGTCGGTGCATCGAACTGGAGTTTGCATAACGGTAAGTCGCCATCCTTACTGATTATTTAATCTTTCTCCATTTATTTCCTACGATCGAATCTATCACTGACATTTTCTGTGGTTCGGTGCAGTCGGAGGTGCAGGCCAAAGGGTATCCCCCGACGGGGATTCCCCCGACTGCCTGCATTAAGAAAACCCACCGGGAGAGAATCTTCCAGCGTTTTCTCTTTTTCCCACCAAGATACCGCATAGCAAAAGATAAGGAAAAAAAAAAAGAAGCAAACCACTTAGAATTCAGCACGTCGGTTCACAATGGCGGCATTATTCCGGTCCGCCGGTGTGACGACCACCGGTATTTTCGGAGCTGGTTATTTCGGTCGTCGGACTCGAACCGAGTCGACTGACTCCCACCTTCTTCGTTCACCGTACGCATCTCTCTCCCGTCCATCCGTAACTGTCGGCCATTTTCGAAATTGCGCACAACCCACCGAGAAAACCAAGAAAAATATTCACCACCTATGCCGAACGCGCATAAACCGCGATCCAGAAATAGGAGGCTTCTCTATATTCGGCGAGTGCAAGTAAACACCGACGCTTCCGATACTCCCAATTGAATCGAGAGGAAGCGCGAGGAGCATCCGGCCGATGCGTCGCGTCTCTTGTCTTACGCAAGCGGCGAACCAGATACGCGCCACCTTGCCGAAGTTGCGCAAGTGCACGAGGAGCAGGGAACGTTAAGTGCAGACAACACGCATCGCTGCTGGACTGGATTGTCCCCCTCCCCGCCAGCCCCTCACCCACCCAGCACCTTGTTCCTCTCCTTTAATTCCAAGCAAGTTCAGCAGCAGCTCGATAAAGCTCTTACAGTGCAAGGAGACTCACCAGAAGCTTGTTGTCCACAGTCTTCACGACGATCTCTTCCGGTGTGTACTGGGAGACGTCGAAGCGCAGCTTCAGCATCTTGTTGTTTCCCTCGTCTTGAATCAAAGGACTGTTGAGTCCATCCAGCCAGGTGTTCGCATCGTGCTGAGGACTCAGTGAGCTGTTCTGGCTTGATTGCTGTGTGGTCGTGCTGAAAAATTCAAACGACCGAGTCAAAAAAAAAAATAACGAAAAAATTGATCACGGGTCTAGCGATTCGAAGAATGATCCGGATGATCCGAATGAAAACACTGAACGGCATATCTAGTTATACGTCAAGAGCAGACACTGACAAATATAGAAAGGGAGGGGGGTGAAAAAAAAAAGAAAGGCAGTGGATTAAAACAAAGAGCGATTACAGCTACGCGTCTTCTTACGACAATCAGCATCACCATCGAGAATTAGTAATGCCTCATCTACACTCCGGGTCTCTTCCTCTTTCGCATTCGATCTACGTAGACAGTCCGGCGTACAAACTTTTTCTTACGCCTCTTTGAACCGTTTACTTGGGTCTCTCTGGGTCTACCAAGGAATCAGCCTAGGACTAACCTGAGGTCTTGAGAAGACTACAAGGTATCGGGGGGCCAAGCATCATTTTTGATCTCGTCTATTCTAGATCTGCTCGCTGCGCTTCGGCATCGCCGAACCCGACAGTAACGAAAGAGGCATAGAGAAAAAAAACGCAAGCAGCTACGCAAAGCACAAAGGATCGGGAGAGAATAAAGTGGAGAGCACGAAGCATCGGACGCGCAGAGCGAAAAGCTTCCCGAGGGCCGAGACACAGCTTTAAAACGTTTCTCTTGGCTGCTATTGTGCAAAGTCTCGAGGCGACATGGACAACGAGATCTGGGGATGATCGAAGGTAGCAGAGAAACGGGTCAAGGGTCACGGCGGATGATGGTCGAGCGAGGCCTCGGCGCGTGTCGGGCGAATCCAGGAAGAGGAGGGTTTGTGAGGCGAACGAACGATCGGTGCTTCGTATCTGGCAGTTTTTTTCTCTTTTTTTTTTAGCGAGGCTTTAGAGTGTCACCTGGTGAAACTGTCGAAGGCTGAACGAGTCGGCGGTACAGCACTGTCGATCTTGTCCCAACCGCCTGTCTTGGAAGAAGTCGTGGTGCGGTGCTCGCTGCTGCTCGTGTGATGTCGGCTTTGCAGAGTAGTTAGTCACCAAGGGTGCCAATCGCAGCCAATCACGGATACGCAATACGAGGGAAGGAGAGGATTGTTAACTCGTGGTTAGTCTTTATCCTTATTCTTCGTTATTTCCTTAATTCGATGCATGATCGTGAGTGCTAAGTTCTAGAGTGGAGAGAGAGAGAGGGATGGAGGAAGAGGGGGGGTCCTGTGCGTCTTCTATCTAAATAGGTCAGGACCAGGTATTGACGATAAAAAAAGATACTAGGAACATGATCTAAGAACGAACGGATTTATGTATTGTATAGTAAAAATGATGTTGAAAACAACTGAAAACTTGATAAAAGAAAAAAAAAATCCCCAAGGATCTTCAAAGTGGCAAGGGTTTACGGCACTGCCAACCTCCTAAGGATAAAACTCGTAAGGCTCGAGCAAACTCCACGGAGATGCCTCGGATAACGTAGGGACCCTCAATAAAGAGTTAGCCGACACGTAACCGGAAGTGACGAGTCTTCCTTGGTTGAGGTCAACGACCTCCCTCCAGAGGAGGAAAAGGGCCTGGAATAGCGCGCCATGTTATTTCCGTCCCTCGTATATACATATATACCCATAGTAAGCGTAACATCGTGCCGGAAAGGCAAAGCTCGAGTCTCCGTGAGACTGGAGGTTTTTTTTTTCCCCCAAGATGCACCTCCGAAAACCGTCACGTGACTTCGCGCTGCGAAGCCACGAATCGGCATGGGAAATCGAATTGATAAAATGCAGAGCGAAACGAATGAATTACTTAAGCGGCGGGATTCCCGCCTATCTAATCGGCAACAGATACAAGTTTGGACTCTTCTCGGAATTTCGGAATGAATTCTAGGAAAAGTCTGATAAATCCTTATCTGGCTCGAATCGCATTCCGACGTAAATTCCCTGCGCTCGGGATAATCAAATAAAATATTTCCCGTTTTCTGATTACTGCAAAAGCGCCGCTTTCTTTCCGGTTGACCCTCATCGAACACCGTAAATCTATCCCGTGATCCTTTCTTATCGCACTTCAACCGCCACTTGACGGATCGATCGGTTATTAAATATTGGAATACGGAAGCCTTTTTCTTTTCCTTTTTACGTACGAGCGCGTGACAAGTCCGCACGTACGTCAGTTGGATGTTTGGCGAAAAAAAAAAAAAAAAATGGAAAGTCGCTGAATTTTTAGACGAGTTTGGTGCTCGTCGACACTGACCGAATTAAGGTCTCCTTAAAGAGGCTGAGCCGCTCGTCAACGAGTGTTTAACCGAGACGACTTCGGTCTCGCACTGAATCACCGGCGATTGCGAAAACCAATCGCACTTGATCTCTTTAATTACAAAGGCTAATCGCGCGCCAACGCGAACCACCTGGCGGAGTTTATGAAAATGAGGGGAAAAAAGTAAGTATATGCAAACACACGCGCGCACCCAAGAAGCTCGCAATTCCTCGACCAGTCTACGCGTCACGTGTACGCAGGAATAAAGAAGAAGAAATCTGCTCCGTGCGCTTCGCTCTCTACAGTCGGCCAATAGTTTGTGGACGCGCCATATAGTGTGTTGTGTGTGTGTGTGTGTTACGCACCGATACCGAAGAACGGTCACGTGCTGAGGCGGAATAAGGTCTTGAGCGAACATCGCGAAGATCGGACAGAATCCGGCAAATTGAACTCGGACGGCCAAGAGGAACCGTCAAAGAGACGTCTGCCCAGTGTCAAGTGTTAAAAATGACTGCGCGCGTCGCGCGTCGAAAGAAAACAAGCAGCGACGACTCTTGCCTTTTGCTGGATTCACAGGCGCGCAAAGGCACGTGTGTAGGTAGGTGCAACTTCAGCCGTACGAGTTTCGTGCTTTGCCTATTAGCTTTGCTCGTGCGGCTACGTGTAGCCGTATACGCGCGTTTCACAGTGCGTCGCTGTGGTGGGGAGAAGAGTGGATTTTTTGCCCACGTGACTGGTCACGTGTCAAGGACGATTGCGTCACGAGGTGCATTGCGCAACATGACAAAATAATTTTTTCCAATAAGCACCAAAGCGCTTCTCTCATCCTTTCTTTCTAGCATCCTACTCGCTGCCATTGTACCGTTGCTCGTATATAACCAGGGAGGAATGAGAATTCGACATCTTTATCTGCCGGAGATCGCGTCTTATCTATTCGACAGATTCGACCGAGCAAAACTTCGATCGAAATTTCGATAAGATTTTAAATTCATCGATCGGCAATTTATCGCGACGCGCGTGAGGCAAAGAAGGGAGACTCGATTTGAATTTGGCGAGGAGGCCGGCGGAGGCCCAGGGGCGGATTGCCCAAACTCGGCCGTCAGGGGCGCAAAGCCAGAAACGAATTAACAGCCCGCGCGTCCCATTTCCCCGTGGCAGGTCGCCCCGTAATGTTCGTCGCACGAAACTTGGTCGGTCAATAGGAAGAAAGTGACGCAATGCCACCCTCGGCACGAGCAACCCTTGCACGTGTATCGAAAACCATAGAGTGGTAAACGCGCCGAAGGAAAAAATCAATAAACCCCAACAAACGGACTCGACTCGAGTTTCTTTCGAAGGAAGAAAATTATCTCGACTAGACAAACTCTCCTTCTATCAAAGAGAATATCGCGTTACCAAAAGGCTTTACACGACATCGTGAAAACACGATATTACGTTACGTCGAGGCAGTGCATGTTCGTTTACGGAAAAATAATCTAACGGGCAGTCACGAACCGGAGCTGCTAGGCACCGAGCGCCAGACACGTCGAATAACCAAAATCTGAACTCTGAATAGCTTCAGCCTGGTACGCAAATGGCGGAGGGCCGACCGAATAAATGCTCAACGCAAAGGCGCTCCCACGTCTGTTACTTTCTCTCTGGCTGTCCGTCCGGCCCCTTAAAAAACGACAGGAAGAAAAAAAAGAAAAATGGCCACGAGCGCACGAGCGTGTTTGACGCGAAAGAGTGACGAACGTGGATGAAGTCAACTCGATCCTCCGTGTGTCTGTAGAAACGAAGTGCGGAAAAGCGAAAACACGTAGAGACACGCAGGTACGTGAGAGTCAAACGCGAAGTGACGGCAGCTACGTGCCGCGTAACGACGCTTTGAGTGGAATGACGAAATCTCTAAAAATAGCGACAACGCGTCAAAATATAAAATATAGTGTCGAATCGACTGGGAAAAATTGAATTAAATCTTTAAAAGAATCTGCGGTATCGGTTTACACAATTTGGCTTAGACTTTGAATATGGAAAAGGAATTATAACGTACGCGGGCAGCCAGTGTATCTTCGAGAGGATTTGCTAGTCTAATAGATTTAGTATTGATATCCAAGTAGCTATCAAATATATGAAAATCACTCCAAGGACTCCGGTAGAACATTTATTTTGCTATCGGATCGTTTAAAATGAAGCCGGCATTTTATGAATTCACGTTTGCGCTTCACCTGGTCAGTTATTACTGTTTTCTTATTTTATTTTTCTAGACGTTCTAATCTCTATTCCGTAATGATTTCGTAGCCGGTCAATAGAATTTCAGAATTTCGTTTCTAATTATTTAATTTACGCTACTACGTTTTATATTATGGGTTTACTAAGGGTAAATTATCGATTGATTTGTTGACAAGTCTTCTAGTTGGTACTGTACGCTAATCGATTGAGAACGTGAGATATCCCTTAGTGGTTGGTAACCCTTGCCCAGTAAATATCGAAATAAAAAAATTATGTTTTTAGGCCTGACTGATCGAGGTTCAACGGAATTGGATTATTTTGCATAGAAAGTCGAGTGCTTTTTATATTAACAATTAAATTATTCGTTTAAATAAATAAATCAAATCCGGCATAGTCGCTTCGTTTTGTATGAAAAGCATTTAAAATTACGTACGCGAAGCAGAGGACTTTCAACTCGAATACAAAACTCAAATATAGATCTTCCACACGCGATAGAAATATGAGAAACAGCTGTGGAAATAATACATTGTAACCTATTTCTACGCGTATCTCAAAATAATAGAATAAAATTGTACAAGCTATTATTTAACATGACAGAAGTGGTGCTTTATATTATATTTTCCAACAGAATTCACAGTAGCCTCTACCGTATTTCGTAGCTTTAAAAAAAACCAGTCACGTACCGACCACACGTATACAGCTATTCTAGATACTTGTTGCTACTCTCTTGTTGAACTCCGGCATAGGACTCAACAAGAGATACGTTACAAGAGAAGTTAGATTCTAACAGGACTGACGTGGTGATAAGTGCGAATAATTAAAATAATTAAAAGAAACACGCAATTATACAGTATCTCTTAACATGGTGTACAGATGCTAAGTATATTGACTAGCGGAACGAGATGCGAATATAGGGGGATGTAGGACTGTAGGACGTAAGTAAAAACTTTGTAAGGTTAAGTAAATCAAAGTACCTGGTGGTGCTCTTGAAGAAGTTATTGCTCTCCCGGTTCATCAATTCCGTACGG
>JARPRH010000722.1:240064-250512 GCA_031763665.1 Calameuta haemorrhoidalis
TTCCAAGAGATGTATTATTATGTTTATACCGTCAAGATAAACACACTCTCGTTCGACTTCCTTCGGCGATCCTGTCATGCTATCGATTATGATTTATTCATTTTCTTTTTTTCTTTTCATTTGCATCGATTTCTCTTTATTCTTTTTTTTTTAATTATATTGGCGATTCATAGAAAACACAGGTTACAGTAACGAGGCGTTAATAATGGCTGTAATTAATTTTTTTATTGAGAATTGCGTTTTGGAGGTTCGAGGAGGAAGCGTACGCTTTCAATGTGGAGAAGGACGATCGCTGATTAAAACGGCATTTTGTTGCTTTTTTTTTAAATTAACAATGTTAAGCACAAGAAAGAGAAAGTGAGAAGGAGGGAGATATATGATATATTATATGTATGTATATGCGAATTAGATAGATGAATTTAAAAAGGAAAAAAAAAAGAAAAGGCGGACTTTGCACTCTGTAATAATTCGTAATCATTTTTTGTTTGGATTTTTTTTTCTCTTTTATATTATTGTACACGAGTAAAACTCCGCGACTCGCAGAGCGGACCGAGAGTCGAGAAGAAGTTAAGAATAAATAAGTATGTGCAGAAAGTTAAAAACTAAATAGAGAAGCTGTCACTGAGGAAACGCGCAATACATATATGGAAAACCCTGGTTGATTTTGCCAAAACGCAGGGAGAATATAAAGAGACATGCTCTACTGTCACAAGGAGGGATAAATCAGGGATAAATCAGGGATAAATTCAACTTCTTGATCCATTAAAAAATTTTAATGCGCAAATCCCCGGAAGAAATCCAAAAAGATTCTCTTCGTATCGGACACAGTAAAGGATGTTTTAATAAAAATGATTTCCCAGTTTCAAAAAAAAAAACAGGCCAAGTCTCCAGGATCGCCGCATCTCGTAATTTTTGTATTCATTGTATCACTACCATAGATACTGTTAATAAGACTGGTGGTTCATCGCCATTTAATCAACATCGCGGATCACTGCTACCAACTACCGTAGACACTGTTATCACTTGGATACCAAAATATCTCCAGCACTGCCAGCTCTCCGTTCATCACGCGACCGAGCTAGTCTTTAAAAAATTTCTTTTCTTTTATTACGTCCACGAATAGTCGTCGAGGGTTGATTGGCCATTGGAGTAACAGCTTGATGGCTTAAGGGATGATTAATTAACGAGTGACGAAATTTAATAAAATGCAATATATATATATATATATGTATAACAGCGAACGAATCACTATGTAATGGACTATATTTATGCACAAAAACAAAAAAAAAGCCTGTTATCTGCGCGCGATCGACCATATTGAAATTAAGATTGAAAACGCATTCGCAACGCGCTCATGCTGTTACTCACGAAGAATATGGAAGATCAGTCTCTTGTAAATAGCCCAATATTTTCAACGACTCTGAATGCCGCTTTTCTTTATCTTAATTGTCTTTTACCTTTGTTCTCTTTTTTTTTTCTTTTTTTCTTTTCGGCAGACACATGTACAATGCTTACGCGATTGCGGTTAGTTTTTTAAGCGAGTGACTATTATCATTTAGAAAAGTGACGCGTCGCCGATCGGCCGAATGCGGATTTACTAATTCTTAACGCGTCTTCGTTTATAGTCCGTGAAAAATTAAGTTTAGAATTAGTTTGATAAGTCTGTGGGAGTTTCCTCTCGTCATGGCGTACGGCAGGCAGACGGTGCTTGAAGATTTGCTTTGATTCGCTACGCCCTTTGACCTCTTCGTTAGACCGATCGCGACTCTCGTTAATCGCATCGATGCTTCACGATCCGTTTTGTCAATGTACATTTTGTTTTCTTTCTTTTCACTGTAAAAATATTCGCCATTCTCTCCGCGTTCACTGCACTTGTTACGTATTATTATATTTTTTTCGTTACTGCTCCTGTTGTTGCTGTTGACTTTTTGCGGGCATCGATTTCTTTCTCTTGCGCACCTGGAAAGAAAAGAAAATCTCCAATGCATAATTTGCGGATCATAATTTTTTGAATGTACTTTGATATTGAATATTAACTTTTTTTTTAAAACGATTCCTTAATCTTCAATTTTATGCTCTTGCTCCGACGTCTTTGCCGTGGTAAAGATTAAATCGTATTATGAAAATATAGGACTTAGCCTTGCACGGTTCATGGGTATGCCATGAGGACGAAACTTCCAGCATGTAAAAAATATACATATGATTACTTAATTACTATCATTTACTTATACGTATAGCGTTAATCATTAATAAAATTAAAGTTAGGGCTTACACTTATAAGCGGGTGGGGTTAATGTTGGTAACAACTCAAAAAATGTATAAAAAAATCTGCATATATTATATATATATATATATTAAAGACTCACACGTCACACGTCACACGTCACACGTCACACATGTCATCGATTGAACACAGATAGTCGATTGGTCCCAGCAATAGCGTTTGTCGTATCGATGTAAATGAGTTTTATCATGAGACCTTTATACAATAGAAACACTATGTACTGTAGTTGCGTACAATCGGACAACTCAAAAGACGAAACGGATAACATCGATAGAGAAAAAAGATACAAAATCGTTCACACGTAATCTGTATAGACATATGAAAAAAAAGCACTCAGCATTTTATAGAGTTATTGATAATTCTGTTTTGTGTAAAAAAAAACGAACAACCAAAGCATCCTGCTACCTTTATTTGGCTTTGGGGTTCGATCACGACGATCCCAAAACCAACGACCCTACATCCTGTTAGAACAAAAAATGATCTAGACAATCACTTTAAGAATTTTCAATATGACGTCAGAGTTCGATATTCGCTCCTATCGGTTATTTTCATGCTTTCGCTTATCGTGTAAATTCGGAAATTCTTGCCTCACTGAGTTACAGCAGCAGTGCCTTGGAAAGATGAACCACTTTTATTGGCGGAAGACAGATATTTGTTTTGTTTTAATTTTTTAATTATTATAAATCAATTTTATTTTTTATCGATCCATATTCTACCGAGCATCGCACAGAAATGGATCCGCCAGATGAAAATAAAACAGAGATTAAAAAGTAGTCACCGCGTGCAGTGTGAGCATAAATATCGAAAATAAAAGAAGAATTGGGCACACCAACTATGGTCTCCTTTGCTAGAAACATAAATAATAATACTAATAATGTAATATAAATATTGCATATGCCATGTGTCGTCTCGAACAACTCATGTGCATATATTACAAATTTTCGAGGCGACACAGTGGCGTATTTTTATACTACGTTTGTCGCATGTCGCTGCGAGAATTTACACGTGAATTTAATAACAAGATAAAAAGGGAAAAGAGATACGAGGATAGATTTACTATTATAACCTAGTCCTTTAAAATAAGAATAAGAAAAGGTGCGAGTAGCTGCGTATTCTGGGAGGGGCTTTTTCATTTAGCCAAATTCCGTTGGATACGTGAAACTTGGCCAAATTAAATTATCTTGTCTCTCGTGATAAATAAACTACTCTCATTTTTCTTTTTCTTCTTGCATCATTTTGCATAATAATATTCAGCGCGATATTTTTTTTGTCATCCCCTCCATGCAGTAGGCATAGGTGCATACATATACGTAAAGGGAATAGATGAGTAAAGAACGAAAGATTGTTTTTTCTTTTTCTTTTAATGAAGTACAGTGATATTTAAGTCTTAATTTAAAAAAAAGAACATAGGAAATTTATGCAGTTCTTTCCATTTTGATTGCGAAGTGTCTGAGTGTCTGGCTTTCCCTTCGGAATCATGTTACGTACGTACATACATACATTTGGGAGTTGTAACGTTTGTGAATAGAAAGAAAGATTGACAAAAAAAATAAAATAAAAGGAAAAACACAAAAAGAATCAACGTATCTCATTCTATCACAATTATGGCGGAATCGTCGAATGCGAGTGATCAGCCAGAAGACTATTGGGAAGCAGCCAAAGTGTAAGTCAATTAAAATATAGTTCAATTTGTTTAAAAAAAAAAAGATAAAGATTAATCGTAATCTTCATATATTTAAAAAATAAAACGTTAATTTTATCGTTAACAAATATTCAAACGGTCAAAGACGCGCGTCGTACGGCTCGTAAATTTGCCGCCATTAAAAACCGACCAGTGAGCGTCTACGTGAGTAAATAAATATTCGTACGTAAAGGTATCCGCGTTGCTTGGTGTCGGTTGGCGTCGGTTGGCGTCGCTTGGCGTCTCTCTGTACAACTGACGACGCTGCTAGAAAGTCTAAAGCGGGTTTAAACGTCCGTTAAGATGGCGTTAGCCTCCTTCGCGGTATCTGACGCTGGTGTTTTCAGGTTTTACGGTTATGACTACCGACTTCCATCGTCTTCGCAGCGAGAGAACACATGGCCCCGTAGCAGGTTCCGGTCCACGGATTATTTTATACCGCCTTCCTCCACGTTCCTTACCTCCTACAGACACTAGAGAAACACCAAGTACGTTTATACAATATTCCTCTTTCTCGCGGAGAAATTCTTTAAAATATATTTTTTCGTTAATACGCATCTGCACCCTGCGAGCAACGTGGGCAGAGCGAATATATTTTGTACGCGCAAACAAGTTAGATAATATTTTTTGCTTCGATACTGGAGCAGGTATATATGTATATATTTTTGAATCAATGACACGACCAATCGGAGGGAGGTTTCCTTCGTAAAAGATTTATTGACCATTGAGTAAAACATGTATACAGAAGTCTCTCCACTCGATCAATAATCTCCTTTGGGTGTGTCTCCTTTTCGATACATGTTACAGTTTTTTTGTTGAAAAACTTTGTTCCTTCGCTTCGTGTTATCTTAAACGGCTTTAAATGTATATATGAGGATGGGGAATAATATTATGGGCTTTGTATCAAAGGATTTCGCTTGGAAATGGTTGGTCATCGTCACCGACGTTCACATACATATTTTTTTTTATATTATGAATATGCCTGTTATTCCTCGGTTATGTTTTGCAATCACTAATATAACTACTATGATTCGGAAATCTCTCCAGATTCTCAAATAATGGATTTTCATGCAATTTCTATGCAACATTGTCAAAGAGAGAGATTTCTTGGCATTCCCAGTAAATGATTTTGCATAACGATCACCGTGCATCCGTCCTCCTGAAGACATCCTGGGATCCTCGTCTCTTGGACCGATTAAACCTTTCGCAGAAAGGCACGAAGCTGACGGCCAAGTCTTGGGGATGGCATGAAGGGTAGACGACGACCTAGACGCGGTGCAAAAGGTGGTGAACGCTGCTCGACGTCGTCCTGGCTTCCACCCTGGGCGGCACCGTTCAAAGAATTATAAAGTAAATAATCCTCAGCCAATTCTCTGCCAAGACGCGGTGTAAAGACTTGCATAGCGTGACGTTTGCCTTCTGCAATTTTTTTCATTATTTCATAAAAATCATTAATTTATTTTATAGAAAATTAAAACAACACTTAAAGGTATTTCACTTGCTCGCTTACCTGGTATGGATACGAGAGCCCACGGTGCAGCGTTCAATACTTCTGCTATGGCGTTGATCTCATCCGCATCAGCTTCACTCTTCTCATCCGATCTTCGTCGTCTTCCTAATCGTGGACCAAACCACATTGCACCAGAAACGCCATTGAATGTTCTCTTCGCGCAACTGGAACCGGAACAAATTCCATTGGGCTCGTTCGCTCTCCCACCATTACCAGTGAAGTCAACTTCCTTTGTGTCTGAAATACCAAAATGACACTTTCACTTAAATTACAAAAGCATTACTATAAAAGGGAATATTTGTCTATTTAATTAGAAAAAAGTATCCTTCGAGCCGGATTTGAACCAGCGACCTATGGATGCCTGCTATCGCAAGATCAAAGCCAACTACAGTCCACCGCTCTACCAACTGAGCTATCGAAGGTACATGCGTTATTAGAATACTCGAAATAATCAGAAAGCACTTTAATAATTGACTCCAATTAATCGCAAATAGATAATCGTCTACTCACCGTATTCAGCAGAGACGCACGTAACGAGTAGCGCTAAGCTGACAGCGGCGCAAAGATGCTTGGTAAAAAGGATCATGCTGATGTCCATACGATATTGCACCTCGAGGGCGAGTGGTGTCGGCTACAGGGAAATCCTCAGGTTATATAGGTGGTGCGATCTCAGGGGGTAAAACACGGGGGTGGCTTTCGATAGAAAGACTTCCGTGGGTCGTGTCGAGGCTCCACTGTGCACGAGCAGGAGCGAGAGGCAAAAGTATTGAGGTACCCCCCATGGGCAATCTCGACAACCCCGTGATTTGTCTCCATTTGATTGAGACTTCGAGTCACCCATACCGAATGAGATTGAGAGAACCGAGACCAAAAATACCACCAGAGAAAATCCATGAGCAGCAACGTGTCACAAGAGTCATCCTTAGAATTTTATACAGGATACTGTAGGACGACACCCTTACTTATTCGGTATAGTTATCTTGCTATGATTTATAGTTTTGGTACACTTTATCGTGTTATCTAATAAAAATAATCCATGGATTGCTTATTACATTTTAGGATGTAAGGATAACCGTGAGTCCTTATCCGTTATCAGGGTCACATACGATCACACCCCATACCGTGTAATAAATGAACCGAGAGATTTGCTGATCCCCTGGTGGCGCCAGGGGAAAGACAATCAGTCGAGAAGAGTTAAATCCTGTCAATTATCCAATTCAATTTGGGGATCAAGTTATCAAGTCTGTGAGGTTGACTATTACCTATATAAAGGTCGACTCTAGGTAAGTTAGCCCTTCAGAAGTACAGGGATCGAAGCCCCGAAAGGATGCGCAATGTCAGTTGTAAGATCGCAGTGATATAAGATTCTTCCAGAGGCAGAAGACAAAAAATAAAATGATGACTCAAGTCACAGGAGGATAGTCGAGAGAACGCGTGTGCCATTCGATAGTCATGGAACGACAGAAGTCCCCGAATAGTCAAACGGATTGAGATTAATGCCTGGACCAATTACAGCAGCCGAATTTATCCGTGCCGGCGCCTACTTCGGGACTGAGAAAGGATTTTTGTAGAACGCGTTGAAAAACTACCCCCATCTCTAATTGCCCGAGTAATTAAAATAACGTAACGCCCACCCTGCGGTCTCTGGTGTCTTTAAGAGGGAAGAAAAAAAAATACCCGAGACTACCAGGAAAATTCTAATAATAGTTGGACGCGTAGCTGTTTCTGAAGTATTTCTTTCTTTCTAACTTTCCCCAGGAGTAATCACTTTAATTTCTGCTCCTTGATACCAATAATGCCATGTCCGACGCATTATTTATTCTACATTTTTTTTTCATCTCACACAGAAACACCCAGACCGATAGATGATCAATGAAAAATGAATAATAATTACTATAGCGTTACTATATCAACCATAGATACATCTATAGTATCTCAAAGTGAAACATTCTGTAGTACTGTATCATTAATTAGCTAGAGCATATATCTCAGTACTCCCAGCAACCGTGGCATCTTGTTTAGATCGCCTACGCGTATCCCGAGAGCGCATCTAGCCGTTTGTTTAACTTGCTACCATATATTTATACGCCTCTGCAAGAGTCTCACTGAGTTGCCACGTACTATATCAATCGAGGTGCCTTCCAGTCATCAAATTCAGCTGTGCGGAGCGTCGATAATAAAGAAATTGAGGAAACTTTTTAATGAAACAACATATTCTTCGTTACAGTCCCGATTGTTCCTGCTTCAATTCCAAGGCCCAAACGTGCTGAGGCCAGCCGGTCCTCCCTTTTCCACGACGGGCGTCTTCTCCGGAGTGTCCAATCCTGTCCTGGTCACGGTCCACCTGTAGGAATGAATATTTTCCTCGTACACGATGCTCACCAATCCTGACTACACAAAGTTCGTATGTAGAGACCCTTTCTTTTTCCCTTCCTCCTGTCACTACTTACAATAATATACAGGCGTATATACATTGGGCGCATAATAAAGACGCCATATGCATTGAGTGGTTTTTCAGTGAGATCTAAGTGGGTACGCGGACTTCAATACTTATCAAAGCAAACAAACGTTTGGTTCATACTTTTTTTTCACTTCTCCCTCTCCTCCTTTACGTATTTGGAATAAGCGCGTAAGAGCCTCATGCTCACGACTACATCTGCTGCAAGCGACGACTCGACTTCACGTAGGAAGATTCCCACGTTGCTGATACTGTAACGTGGATGTACCATGTTATTCCTTATTGTACGATACGACAGACTATTGTCCATGGTACTTTTTTCTAATGATTTCATGGTGCTGCCACCCATGTGGAGAGTATTAGCGAAATAAACTTCCTGGTATTAGGACCAGCTGAGGGGTGGAAACGTTTAACTATAGTGGTAAGTATAAACACTTGCTGTGCTGGTGGCCCTAATGATTTTTTAAAGAGCATCCCTACAGCTGGAACAGGCCGAATTCGGACAGTAGTATTACCATTGTTTGTGGTATTTATTTATAAGAAAACTAATCTCTTTAAAATTGTATTGATTTATAGACTGGATTAGAAATTCGAAGAACTCCCTATGCTACACTCTGATTCAGCTATCTGCGTTAACTGGTAATCGTTATCTAGTGGACTCTCTAGGGGTCCATTATGCGCTGTACTCCGAGAGACGTGGAACCTGGTGCAGACTTAATTGCTAGCAGATTGCCAGGACGATTGTGATTTAGATAAGGGAGCCACTCTCTGGATCAATCTAAGCGATCGCGCTTGAAAAGGATCGAACGATATTATCTTCGCATTGCTGCACCCTCATGTACAATAGATTTTCTGGCATTTCCAAGGGATGAGATGATATTTACTTCCCAGATGCCAATAGGAAAGGACGTTTTTCTATGTACTATATGGAGGGTGGTAAATGAATTATTATAATTACTTTTCTGATAGGTCAAATTAAATGGAGTCAAAACTCACCCCTGTTTGCTTAGCACGTCTACCGCAGGACATCAGTTCCGCCCTGAAGGACGTGGGCGGCTCGTCGCTCTCCAGTACAGCCATCAGGTAGCCGATGTAGGAGCAAGCAAGTCTGAGGGTTTTAATTTTCGATAATTTTGTATCAGCCGGTACGTTCGGAATACGATCCCTTAGATCAGCAAAGGCATTATTGATGCTCTGCGTCCTTCTGCGCTCCTTGCGATTTGCCGTATTTCGACGTTTGACAGGACGCACCAGGAGTCCTATCCCAGAGGATGCCGTAGACTGGGATTCTATGGAACCGCTCGAACACGTCAAATATTCTCTGCCCTGATTATCCTGATTGCTGGATTGCTGATAACCCAAGGTATAATGCTCTGACAAATTTTCATGGTAACTGTACTGATTATCCTGTATCCCCAATTCTTCCAAGCATTGCGGACTTCCTGCCACTCCTGGACTTCCGGTCTCTGACGTACCCCCTGTGGATAGTCCAGTGTCCATGGGACACCAAAAGCTTTCGGAACAATCCATACCCATGTTGCTGCTACCTGGGAACCAGCAAGGATCACAATAAACCACTGAACATCTAAGAAATATAGTCCAAAGCATCTGTTTGACTTACTCAATAACATTATTTCTATTTTTCCAGGTTTTAATGTAATTTAGAAAAAATGTCTACTTGTTCCAAGACCTCCAGCCCTTTCAAAAGCTTCCTACCAACTGAATCGACGAAAAGCAACGTTGCAGGCTGCTCCACTATCAGACATCGAGGAGAGAAGGTAGTCTTCGTGGCTACTAAGAATAACGCGAAGTTCTGCTGCTACCGAATGAGTGTTTACCCCATGCTAGAATCTACGGAGGTGTTCTGGGCTGCGTCAGAGCCAGAGTTTACAAAGTGCGCTGATCTCTATCCATCCTGAACGAGGTCTGCCCTCGCGGATGGCTCGTGCCCTCTTCCACGGGCACTTCCTCCTTGACTTACGAAATTTCACCCGTAAAAGGAGTGACAACTGCTCATAAATTAAACACCTCCACGTGTTCCGAGTAGCGGCAGCTTCGAATTTTACAATAGATCATCAGCACCCTGCACGATGTCATCGATAGAGAAGATACGTGTATCCTTAGGGCAGAGAATATATTCAAAGATAAGTAATGACGCTTTTGACAGCTTACATCGCTAATGATAAAATTAGTCAAAACATGGATTCCCTGTGATGCTTTGACACTGCTCTCTTGGCGACTTTCCAGCCTTTGTAATTAATGAGAGTTTAATGAACACGATGCTGCTGACAAATGGCCATCACTGTCTTCCTCCGTATTAGCTTTCCTGTAACTTAGCATGGTTAGAATGTCTGGTTTAAGGGTTTGGGAGACGGAACGAGGGTACCAAGTCAGAAGGAGGACAGAGTAGGGGATGAAAGGTGGCTCATAGTTAACTGGGAGCCCTTTTGCGCCTGCTTAGGAAGCTCCGCCTCTGGTTATTACTTTATTGGATTTGGGCCGAACTTCCCGGCTA
>JARPRH010000722.1:259322-285303 GCA_031763665.1 Calameuta haemorrhoidalis
CTGAAAATAGCGTCGACTTGACTTTAAGTTAAATTAGCTCAGAATCTTAAGTGGGTTTATCTCCCTTTTTCCCAGGGTAGCACCCGCGCTACTCGAGTGCCCTTGGCAAAAAGTCGGAGCCCACTGTCGACCCACGTTACCCTCAATATGCATTGCCGCTCCCGATTGCCCGGATCTTATATTAGAATAATGGGATAACAGTTACAGCACCGCCAAAAAGCATTCTGATAAATTTGCTCTCCCCTTTTGAAAACGTTCCCAGACCTGGCGCTAATGTCGCAGAGCGTCGAAGCCAGTCGAAACGCTTCGTCGCCGGGAAGCCGAAGAAGCGAATCTCCGGCAACGCCCTCCGCATCTCGGATTACGCTTCTCTGTTCCCCACGGTGGGCGTCACGCTACGTCACGGGGATATCTTACACGATATACGCAACACTCACTTTTATCCCTACTGCACTACCTACTGCTACTATTGTTCTAAGCTTGTACAATCTATACTATTTTACTCCTTATCAAGTATCAATGAGAGTCTCTTCCCCTAATTTTTTAATCTCCATTCGCCCTGGATCCGTTGTATCCTGATTACGAGGTACAACAATTGTCAATTATGACCCGTGCGATTATGTGGAATTGCACGTTCAAAGTCAATATAGCACAGACTGTACGAGTGGATAGAAGTTTTTTTTTAATTTAGCTTGTGAGATTTTTACTCTTTCCTGATAGCATTGGTAGCTCGAATGAGGATTCGGTTGGCCCAGTTAGGTCAGGCTTGTCCGTTGGCAGTGACTGCCAATATTTCTGTCAACGACTTGGCAGCGGATAACTGTCAGCGAACCAGGATGAAAATTGGGGAAGCAGCGAGGGGCATCTCGGTGGCTTTGAATTTTGTCTCTAGCTGCTTTGTTTCCAGAAGAAGGTCCGTCGGCTCCCAGGGTGGACCGGTGGAACTCAAGTTGCGATGGCGCCAGTAAGGCCGATCTCTCGATACGATTTACGAGTTCCATGCGTTCTCATACACGACGCTCCGGAGAGACGCAGACGCACCAATCCATGCGGAGATACGCACTCTGACGTAGGTAGACAACCTTTTGCGTCCTTCTTTTCATATGCAACCACTTGACTTTGGCCCTCTTCATATTTCACACTTATCCGCCAGCGATTTCTTCCATTCTCTTGCCGCTCCTCTGGATAACAATATATTTTTTTATTAATAATCGAATTAATAAAGCTATAAAAATATAGATCTCATTTAATTTACTAGATCATTGGAACTTGCCGATAAATACATTGATCCTTAGGTCGCTCGTGCTAGATCCCCATACTTGGTTTGCTTATACAAGGGACACATGCTATTCTGCCATATGCCCTTTTTCTCTTTCATTTTCAAAAAGTTAAGTGGCGAATTGACCCGATACAGCTTAGACTATTTAGTAAGATAAATATTTATCTCAGTGTCATCGTCCCAGTAAGAGCTCCTCGAATCTGCCCTGAAGGATTTTAGAAAATTAAAAAAAAATCTTACAAGTGCTTCCTGCATTTCCATTGCTCCCCTTTTTTCCCTTTGGTATAGGATGTGCAAGGTGTCCTGGGTACTAAATTCCCGTACGGTAGGATGTCCACGTGTGTACCAGATAATCGTTCCTTCCTGTCCAACTGAATCGTCTCCCTGGTTGACCCTTCGTATTGTCCGACACTCCGGTTACAGTTTATTAGGGTCAGGTCGTGCGAGACGCGTGCTCCTCATGGAGGCTTTCTTCGGTGACACGAGAGGACAATGGTCAGGTCGCCAAGGGAGGTCGGCGCCGAGACATCCCTGACCTCCGTTAACGCCAGGTTCCCGTTGCGCCTAAAAGATGCAATAGGATTATCTTATTACGTATGCATTCCTGGACACACGTATTCCGCATCGATAACTTGATAACCCGATGCTGGTTATTATCGGTTTACCATTTTCTCTAATGGACGATTTAATGGGGTCTACTGGTGACGCAATTTTTCCGGGGGCTGAAAACAACAACCCCCCTTATACCTTCGTCCGCAATACTGGGCCTTGCAGATGTCACAGAAACCAGGGACAATAAGTGAAATCTATCCGTTTGTTCCTCCCTGCAGGACGTCCTGCGCATGTGCCAGCCAGACATCCCTTCAACATCCCTTTTGAATCGCTCTATAGTGATAGTCATTGACAATTATATTAATAATGAGATGCATTCGGGGGAAAAAACGGCATAATGTATTCAGGGTTAGTTTTATGACTAAATATGGATGTTTGTCTATTTGAGATTTATTCGAGTAGGCGTTATCTAACTCTATTCTGTGGTTACTCCGTGGGGATAATATTATGCTTTATATTCACAAATGTAGTACGGAGAGTTCAAGTATCCGTAACGCGCTATATGCAAAATGCAGTCTTGGCTCAACGAGATGCATTTATCTGTCGTGTCGTGTCGATTTATTATAATGGATCGTAACGTAGTTGGAGACGTTTCTGAAGTTTCTATCCACCTTTTCTGCGATTTCCCACGCAACAATATCTATCGGCGTCCCCAGAGTGTCGTGTGCACGTGCGGCACCAGGAGGCGCGACCCTTGAACGGCTCCATTCTGACTTTAATGATGTCATCAACGTTCCCACAAAGTTCAATTCACTTGGAATTATATTCTGGCTAATAGAAATTCATCTCTTGGTTCACCCTGATCCATCCAGCGATACGTGTGGGCAAACCCAAGCAGCAGCGTCCCTCTCGGTCCAGCTATGTAATTTTGACATTGGCTTTAAAAAGAAAATCTTTGCCGCGATGAAGATTTCTTGTTAAGGTCATTTCCACGAGGATGAGTATCCATTACTTCCAAGGAGAGGACAGGCCGCTCATTGTCGGCAGATCGACTTACTCAGCCGCGTCCCTCCTGTTGCCTCCTGCTGCCTCCTGCTGCCTCCTGGTGTCTTCGTCCCTGTGGAAGAGTGGAAGAGTGAAAGAGTGGAAGACGTGTCACGAAGGCTCGAAATCCCAGTAGAGCCTAAGTAAACAGGGACACGGGCCAGTAACGCCAAGACTCCTTATGAATTTCTTTTTTTATCCTCCTCGTGTCTCCTTCACTTACAACTTTCTCCTCCAACCCTTCTAAAGAGCTAAATGGGATAGATTACAAGAGACGCGGAGATGGAATCTACACAGGATCACCTCGAGAGTTGCATTTAAATACTTGAGAGAGGTCTCTTTAATCGTTACATCACTATTCCCTCTATTGGGATATATTTAAGCGACCTCCTCAAGTGTGGTACTTTTATTAATTATTATAAATTATAATACTTTTCTCTATTAAAAATCTATAAATTCACTATTGCAATTACTTCTTGTATTTTATTTAAAATTAAATCTGAAGAATCGATTATAGCTAAGACGTGTCCTCAAAGCCTTTGTTGTCGAAGCTCTTTCCTGCCGTAACGTTATTCTCTCTTTCGTGCGATTCCCTCCGTTCTGTACGGACTTTGGGGTCAAAGTTTTGTTTCTCACGCAGTCCTTGCGACGCGTACACAGTACTGCTATTTGAATGGGTGGATCCCATTATGGAGATGTAGGGATTCTCCTGGTTCCTAGGACGCTCGATCTCCTCGACGTAAAAACCACTGCTGACATTTCGCAAACAATTTTTCGAATACTCAGGACTGCTGCGTCCTGCGTCTATAATGTCAGTGGTATGTATTTGTGACACTGTCATTGTTGTGTCATCGGATGATTTGTACACAGCATCGTTAGAGCCATTGTTTTCGAAAGTCTTCCTGGTTCCTTGGGGGACTCTGCCGCGATGCAGACTTCTTTTCAGAATCCGATTTAGAGCGACGAATGGGACCTCGAAGAAGAGGCTCAGGATTATTGCGAGAAAGACGGATAGGACGATATGGCCGAAGAAAAGATGTGTCTGAAAAGTATTTTGAAAATTTGAGCGTTTTTAATTTCCCAAAGTACCATACTGTGGAAGATGATAATTAATTATGACAATTACCTCGTTGAAGCTGGTGAAATAATTTGGTATTCTGACATTTCCTGAATAGTATAGTAGTATTATATAATGACAGAGATAAGTACAGTACGTTAACTTGCTTAATGGTATCCAACCCCTCCATGATAAAAATTGATTGACAAAACCTTGAAAAAAAAATATTTAATTTGAGCAACGATTCCATTGATATTTTTTTTTTTAAATTAAAGTCGCTTCAATTACCTCCGTATCCATGAACGCTGGCAAATATTATCCAGGTTACGAAAAGTGCAAATACGTGTCTATGTAATCCAGCGTAAAAACTAGCTTCAATTTGATCGTAAACGCTATCAGAATTGTACATAGTGTATGGTCCAAAAACAACGGCCAAACCGGA
Source organism: Calameuta haemorrhoidalis (assembly GCA_031763665.1). Lineage (NCBI taxonomy): Eukaryota > Metazoa > Arthropoda > Insecta > Hymenoptera > Cephidae > Calameuta > Calameuta haemorrhoidalis. The sequence continues at coordinate 263,697 of JARPRH010000722.1, forward strand.
AGTCACCGCGATTAACCAGCCAGCGAGCACATAGAGCTAGAAAGAACAGAAATTCATAAATATTATTCATACGAACTTTGAAAATGTCTATTCAATAAAGTCTACATACGTTAGGAATTTTTAAGGATCGCGAACGAGTTTTACATAGTAAATATCCAAGTCCCAAACCCATGATGTAAGGCCCAGCACGTGTGTAAACGTTGATATAAATTTTGAGATAGACATTGCCGACGTCGGATTGGCTAAAGAGGAACAATGTCACATAAATAGATGCTAGGTCAGTTTTAAATTAATTAAGAAGAAATTAAACTCACTCCTTCGTATAGAGCATGGTACCAGTAAGTTCATAATAATAAGTAATAAAGAATGGCATAAATATCGAGATCAAAATGCCTGCACCGAGAATACTCCAGAAGAATCTGCTTCTTTTGAATTTTAACATAGGATACAGAAAAATGGGCGACAGCCATACCAGTTGCATGTCCACTGACAGATACCAGGATTGGGAAAGACACTGCAAAGTCGAATTGATAAAATGATATAATTGATTCGAATTATCAAATTATAATTTCATCTTAATAATCTTATTAGTTATGCCCATACCTACCATTTGATTAATGTTTACGTAATTATTGACATAGAGTAAATTTGCCCACCAATTCTTGCGGCAATAGGCTGCATTCACGCCTATCCACTTGTCCCAATGGGGTCCGCTTCCAAGCTTATATAAAAGCGTCGCATAGAATCCAATTGTCATTGCGTAGGCAGGTGTAAGTCTGCATAAAAGATTTTTATAAATTCCCATAATGTTTTTACACGTGCTTCGGTTATCATAGACCATTATTTTTTATGCATCTGCTTGACACTTTAAGTCAGGAAATTTCAACAGATTGTATAATACCACTTGAACACGTGTTTCCAAAATTCACCTCATATATCGATGAGCATACAAGCTTAGTATATTGAGTTTCATATCAGGATTCTTCTGTTTCTTTGAGAATTTTCTATAAGTAAGCAATGTACCACTGAGAAGTAAAAAACAATCCGTGGCGATATTCCCATTGAGTACAAGAAGATTGCCAAGGTTTTCGTGTATCTAAAATTAAAATAAATCATGAATCCCTATTAAACTGTAAGCTCGGTAAGATAATTATTCGAAATCAAAGAAGAATTCGATTATCGATGTGGAAATCACATGAAATATATTAATCTGAGAAATTCATATTTCTTATCATTTACATATATGTCTTTCTAAGAATGTCAGAGCTCAAGGGCGATGGTGCTATCAACGTCCATTTGCATCTCTCATCAATGCACTTTCAGCCTTGGCAAGTGATCTTTGCATTTTTCTTTTTTTCTATAGATATTTTTTCTATAGATATCTTCTCTATTTAATTTCCTGAATTCCCTCACCCGGGACACTGATAACTGGTTCAGCTGGACACCCACTGCCTCTAGGTAGTAGCTGTGCCCATATATGATCCAGCAGATGCTGAGGAACCTTAAGCCATCGAGACAGGTTATGGAGTCTGAACGTCTGTCGGTGCTCAGAAGATTCTTGCCATTTGTGTAAATGGAAAATGAAACGAGGATGCTGTTTCTGCTGTCTGTAATAAAGTATCAGAAGATGATGCTCCAGGGATGCTGTACGTGATGTTTTACGTGATTTACATATATGACGTACGTATTCTGTGTTTAATCAGACTTCTCTTTTAAATTTATATAAATGCCTTTTACCTTTATGCGTTTTGCTTTGATGCCTAATTTTTATCAGGTCGTAGGTCGTGCTCGTGATTACGATTACCAGGAAGATACCCAGGATGGATCTGCAAAAGGACGACGGATGAGACAATAATAGATGCATCTCTACATGTATAAAATATATTTTTTCTTACATATAAGCAATGTCCCACTGATCTAAAAATCCCTTATCAGTATTTAAGGTGTGACAAGCATGTTCATTGATCGACACCATCATCTCTACCCGATCTTTGACCCTTAAAGGATCAAGGGCTAGATCCAACGCTGCTGATATCTCTGAATAATTGCAGGTAGACGGGACGCACAACAACCATTCGTATTGGGTAGATCTTGTCCATGTCCCGTTTGGCAAACCCTAATAATTATTTATTTTCCAGATATCAATGTATATTAAATATAGTTTCTTTGATAAATACGAACCGAAGCTACTGCGACGTTAATCAAGAAATCTCTAGTATCGAGATCATCCGCAGACGGTGGATTCTCCGGAAGTTCAAATTGTACAGTCGCACTGCAGGCTTGTCCAATGAAGTCATATCCGGTCTCCACGCTAAGACACTCGTCGTAATTACCAAGCTGCTTCGTATTTCCAGTAATCAAACCAGGAGGTATTTTTGCCGAGGAATCGAACACTGAAATATAAATTGTTGTGAATCCAAATGTAGGATTCACGGGTTCGACTGCCGGATAGGATATTCGGAGTCGGATACTTAGGGATTCGTTGCCCGAGTAAAAAGTTAAAACCTAACTCTCGAAAACCAAATAAAGATTTATTTAACAAAAGAAGAAAATTAAAAACTGAGTACACTATTTAATCGTAGAAAGTGCTGAGTACGAAGATTTCGAGGGCGAGGTTAGTACTTCGACTAAATTACCGTGGCAACACTTCTCTCGTCTCTACTGCCACGTCTGACGAGCCGAAAGGCCGTCTGGTTTATTTATCTTCATTATTGGCATTTTAGAGACAAAATAATCAAAAGATTGTTTGCGTGCTTCGCCATGGTATTGGCGTTGTGTCTCCTTTTTTCCATAATTCTTTTAGCGATGGAATGGCCCGCGTCGTAGTTTCACCATTCTGTCGCTTCTGACGTAAGCATGTTACCTAATTCGTAATGTGGCTCATGACAAAATAAATAAAATGAAATCAAAGAAGGTGAAAGGGAATGAGTAATAGACAGGATGCCCCCCAGTCAAAAAAACGCGAGGAAGACGAAAAAACTGTAGCCTTGACTCGGTGTAGTTGGTGCCCGCAAATGATTCTGGTGCCACAGGGAAAGATAATCGTAATTTGGGAATTCGAAATGGGACTCGTAGTGGCTCTTACGAGAGATCGCATCGAGGAAGATGCAAATGCAATTCTCACAAAGTGCATCCAGTCCCACGCTTGGACCTTGACAGAGTTACCATAACGGTTATCTCCATTACAGTACAATTGTTGCTGCAGCTGATTAAAACTATATCTACACCCATTGCTAAGCATTTTTGCTATGCAATATACAATAAATAATTTAATATATTCAAAGATTGATTACAATGAAAAGAACAATGAAAATTGGTCCACGTTCTTAAGACATAATATTTTTGTTAGTTATTTTGAAATGGTGACTGGTAATTTTCAACGAAAGTGAAATGGCGCTCAACGTATCCGAAAGTGATCGAGGCCGCCAATTTATCTTAGATACTTGAAACAATCTATAAGATAGCAGGTACTATCGATCAGGTACCAAATTGGTACAGGCGATTTGTTTCGAAATTCTCGATACATGTCAGATCATCTATCGGTTTATCAGAATTTCGAGCAAAGTGCTGTATAATCGAAAAAGATAAGGCCAATTGTGGCCTTGTGGATTGTTATCTTTTTTTTCTATTTATAACATATTTTGTCAGTTTCGAAATAATTTTTAATCGCTTTATTGTCAGATGCCAGATTATTCTCTAAAGACCGTAAAAATTAGATACGGAATAGATTAGATACGGAATTATGGATATCAAGATTTATCTGAGATTCTGATATTGGATAATGATTATACTACAGTTTCTTTAATTATAAATCGTGATTTGTAATCTAGGGTCAATGACATTTAATCGAAGAGGCACTAATACATCCTTAATAAATATCAGCATGATAAAATTGAATATTGCTGAGATATCGAGCTGTCAATTAGATTATGATATTGTAGCTTAAGGGGCTATTAGAGTTTGAACGCTAAAATAAAAGGGTATTTTTGGGAATTTTTTCTGGGCATGCTGTTAAAAATATTGAAATAGAACTTATTGGGGATAATAAATCTAGTCTTTATTTACATAGAAAAATTTTTTTAAATTTATTTTACTGCATTTTTATGACTAACAATTGTACTTAAACAAAGCGCCTCGAAAAGTAGGAGGCAAACGGTCTCCATCGTAACTAAGGAACAGCTTATTTGAAACCAACAAAACAAAGTACGTTGGATTAAATATAACGTCAGGTAGATAATGACGCTTGGATATTGATTTTTATCGATAAATAAGAAAATGGCGGATGAAAAGAGAAAAAAAATGAAAAACACTTATTTTTTCAGTGTTTTTTTGTACAAAAAAATATTAAAAATCAAAATGGTAACTTCGTAGAGCGTTAATTTATAGGAATATGTATGTAGACTATGTGATTTAAATTTCGTAAGAATCGGTCAAGTAGTTTTTGAGATCTCGTGGAGACCAATTTCAAAAATGCTGTTTCGAGAAAAACGCGTTCAAAGTTTTGTTGGGTATGCAAAGGACTCATGTAAAGGACGCTGAACAATATACTTAGACTGCTCAGATCGTTTTGAAATTTGTACAAAACCATCTTACATGTATATACTTTCGAAAAATGAAAAAAAAAATCGATTTTTCAAAAGTGTCAAACTCCAATAGCCCCTTAAGTTCCATCTCGATCATCATAAGCAGTGCTTTCTGTTCCCGATTCCACAGTGCATTTAAATGCTGATGAAGAATTTCCTGCTTGATTTCCGTAGCGCTCGAGGAAGTTTTTTAGAAATATATTTTGTTTTCATCTTTCACGTATCTTATGTCTGAAGATTTTCCATACGATTGATTACCTACAGCAATGTAATTCATATGGTTTGTCCAATCGATCTCTATGATCTATATGCATGTACTGACGGTAATGCAATCTCTCTTATTTTCCATAAACGATGCAGCACTGAGTTTATTGTTGGAAGCAAGCAATTAGATGCTGTATGGCATTGATGATGTATCTCCACTATTAATATATAATCTGAACGAGAAGTCATTGTTGATACAAAAATCGAAAGTCAGCAGATTGACTTTCGATGACGCCAGTCAATTTCTGAGACACAAGGACGGTCTCTTACGACGCATATGAATCGACTATGCTTGAAATTGCGTCACGCACGATTATTCTCTTTTGTGACCATTACCAACTATAGGTTTATGCTTATCTTTGGTGCAAAACTAATACGCACATTTGTTTACTTCTTCGGAATTAACTGATCGTCCAAAATTTGAGAGCGGTTATTTTATTCTTTTACGCTAGACAATTTTTCAGGTGCGATTCAGTAAAATCAATAAAATTCGTAGTATTTTTATACGATTATCATTACATTGAATCTTAATGGTTCAAATGCATTTTTTTTCTTAAGATGTAGCTCTTTTTTTTTAATAAGAAAATATTTCCAGCCATCATTCGTATTATCAATAATACTTGAAAGAGATGCTTCAGCCGAGGAGTTTGAGGCTGATTCTCTTGATAACAAAAATATTCCTTAGATAAACGTTCTTAATCATTGCACACGTGGCAAAATGGCAAATTTTCTCAACTGGCACTAAATGATATTACATATATTCAAGTGTAATGGTTTTACATTTTTAAACTCAAGGTTGAACTAAGCACAATAGGTGATTTAGATAAATTACATTGTTGGGGAGCAACTTATCAAATTGCTAATATGTAATAGAAATATTTCGTTAACCGAAGATATGGGATATTTTTCTGATAAAAATCCTTACTGTAAATACCATTTGTTAGATCATAACGTACTTTGCAATGCCCATGGTGAATATTGGTTCAGTGCTCCCAGGTAAAGTGCACTATCCTGTAGACACTTCGCCGAGGCATTTTTCACCGGAGCAAAAGGTTGTCCCAGGACATTGAGTAGCGTCACTTCCGGTCTGACGGCAGCAGAAATTTTCATCAGCAAAAATCCCAAAATCAAATTTAACCCAGACATCCTCGTTGCTACTTCTTTCATCTATTTTGTACATATATTGTATTTTACAATGGGATACTGCTTAAGCTATGTTTTAAACCGAACATTAGATGGAAAAAATGTTCACCACGCGGATGATGTTCCTTCGGCACACCGTCAGGCACAATTTTAATGAACTCAGAAGTGAACTGTTCATCGTAGCAATCGCTGGGTCGCTTATATATTGCACGAATCGTGAATACGACGGGGATAGATACTTCCGTGAGTACCGATGACGTAGAATTGTGCCGCGAGGTCTTATCGTTCTCCTCGGTTTTTCGTTACTTTACACTTTCATTTTTCTCTTTATCCCTTGTACGTATATAATATGTCTCTATCTATTACTGTAATTCATTTTATTTCTATTCCACTCATTCATAAGTTCCCACGATGCTGTTATCGGAACTTTTAATAAATCTGTAGAAGCCATACAATCGGATTTATTTGGTTAGTAGATATCGTTTCAATGTTTCTTATGGTATGGGTGTTGATTCGCTATCCGTAGGAGATTATTACTGAAAAGGACAAACCATATTTTATTTCTCGACTAGATCTTTAGTTAAAAAAAATTATTATTAGAAATATATCGTCTCTAGTGTTTACGATAATCGATCATTGACCAGAAGTGGAAATTTCAAACGGCAGGTCGTCGAAACGAAAGTCTGAGGCTCATATTGGAGACGATGCAAGCTACTTTCCCGTGGAAGATGTATATGCCGATAAGCAATATGTGTCTCAGGTGACGGTACGTCACCTGTCCCTTGGGAATGCGAGAAACTTGCAGGTTTCATCGCTTTCCTTAATATATATTGTATTATTTATTATGATAAAGCATTACAACAGCTTTAAAAACTGTAGATTTTTTAGTAACACGATAACTCTACTTGTGTTTCAATAATTTAATCGTTGAAACAAATGTACGGACCTTCCAGGATTCTGGGTGGAGATTTATGTGTCATTGTCATATAATTCTATTAGATGTTATATTTAATATATTGCATTTTTTTATTTATTTGTGAATATATAAGGTACAAGATACTCTAAGATGTCAAATAAGATTTATGCTAACCAAGGAATGCTGGTATGCGTATATAGTGCATATTTCATAAGCCGTCTATGCCTGTAAAGTATACTGTATACTGTATAGAATTGTATATATATAAAGATATTGGGTGATAATTATATAAGTGATTAATAAATGTTTCGCAAAATGAAATAATATTGTGACACTGTCAGTAAAAGTGCACATAATACCTTCAGCTTAATTATTCTGTCATAAATGTAGGTATGTCACGGAGAACCAATAGAAAACCAAAAATTATAATACATGGACTTCATTGTTAAATTAATGAAAATGTCCATTTGATTGCGTACCTAATTTCTGTAATTGCATAAAACGAATTAATCTTATACTCTATATATTATTTGACTATCCCATTTCTTCCATTATTTTTTGGACATCATTCCAGACTTTATTAACATATCGTGATGCATCTACCTTATACACAAGTCCTAACTTCTCATAATATTGAATAATAGGCATTGTCATAGTCACGTAAGTCTGATGCCTCTTTCGAAGACTTTCCTCATTATCGTCAGTTCTTCCACTGCCAGCCTGACCTCGGGCTAAACAACGCTGTGTACATATTTGCTCATTGCAATCCAGGAACAAAACACCTTTAACAATTGCCTTGTCAGACATTGTCTGTAAATAGAAATATGATATATAAGTAATGTAAACAATTATTCTAAACTTTTAGAGAACTACAAAGATGTACCTTCTCCCATCCTTCGACATTATCCTGATTCCTAGGAAATCCATCGATGAGGAATTTAGAAGACCTATCCTTGGCCTCTTGCATGGCACGATCCAGGAGATTGCATGTTATCTCAACAGGTACTATGGTTCCATTTACAATGTGAGTTTCAATCAAATTCCCAAATTCTGACCCAGGTCTCTCACGTTCTTCTCTCAGAAGATCACCGGCTGATAGATGAACATAACCAAATTGTTTCACTATCTTTTTGCATATAGTACCCTTGCCGGCTCCAGGTCCTCCGAGGACGAAAACTACCTCTGGCTTTTGCACAGCAGACATTGCGAGACTCCGCAGTCCTAATGCAAAACGGTTAATCATAAAGAGTCTACAACTAACGAATCAAACTCAACTGCCACGTCATGAGGGATCACTGGTTCTACCAATCCTGAAGCCACATTCAGTCAGCTATTACGTTCGCTGCACTTTTTTTTTAAAGATTAGATTAGAATTTACTGAATTTACTAACAATTCTAGTAATACCACCAACGACTACGTGACAATGAAATATATTACTGGACAATTCTATTCTCTTTTTCGTATTTCGTAAGATATTTTCTATTAGGTATGTTTTCAAATTTCTAATAAGTTATATCAAAAAGAAACTTTTTACATTATACGATCTTATTCAAATATTTTTAGTGTTTGAGATGGTTTTTCCCGAATTTGTATAAAAATTCAGTTTATTATCAGGTTTCTGCCGGTATTACCTAATATCAGACGCTTCTATTTACAAGGAAAGCCGTAACTAATGTTTCGTTCGAATGATGATTTTCTAATATTACAGAATCTTCGTTTGCAATCGAATCGAAGCAAATCGAAGCAATACGTGTTTGCTGTAAAAAAAACTTTTAGAAAATTTTGATTGAGAAAAGTTTATTCAAATAGCCGCGCCTGTGGTAGGCAATTTGATTAACCTTGAATTAAAGCGTGTAATAGGTTTTAACACATATGTAGCGCGAGGTGTGCGATAGCATGTTGGAAGTAACCTTTAGAATATCGATTTAAATAATTATGTAATAAATAAGATTTATGCGTGACCAATTCTCATTATGCCTTGGAGATAGCAGGTAACTATCTTTTTTATGCAAACATCTCCCTGCAATGTCATGTCCTTAATATTAATACATATAACTGAATAGAGTGATTGGTAGGGTTAGGTTTCACTGGGTTTCAATGGATCATAATTTTGATTTAACGATTGATAGGATTCACTTGATTATCTGGATTATGCTCTGATGAATAAATAATTCTAACGTATGATTTAACATTGCAGATCCCTAATTAAAACATGCTGGTGATAAGGAGATCCCAGCAGTTCTCTGGCTTAACCCGACTGCTTCCGTCATCAACATATTCTAGTCAGAAGCAGTGGAAGTTATATCCCAATGACTCTTGCATTTGTGCAAGGTTGTATAACTGTTCTGATGTAAATAGGAAGTTACAATGTAAAAAGCAAAATAAGCAGCCTGGTGCTGCAAAATCTGTATTTACTGTAAAAAATCTCTTAGTTCCTACTATGATAGGAAAAGTTGAGCACAGGAAGTATTTAAGTATTGCTGCTACTATTATGAGCAAGTCTCCAAAAAAAGTGCAACCATATATAAAGCTTATGCGGATAGACAAACCAATCGGTAAGTCTGATTAATTTTTTATACATATTTTGGTTACACAGTACTTTAATCTCTGCAGGTTCGTGGTTATTATTTTGGCCCTGTGGTTGGAGTATAGCACTAGCTGCACCAGCAGGTGCTCTACCCGATTTACATTTACTGGCTCTCTTTGGCTTAGGTGCATTTGTGATGCGTGGTGCTGGATGTACAATAAATGACATGTGGGACAAGGACATCGATGGGAAGGTAATTAATTAATAACTGTCCTTCACAATAATATCTTCATACCAAATATCAGTTGAAGACTTAATGCTAGGTCGCAAGAACAAAAGACAGGCCTTTAGTCACTGGACAGGTATCGCAGTTTCAAGCACTGGTGTTTCTTGGGGGTCAGTTAACCATAGGACTTCTTGTTCTATTGCAACTGAATTGGTATAGTATTATACTTGGAGCAAGTTCATTAGGTATTGTTTAAATTAATAGTTCAATATTATACTTTTTGTGTTATTTTCTTCATATACTTATCACTAAATTTATTCTAGGATTAGTCATAATTTATCCTCTTATGAAGAGAGTAACGTATTGGCCGCAATTCATATTGGGAATGACTTTTAATTGGGGCGCACTTTTAGGCTGGTCCGCAGTACATGGTACTTGTAACTGGTCAGTTTGTTTACCATTATATGTAGCTGGTATTTGCTGGACAATCTTATATGATACAATATATGCCCATCAGGTAATAATAGATAATGCATATAACATTACCAACGATCTTCAAAAAATTAATATAAAAATGCATATGTATTATTTATTTCAGGACAAGGTAGACGACCTTTTACTCGGAATTAAGTCAACTGCTTTGAAATTTGGTGATAAAACCAAACTGTACTTATCTGGTTTTGGCGCGACTATGATATCTAGTCTTGTAGGAGTTGGATTGGCAGTAGAACAAACATGGCCGTATTATGGAGCAGTAGGAATTGTCGCCAGTCATCTTGCCAATCAAGTAAGTTACATAATGTTTTTACAAAAGAGGGAGGCTTTATTGTACTAATACAAATTTACAGATATACACATTAAATGTTGACAATCCTACTGACTGTGCCAACAAATTTATTTCCAATCATAAAGTCGGTATGATACTATTTGCTGGCATAGTTCTTGGAAACTTAGCGAAGAAATCGCTAGAGAAAGAAGAAAAAGATGAGGGTAATCAATCAGTTAAGCATGGACCTAAGAGAAATGTTAGCATATTACCAGAAACTAATAGAAGTCAAATATCGTCATTCACTAGTAGTTAGGCTGGTGCCATTTTAGATTAAAAAATTCTTCCTAAATCCTAACAATTGTAAAGTATATTTATTTTAATTTTACTTTCGCGAAAATCGTTGGAGAATGTTTACGTCTTTTTGGGTGCCATGGATTCGTACATGCTTCTAGGACTCACTGGTAGTGAACCAAAGACTCGTAAGTTTCGTATGTATATTAAAGTTGTAGGGACAATGACGAGGAGGAACATTCAATTCATTCATGTACAATAGGCTAATAATAAATAAAAGAGGATTATGACAAATTCAATTTATCATATAGTAAATGTTTTATTTCAGTATAAAGTAGACGTCAGCTTAGGATATATATATATATTAGGAGTATAAAGACTATGTTATATCTTTTGAGCTTGTAGAATTCTTATTTGCTTCACTGTCACGTGTTATTTTATTCTCTCTGCCACTTGCAAGACTCTCAGTATCCCTTTTCCTTTTTAAACTCTGCTTTGATAGTTCCTCTGAAGTATTGCTAAATGTATTACCCTTGTCAGCTTTGCTTTGTCGTTCTAGTATAAAGGCTTCATAAGCCTCTTGCGTTAACCAGGATTCTTTCATTTCTTCTAGAAGTTTTAAGTTTGGTAGCGCAATTGCCAAGTATCCACCCTTGTGTGGAGGCTCGAGCAGGGCCTCTGGATGTTCTAACAGTAATTCATTCACTTCTACTAATTTACCAGTTACACAACACTTAATCATATATGCTTCTCCATTGGAACATGATATCGAACATATGTTAGAGTTTGGTTGTAAAGGCTGAGCACCATGTTTACCTTTACCGGATACTTTATTTGAAGCTCTATCTAGTTTGTCACTGACTTTAAAACTTATGCTTTTAATCTTTTTATTTGCCTCTAATACAATATGAGTTGGAGCTAACGAAATCATACAAATTCGATTGCTATGTACTCTGACACAAATGTCATCTCCTGGTCTTTGTACATCCACACAATAAAATGGAGTGAAATAGCGATCCGTAACACTTGGTAAAGTCCCATCAAATTCTGCTCCTTGTAACATTGTTGAAACATCTGTATCAGGGAAAACAGTAGGATCCTCATTGTCATCATCAATGATACCATCGTCAGTAATTTCTACCATTAAAGTACTTTCATTTGTTTCCTTCATGGTGTTTGAATTCTCATTTGCATCATGTGGATTGAATTGTGATGTAGTATTTTCACTTTCTACAGCATTAGTTATTTCAATACTTCTAGCTACAGGTTCTAACATAGTGTCTGACATTTTGGATATTATTTTTCTGACTGATCAGGCTCCGGATTAATATTTTTTTTAGAATAACGTTCACGAGATTCTCTGGTATTACGTAGTTGCTGTATTTTTCTCTGAAAAGATATACCACACGAGTCAACCAATTTCTTTCAAAGATATAACCCTCTATACTCCTCATGATATGAAATATTATTGTTTACCTGATCCTTCAAGCATTTTTGAAACTGTTTAAAGTGATCACCACAATATCCAAAAAATCTTCCAATCGGATGCTAAAAAGAGCGAACAACAAGGAATAACGTGTTTTAGGTTGTTCCGCTCTTATATGGAGCATTTAGTATCCTGGTGTTACCTCGCGTTCGCATTTTTCAAACTCAAAGAAGTCACCATTGCACGCAGAATTGTGTAGAGCCAATCTTCTGGCCATTGTTTAAATTTCCACACTGATTTTACACTACGTTAGAAATTATGCAATTCGAAATAAGAATTTTAACCTCTGCCGCCACGGTGTCCTTTAACAATCGCGAGAAGTGAGTTACGCATTAGAAAAAAAAGAACTAGTTATTGTATTACCAATTTTAAAAAATTTTCTGTATTTGAAATTTTACGGTTCTCCATATTCAATTCTAACAATTCAGACACGCTAAGTAAATTTGAAGAACAGTTTTTTTTTCGTTGGAATTAAATAAAAGTTTCTCAGGTAATACTTGAACTGAACACCCCGGCATTTTTTAAGTAACACCTAGGAATTACTATCTTATAAGTACTGTGCGTTAATTCCGCAATTGGGAATTATACTGTAGGCAGTTCTAAATATAAAAAGAAAACGATCAAGCACGAAAAAAACCAGTGCAAAAAAACCGGTAAATTGGATTGTTGTTAAAGGCGGGCGGTGTTAGTCTCCAATATATGTTTGGAAGGGACACTTGACCGGGACGGGTCAGCGCGAGGTTCGATTATTGTCAATTTATCTAAGGACGCGTTGTCATCATTACTTTTCGTAAATCTGAAATCATTATCCAGCGAATGTTAATATATGTAATTAAAGATTATTACTCGGGTTTTGAATACGTGCTGGAATTGCATAAATTAATTTTGGATATCTAGTGGGTTTTCTTCTGTGTGCAACGGCTGCCTGTCCTGCTAGTTGGCAACTTCATCGTGGATTGTGATTTTTTTTGCGCAATTTGTTGTGATTTGCGAAATTTTCACCCGGCTTTTTAACTGCGCATACAGGGTAAGTGGATATGTTAGAAGATTTTATTTACTATTTGGATTTTCGTAAAATGATATAATACACTGATAATCGAGCGTAGTTTGTATTTTTATTTCGAATTCTGGTTATCGTTATTTTTTATGCTTCTTTTTTTCTCTTCGTAATATACGTTAGATTTTATTTTAAACTGTCTAGCATTTATGATTCTTTTAATATATAGTTGAAAGTATATGTAAATATGAACAATATGTAAATTCTATTATTGTTTGATTTTAATTGTTTTGTTCTCTATCAAATTTGTATTAATATTGTTTAATCCATTTTATTCTTACAGATTGAATGAGAATGACTTCTCTTATGAGCGAAGAGAACATCTCACAATTAAAGGCTTTTGCAGAGTTTTGCATTAAAAGTCCTTGGTTATTGCATCGGCCTGAATTTTCCTTTATTAAAATACTCATTGAGCACTATGGCGGCAAAGTACCAGAATGCAAAGAAGAAGATTCATCAGTTCCAAAGTCCACTGATGGCAGTGAAGCTGAAGAATCAAATCCAAGACCTGAACCCTCTGTATCTGATAGCGAGGAAAGTGATCTCGAGCTGGACATGACTGGTGTTGTTGGTAAGTACAATAAAATTATATTTTTTCTAATAAAAGAAAACTACTTTGATAAAAACAGATACAATCACTTTTACTGTAGAACCAGACAACGATCCACCTCAGAAAATGGGAAATCTCACTTTGCAACCAACCGAAGAAGAAATTGCAGAGTCCCAGACAAAACGTTCCGAAGCAGTCTCTGCTTTTGTTGAGAAGGATTACGAAAGAGCCATTTCACTATACACGGAGGCCATAGTACTGAACCCAGCTGCAGCTCTTCTCTATGCAAAGCGTGGACAGATCTACCTGCTACTGAAAAAACCTAACGCCTGTATCAGAGACTGCAACCGAGCCTTGGAGATAAATCCTGATAGTGCGGCAGCTCACAAGTTCAGAGGTCGCGCTCACCAGCTACTTGGGCACTGGGAGGAAGCAGCAACAGACCTTCGACTGGCTTGCCAATTCGACTTTGACGAACAGGCGAACGAGTGGCTCCGCGAAGTGACACCGAATGTGAGTACTTACCATCTTCAGAGACATTTATCTTTCCTTCTTTTTTTTTTTTTTGTAATGCATGCTAAGAAGAAACAGGTAAGTGATATCAGTTTTTCTTCGGACAAATTGTATGCATATGTACACAAGCAGCACTCACAGCACACGGTTCTTATTTAAAAAGTACATTGCCCTAAATATAGTAAAGAATCGTTACTCTTTGGAGACAGTGTCCCAGTAGGAACATTTAAGGTATGCAGATGCATACCTTAAACGATACATAATTCTCATAACGTTATCATTATCACTAATTCATCTTATCGGACAAGTATGCTAGGTCTACCTCAACGTTATCTTTAACGGTAATAATAAAATAATATATTAACGTAAACTTATTACAGTAACCAGTAAAAGTATTAACAATCTGTAGAATACGCGAAAGTTCCTTTCTCGAGGACTAACGAGCCTCGCGAAACAAGGTGATCGTCTAGATATTATTGTACATATGAGGTATGGTGAATAATCGAATAAGACAAGCACGCGAATTACGCCTGTGACTCGTCCTCCCATGTAAATTCAAGATCACATTTGATTTGAATGTTTCTCTCGTTTCCATTTCGTTCTTCCTCGTCAGTTACGACAAAAATGCATAAGTCGTTTTGAGCATCTCTATTTGAATTAGTTACATGCTCGCCAAGCGCATCTTGCGCAAAGACGAAGAAAGTAACGGCGAATCGCGCGAAGTCCTTCGCAATTTATCATCTTCACGAGACAACAATTTAATACATTGTGAAACGCGGCTGAATATTCGAAGAGAACATGGGACCAAAATTAGATATTGCTTTGTTTCCCTTAATACGACTAAATAATTAGCCTTTGTGCGTTTTAAAGCTTCTCTTCTACATGACGGACAAGTTGCGAACACAATCTGTTTAGGCAAGGTGTTTTTTTTTCCGTTTCCTTCGTTTAATATTTCTTAAAAGCGATATAAGTACAAACCTCTGAGGAAAGGTCGCACTTTTTCTCTCTCTCTCTCTCTCTTTCTCTCTTTCTCTCTTTCTAATAAATTGGAAATATCTCTCTTGCGTAGACACTATTAAATTAAATGTATAAACGACCGCCGTTATGGGGGAGTCGGCGGACGATGTGCGAATATCACACGGGTACCCACGTATACGAATGACGTAGCGCGTGTTTCTAAGATCAGTTTTAATAAGTACAGTCTGTTACGCATATAGGAGACACACTGTGCAGTACAGTCTCGTAGACTTGAACTCGATAACGCGACAAGACACGGAGGCGTCGAGGTACAGTGAAGGCAGACACCCCAAGGAAAGTTAACTCACCAGGACTGCTTGTCCTTATTTCCTCTTATTTTTCTTTCCCACTTACTTCCTTTGGTATCGTTCACTCTTTATTCACTCTGTTTTTGCAGGATCTTCCTCCAACTTCCATTTTTCCTCCACTGCTTCGAGCCATCGGCATTCCTGGTGATTAACTGGACCTTGCGCACACCAAGGATACACATACGTTATGGGAGAAAACTCTCAAGACAATCAAAACCAGAAGTAGTTGTTTCCTTGATAATTTCATTCGGAATGGTGACGGGCAAAATCTCAGATTTCTTAGGTTCATCCGAGTCGCAATTCTCAATGCTTTCTTTCTTTTAACCTGACCGGTACAGCGTAGAGGGAAACGCAATTATTAACAGTTCAGATGAAGAAGTAGAGTGGACCCGTTTCCGTTGTATCCATATGCGATAATAATCCTAGCACGTGAACTGGAAGGCAAACATTGCAATCCTGTGGAGGAAGTTTTGGGTTCGATTTTCTTCCCCAGGTGTTTCTCTTGGCTGCTCGATGCGTGTAGCTGCCTGCAGCGAAACATGGATGCGCGCAGAAGTACCGGCGTCCAGCCCTAAAATTCTCTGATAACGTTTTAGCATCGTTCGATAGATGATATATTTTTCATCCCGATGAAAAAATTCGTTGGTTACGTTTCTAGTTTCTCTTCTGTCTTCATTTTTTCTTTCTTTGGTGTTCTTATCACGTTTGTCTCGGCAACACACATTCGGTGCACGATCCCTCAGAATTTAGTTTCTAAGGCCATTCCGGCCAGCACGTCGTTCCTCTTCGCCTCCGGCCCCGTTTAGGCTTCTCGTTCACGGGTGTCGAGGGTCGCCCTGGCCGGGCAGCTCAACCTACCAGTTTCCGGTAGAAGATGTTCTTGGTACCATGGTAAATATTGGATTTTACTTTCTTTTTTTTATCTTGTGGATGATTTTCTTCTTCCTCGGTTATATGGATATTTGCTTTTTTTTTTTATTAATACTAATTTCCATTATTTTCTATGGTATCAAGTGTCCCTTACCGCGTTTTAGCACTTTCAAGCTCAACTAGGAGGTGTCCCTGTCTCACCCTCGTGCATGGCTGCTTCCACGGACTTCTTGTATTTGCCTACGAGTTCGGGTAGGTCGTAGGCTATCGCCACGTCCAACCTATTAATAGGACATCCTCGGAAGTAGGTGCAAGTGGCGCTTAGTGGCTGGAAGTCGTAGAGTGGATTCAGACGGAAGAAGTCCTTGTACACGTCGGGATCAGGAAGATCGTAGCGCGATATGTTCGTCAGAGTGCTGAGACCCTCGTAGATGTGATAGTCCTGAGGATTCTCGATGATCTTGTCACTGATCTCCTTCTTGTTACCGAAGAACGTCTTGTGGTTGTAGTAAGTCGTTAGGTAACAGTCCACCATCTTCGCGTGATTGCGCACTCTTACCTGAAATTTAAATGGCATCAGGCATTGGCGGTACTGGACACTCATACGTGTCCCTGTTCGACTTTACTCTACTCACGGCAAATCTCCTGGCGCTGGCTATCTTGTGCTCTACGCGTTTATCGATTGCGGAGCGAAGGTCGCGAAGGAAAGCGCGTTCCTGGGCGTACAAGAGTCTGGTAGGTGCACCAGCCTCGTAGGGTATCGACCACAGGGAGGTCGAATACATTATCGGGGGTTCCGCACTGGACATCAGTGGCGATATGTTCCATATCAGGGCACCTTGCACTCTCATCAGTTCCTCGGGCTTGACTTGGTCAGCCTTGTTCAGGATGATCCTGGTCTAAAATTTTTATTCCGTTTAGAAATCCTGTTTCCTGGATAAACACTCACTGGCTTCCCTTGTCCATGGGGACGCGTTACCTGATATTCACGTCCTTTCAGTTGATCCAGGATAGCTTCGGTTTCCGGTCCCACGTCGAGCTTCGATGGATCATAGACCAGGAAGATGATGTCGGCGCGGTCGATGAACCATTGGCAGGCATCGTTGAATGGGAAAAGACGTTGGACTTGTTTGCGAATTTCCAAGATACCAGGAATCTCAACAATGTTTACCTAGAGATTGTGCCATTGGGAACATGAAACTCTTTGCTTTCCCGAAGATGTCTGTGGTCCATCTCATGTAATCTGTCAATGATATTTACCTTATCCAGTAGTTTATTATTTAGACGCAGGCCTCGTAGACGATCCAACATTCCTTGACCAAACTTTTGGAGTCCTGAGAAGGTCCAATCTGCTGCCAGCTGGGTACCGTCCAGTACCTCCTCTTCCTCGCCGTGCATCAGGATGTTGAAATAAGCTGGCGAAGGCTCCGCACCTGCGTCAGTTCCATTTGGCGGTTTGCAAGGTTCTTCCAAGCACTCTTGCGAACCGCCTGAACATGCCCTATTGTATATTCATGCCACTTTCATCCTCGTCGAAGAGGATTGGATTTATTTAATGGGAAGCCAAATTTAATTAATCTTAGAAAATTATTTTTCCTTTTCAATTTCAATGGCTGTTAATAATTGGTTAATTTACATTGATTACGTTACACGTGCATTACGTACCAGTTCTGAGGGCAGTAGGTTTGTACTCTATGTCCAGCAAATAGTTGATAATTGATGATTTTCCTCCACTCCAAGGTCCCATGAAGAGAACCAGTGGCTTTGAAAATATTTCCGGATCTAAATCAAATAGAAATTTTAGTTTTACAATTTTATTTTGTACAGTTGTCTTTTTTTAACTTCTAAAGTCTTGTGACAGTTACCTCCAAAATGCCTGTTGCTCAGGTCCCTATACTTGTATAAGGTTTCCAAGGGTTTAATGGCGTTGTCGTAAAGGCGCTTCAAGTCCCTGAGGACGATGTCTGCGGCCCTCTGAATGGCCTTTTCCTTCTCCTCGTTTTCCTCATCCAGGCGAAGCAGTTGGTTTATGTGATCTCGTGGCCTCAAGTTTTCTGGGATTTCGATTTCCTGAATTAAGTCTTCTTCCGGAGTTGGTTCTTTGTCTTCCTCTTCTTCTTCTACCTCTGCGTCCGTACCTAAAACGATATTGAGTTCCATTAATAATGCACGTATCTGCTTTCCTTTATTTGCAAAAAAAAATAAGTATTTATATTATTTGTTGAATATTTTCAATCGAAACAAGGGGAAAGTAAAAAGAATCAATAGCCGGCACAAATTGCTATTAGAAATTGAATATGTTTTCAAGCATTCTATTCTGAGACGAAGTACCTTCAGTTCTACGAAACTATTAAAAGCCTATATAGTATTTCAGTGAACATATACTAAGGCATAACATATTTTTTATGGTTCTCTGCAGGTGTTTGTTATGTCTTGAAAGGAAAAAAATTGTAAAATTATATTTACTCACCATCCTCAGATTCTCCTGTGTCAGACGCATTGTCCTGGTCTGGTCCAGGTGCTTCTTCCTCCTTGGAATCATCTCCAGCTTCTCGTCTTCCGCGAGACTTCACTTCATCTTCCGCTTCCTCTTCTCCGGATTTGGAATCAGCAGCGTCTTCCTTAGTATCCTCTTTAGATTTCGCATCATCTTCCATGGAATCTGCTTCTGCAGCTACATCGTCATCGTCCTTACTAGTTTGCTCATCCTCTTTGCTGTCATCCTTAGCGGATGAATCCTCTTTACTCTCATCCTTTTTCACAGAATCGTCTTCCTTACTGTCGTCCTTGTCGGTTTCCTTGGAATCGTCATCATCCTGGGGTTGTCCATCAGCATCTTTATCCTCTCCAGATTGACCAGCTGCTTCCTCGGCGCTTGCGGCACTCTTGGAATCATCCTGATCATCCCCATCATCGTTGTCAGATTCCTCCTTGGGCCCAGTTGCCTCGTCTTCCTTGGAACCGTCGTCCTCGTCGGGTTTAGAGTCGTCAGGCTTGGAGTCATCCGCATCTTCTTCAGCGGATTGTTCCTTATCCTCTGTAGTTTCGTCATTATCTTCTTCGGATTTTACGTCGTCGGCAGCTTCTTCGGTTGAGTCGGTATCGTCTTGGTCAGCAGATTTGGCTTCGGCCGATTCATCCGTCTTGCTCTCTTTCGAAGCATCATCATCGGCTTCCTGGGAATCATCCTTTTCCTCGGCAGTTCCTACAATGTAATACTTTCCTCAGTGTCATCATTAATCATTCTCCATGTCCTATCACAATTATACTGACCTTCCTTACTGTCATCATTTTCAGCGTTCTCCACACTCTCAGCACTTTCTTCGTCAGCATGTTCCTCGTTCTCGTTGTGATCATCTCCTTCGGCAGATTCATTCTTTTCATCGCTCTGATCCTCTACAGTCTCAACGCTGACGATCTCAATTGTTTCTATGCCGTCATCGTCTTCATCGTTGTCACCATCGTCACCATCGTCACCATCGTCACCACCCCCATCTGCAGTCTCCGTTCCTTCAAGCTCAACCTCTCCACTGTCCTGGACGACGTCATCCCCTGGCTGCTCGTCAGTTTCTTGCTCATCATCATTCGCTGGCTCGTCGCCCTGAATGGGTTAGTACCATTCATCATAACCACTTTGATCATCCATCCCTATTCCTTATTCCCATAATAATGAGACTCACTTGTTCGTTAATTGTAGGCGACTCCTGATCGCCTTCTTGATCGGCAACACCCTCGACCTCGACCTCGGCACTGCTCTGCTCGAGAGACCCTTCAAACGAAGCATTCTAGAGATTGCCAGGTTCTACCCGAGTACCCAATAAATATCCAGTCTTACCTGTACCGAGGTCCTTCAGAGCCTTCTCGATGTAAGGCCGACATTGTACTTCGGAGGGCACTTGGTCCAGCTCTTCATCGCCTTGCACTCCTGAATCCAATAAGAAAAACAGGATCACAATCTTCACATTTACTGCTGGACCTGGTGCGCAACTGGCACACAAGACTCTAATCCACCATCGTAATTTCTAACTGTGAGGTTTCAGAGCCCGAATATTGATATTCAACCAGGGTGATACGTGCCAGAAAAACACGCTGTATTAGATAACTCGAGGTGCGTTTAACGCCACGCGACCACCCGAAATATCTGACCCGAGTGACGCAAGTATCTCATGTCAAGTCTTGCATAGACTCAGCCGTAACTGAGGTCGGCGTGTTCGCCCTGTAACAGGTGTCTCAAGACAAAGTGATTTACATGACTCTCCGAGTCTGCTCTAAAAATGGATCCGATAGCGACTCTCTCTCTCTCTCTCTCTCTCTCTCTCTCTCTCTCTGTTTCTCCAGCTGATTATCCTCATTATTATTGTGCCATTACAATGATTCTCTTGATTGCACTGATACTATTCAATCTATTTTCATATTCGTATGGATTATTGAGATTCTACGCCGGGCAAAACTTTGGTTTGTCCCTTGGTTACCTGGGACCAGGCCCGGTGCTAAGTTTAGCGGATGGGTAGGCGGGATCGGGTCGAGCAACACTCGGAAATATTTATATATCAAGCAACCGCATCGTATTTTTATCGGTCCGTATACTTAGAGAGCGTTTCTCTATCTTTTTTTGTCTTGCAAATCAGTTTAAGATTCGCTTTGCTTTCTCAATATTTCATCCTCTTTTTAGTTATTTACGGGAGAAAAGTTTAAACGTTCCTCGGAAGCCTTCGAAGCAGCCATTGCTCTCGCTTTGGTTCCATGCGAATAAATCATTTTCGACTTCTTTTTTTCAAGCATTTCGTATATTTACATGGCAGTTTCGAATGATCTTTGGCAGTGCTTTATTTACCATTTGAAGGAGGACACATGCAGGACCAGGAAGTCAAGCCAAGAGGAAAGGAAAAGGAACGAGGAGCTTTCTAAAGGTCCCACCGGATGATCTTGTCACGTTAACGTCCAGTTAAGCTCAAGAATCGTTCGACGGAATTTCAACAAGGTCTACCAACCCGTTAAAAGCATCCGGCCCGTGATGAGGTCACACTCGTGAGGATAGGATGAGTTGTCCCTACTCTCTGTCGGTTACATCACCGTCCTGAGCTAG
>JARPRH010000722.1:293126-316830 GCA_031763665.1 Calameuta haemorrhoidalis
CCCTTGCTGGAGCCGTCGCAACCGACGCGCATGTGACTCGTCAAATCTTTACTCGTATGAAATTTCTGTTTGTGGGATAAACGATTGCGACCCACATTTTGACCCATTACGAAAGTAACGGCAGCTGCGATCAAGCTGAAACATCATATATTTAATCTCGTTAGATACCCACATTCTTTCTTTTGGCCTTAACACCAAATTCACAATGATTTTTCTTTTTACCTAAACTGCACGATAAATGGATAGAGGAATGGCATACTGGACGTCCATAATTGGCCCAGGGTGTTCGTATTGAGACATTCTTGCAGTGCGACAACCTGCGAAATTTGCTCACTGGATATAGGTTGATAAACTCTCACGAGATTTTGGTCCGTCGAAGTTTCACCTGGTGAAGAAATATTTTAAAAAATGTTCCAATCCAAAAAAATCTGAAAAATAATTTATATAAAATGAAAAAACTCACCGAGTAAATCTCGCGTGTGTCTGGTCAGCGAACCAGGGAATCCACGAAGATTAAGCGGCGACGAAGACGTGTGTGGGCCCCGTTGAGCAAGATGGACAAAGTAAGTCCACTCCTGCGCCGAGTCCCACACAACTAAACGGGCCCAAACAGCAATATTCGTTGCCGCAAGATGAATGAAACCAAATCTAGCGGCTAAGCCAAATCTCTCAACCAGAACCTACGAGGAGGAGGTAAAAATCTAGGATGAGCAAACGAGTGGATTCCCGTTGCAGAATGATAAAGGAAGAGGCTGCATACCTGTGAGTTGACAAAGAGGAAGTGCATCTGGAGGAAGGTAAAGAGCCCGTGTAAAACTGGATGCACGAATACGACGTCGCTGAGACACTCGGCACCCTGCATCATCGAGTGCATCGCCATCTCCAGCCCGTTAAATACCAAGGTAGCCAATCCAAACACTACCAATGTAGAAACCAGTTCTTATCAGAAGATCCAAGTGACATGACATATTCATTAATGTTTGGGACTTACAGAGAGCACCAACACGGATATAAAAGCTTGTCGGAGCAGTCCTGGCCCGCGATATGTGGGCCCTTTTTAAAGATCCAAATCTCGTAAGAGAAGCGCCGCCCAATTCTGCATCATCCACACCAGTGGTGCCGTTTCCCATGCTACTGCAGCTGTCGACAAGGACCCAGATGTAGATGCTGATAATAACAGCGATACTCCCAACGTAGAGATACATCAGGAAGACGCTCTACGGATAAGAAGAAAAGAATCATCCTCCAGAATAAGGATACGTCATCTCCTTATGCGAATCTTTTATTGGAACTGGTCTCAGACTTTGGCGAGCCTAACGGCTATATAAACGTAAGACCGTGAAAGTGGCGATGAAGTCGCGGCTGCCCAAGAGGCGCTAGCGAACTGCTAAGATCCGCAATTTGCTCGCAAGGAAAATAAAGCAAGTTCGTGGGCACGAACTTGAATGCAATCACGATTCCGTACGCACTAGAATTATGAGCCATAGAGGAAGTCGAGATCGTCTTTCTTGACCCTCGGGATAGAAGTCGGCGTAAGATATGAATTTTCATGGAATCTCACTGCGTTAATCACGTCACTGACGTGCTAATTTAGAAGTGTACCGCTTCGTTAATCCTCGGGACACCGAGTGTCCAACAGCTGTAAACCCGTCTGATACGCAACAAGCATGATCCCCCTAATCAGTACGTGTTCCCATTAGATTCCTACAGTTTAGACTGTTAATTTTCAACCGGTGTGTTGGTAAACGTTTATTGGTCTGCGATATAATAACCGTTAAAGCCTAGATTCTGTTAATGGTAATGATTTTCCTTTTACTTAAAACTCCCAGCGTACGAGAATTGCTTTATTATTCAGGTGCGTTTATAGTAACTTTGAAAAATGAAAGGAATCGATGCTGCACATGCGCTATGTTATAACGTAGAGGTTTCTGCACGTCACGGATCGCTTCGAAAATGCACTTTTCTTCCTGTTACCGCCTCGTCATGATTTCTACACTTTTATTCCCCAGTTTTACGATCGTAACGAGAAATTCCAGATTGACCCTATCCAGTAAACAGATATATGTCGACGCCTTAAAACGAAGTGGATACGATCATATGTGTAGGTCTTCTTCAAGAGGATCCATGGAGATTTTACTTTTACGATGCCATCCGAAATATCCATATACATTTAACGAACACAGTGAAAGTAGGGAGAGTAACCATTTGAAGGAAATATGTGCCTTAGCATCGTTTCACAATCAGTAGATAAACTGCAGTGCCTAATTCGTAGAGCATAAGAAATCTATCAGTCTGTAAAATACGGATCTTTTAAAAATATTTAAATACAGTATAGCTTGGCACTTCATAATTTAACGTCTACGATAAAGCTGTTTTACATGATACAATTAATGCATATTCGCACATGTGTGCAAAGATGCATCAGCCGTCGGCCGGTTCCAATAAGCTGCAGTGGTTTTCGCGCGAGAATCAAATATATCCTGGAATAATTTATGAGCAGAAAAGGTCGCAGAGTCAATATTATCAACGTCTTAATGCCTGACAGAGGATTAATGATAAAAGTGAGTATTAAAAAAATATACAATAAAACATCCAAACAAGGAACAGGTTTTCTGTTAAAGATCTAAGACTGCGTGGGACGTATAAAATTTGTAGAAAACACTGCAGAGACTACACTTTCCAAGAAGGGATCCTCGTCGACTGCGATCAAGATTATTTTCTCTGGATCCATTTGTCTTGGTCGGCTTACCTGGAGGCTCATCAATGGTACCGGAGTGTCCATCACCTCGGCCAGGCACAGGGCCAGCATCAGGACTATCACCAGTTCTCCGTAGACATTCGAGAGGACCACCCATAGCTGTGAGCTGGAAACGACGAGATAAATTAATTGCAATTAATTTTTAATCATACCGATAAGCTCTTATCGAATAATTTGTTTACTGCATCAATGATCCGTGACGCGTTCTTGTGCGAATCACGGTCGATCGATCACAAAATGTTATGTATTTATGCATAGAGAAATAGTTGAGGAGTCAATCCCACGCTTTTATTCTACGTAGTATACAAGCGTATAGTGTAGAATAGTATAGTATAGTCTCCCTGTACAGTATAGTGTAATAGCAATGTCCCGTTCTATACGCCAGCATCCTACTAGGAATATAGACCTAGCATTATAGCGTGAGCGTATCATATCACAGGTAGATGACGTGTAATTTGTCTCTGTGCTACCGTCGTCCTTTTTAGTATACGTGGATAGCTATGTTCAACGTGTAATCCATATTCCAATGTGTTCAATAGGTATACTTGATATAAATATAGAAAATTAGTGGGCGCTTTTAGAGATAACATTGCATGTCAATTTACTGGGGTGTTGAAGCAAAGTATTGATTAATAAGAGTAGAAATATAAATGTATTAATCGGTAGCATTACAATGGCTCCGAGTGGTCCAGTAGATCGTCCGGTGATTTAGCCCTGGCAAGGATCCTGGATACCAGGGACCTTGAGGGCGGCGTAGTTGACGAAACTGGCACCTGAGGATCATTGTTTGTCCTCTCACCCCTCGAAGGGGTTCCACCAGGAGTTCCCTCCACTGCGCCGCCCGTTGTGCTTCCTGTCTCGTTTAAGCTGTCCTTATCCTGCTGCTCATTATTTGCTGAAAATTCAAATAGTCAAATTTAATTCGCTATGGAGCACAGTGCTAAAAACTCAGTGTGTGAACATTGTAAGAATCTCGATTGGAGATGGAAAACATTTTTATATATAATTTTTAGATGAACACACGTTTGACTGTATATTTATCTTGATAAAAATGAAAGGAATTACCGCATGCGCTCATATTACTAAAGACTTGCTGATTCTCAATATTTATCTTTAAAGATGGATACGTTGGACGTTTTTATGAGGGGTCAGCGGATTAACATTTGATCTCTAGATTCCAAAAAGGAATCCATTACACAGTATGTATTTAACGTAAACCTGTCAGATTAAACGGCGAATAGGTTAGTGTAAGATGAAATGAGACATCGCTGCAAGGCTAGCAAATCACTTATTCACTTTCATGCGACCGTAGGTGCTGCTGGTGTCAGGATACGAATGTTAGTTCCGATTAGCATCTGTAGCTCGAGAAAACGAGTGTTTAATGGGAGGAAGAAACGAAAGGAAATCTGTAATGAAAAAAAAAAAAAAAACAGCAAACAGACTCTGTCGAGTCTGATCGGTACTAATCACTTGCGAATGATCCTCCAGACAGCTTGTAAGTTGTAACTAATGCATGCGAAGAGGAAGTGACGCTAGCTGTATAATGTGTTGAGATAATTGGTTCCTTTGTGCGCTGAAATGAAAGGAAGCGTTTCCTTGGCCTGATGAATACCGTGCGAGTATATAGTAGATTTAGTAGGATATATGCACATAATATGTATGTATATTTTTTCCGGGAGAAGAAATTACGGTAAAACAACTTTCTTCGTTCCGTATCTCCTTTGATCTGGCATAGTTTGTGCACGCGGGGAGTCCGAGCGGCTTAGCTCAGGATGGTAAAGCCAATTACGTTGTTCATTCCGTTGAAATGGCCTGTAATTTTTTAAGATACCTCAGGCTACCGATATTATTTCCTGGACCTCCATGCAAAAGTCCAGTCTCATATTTTCTGAGACACTAGCATCACGCTGGTCGCGGCTTGTGTTATCGTTTTTATTCCGTCTGTACAATGGGAAATGATTCGTAGTACGCTGGTAGATATTTTACATCTGAATTGGTACTTTGGTACTAATAGGACTTTAGGAATTTTTCTTGTGGTAATATTATGAATGTACTTTATGATGATCGTTCCATCAATCTTGGAATGCTGATACGGTTTGCAAAAGATTATATTTTCTGGTAATGATGCATGCGATGCACTTTGTTTTTTGCACTGCTTGCATATTCAATGATAATTATACAGTTGCAGATGAATAAATTCAATGCGAGATTTGATTTGGATAGATAAAAAGATTTCTATTCTGAAATAGTTGTAAATAGCTCATCGGTGAACATTGTAATCATGGTAATATGTAGAAAATGTGTAATTATTTTAAAATCAAAAATTAAAATGTTATATTTCTTTGTAGGAGGAACATGGATATCACGAAGATCTAGAAGAAAAAAAAGTATCGAACTCGCGAGTCTATGAAATGGCAGTGACTGGTAATGGAGCCACTGACTCCTTCACGCAGCTGTTGCACATGCATCCATTAGACATAAGCCACAACGTAGTAATCAAGCCTATAACGAAGTAAAAATATAGTTCGGCTTCACGTGGGAAATGGAGAAAAGTAAAAGAGTCGATGGCGGCGTCCATGTGCATCGAGGGAATAGTGTAATGTGAAACCCAAGTAATAACACGTTACGTTGAGAAATTGCATCGAGACGGATTGCACGGATTGCACGGATTGCACGGATTGCACGGAACCCAAGGAAACTAAACGGTGAAATATTTTTTCACCTGATAGAATATTTCGGCGTCGAGCGTTGCCGCTACCGTTACGCCAAGTTATTTATAAGCGTTAAAAGACGAGGGTTCGCTGCTGTCATTCCACGGTTATTTTACTTGTCAATATTATTCTTCATTATGTTGGCAATTGCTCCTCGTATCTTGGACAAGCGTGTATCTGTCTATCCCGTGTCTCCCGTCCTCATCGCACGCGCTACATTATCATCCTCATTAATGAGAGAACTCGCGCGGTTGGCACAGCCCATCGAGCATCTGGTGACGCCAACCTGTTCAGAAGTGGAAGCTGCTCTCTCGTAACGACGCCGAGATAATTACATTCAATGCCTACCTTAGTAAAGTAAGTCCTTTTATACTATTTATTTAACTTGCACGTACGACTAGGAAACATCGATTAGAACCTTATGGATGTAAAGTTAATCAAAGTTATACGCGATGTCCAAATATTGCCAGTCTCGGGATGTCGCGAAGACTCACTTTTTTTTTCAGTGGTTTGTATTAAATTTGTTATACTGGTTTTTAGAATATTTTAAATATTACCTGACCGGTAGAGACTGTCAATCGTAAATCCATAGACAGAGGTGGACCTTCTCGCCGTGGTATCACTGCTGATAAAGCTTTTCACCCAAAATGAGTATAGGACGTTTTTGTAATGACGATAATAACCCGCACTCGATATATTATTATTTCTTGTAGGTTTCTTCGCGTTCAATGTGGATAGGAAATACGAATGTTCAAACGACGAGGACGCGCGTTCGCTCTAGGATTGAATCTGCTGACGTCGTCATCGAGGCAGCATCTGCTCCCATCCGATCCAGGAACTTGTTAACGGTAATACGTATGGATATGCGTGAATTATTTGAATTTACCTTATACTTGGATTCGAATTTGTCACTCTGTTAGCTTAGTATATACTTGGTGCACGATAACGACCTGTCCTTAGGAATACCACGAGCACGAGTGTCGGATGATGTCCTGAGGACCTCGCCAAAGGTAAATCGGTTCCCGGAGATGGTGCTGCGGTAGTGGTGGTGGTGGTGGTGGTGGTGGTGGTGGTGGTAAGGATGATAGTGAGGATGACGGTGAGGATGACGGTGATGGTTCTCTTAGCCTCATTTCCATTCTCCATGGTTACACTTATATTCTACGTGCTGCGAGCGTTGCCCTGGGGAACTTGACTGAGTTTGTTTTGTATTATTTTTTTTTTTTTTCAAATATATATTTGAATTTTATATTTTATCTCTAAGGACTTAGAGCGGTAGCTACGGTTTCTAAAAATTCCGACTGGTTTTTGAATAAATTATGGAGAGCAGTCTCTCTTTTATAGGACGCCGGTACCGTTGATGGGACTTTAAGATGAAATTTAGATTGTTCTTACTGTTATTGGATAATTTAACATAAACTTTTATGACACATTGTCTAATTCTTGTACAATTTTTATACGGATTTTCAAGTACACTTTGCGATCGATATGATTTTATATTACGGGTATTTCCTGAGATCAATTTGCCACTCGCGTGATGCAAATTTTTCAATTTCAATTGCTGCGAAAGTCTCTTATTATCAAGGCGGTTCTTTATAATTGATGAAAGTCTCATGATTGACTTTGGCGCGACAGAACTTATTTTTTTTGTTCTCTCTCTCTCTCTCTGTCTTCTCGTGCATCTTCCGTCTGCCGTTCTCTCTCGCCGTAACTTCTCGACAATGCGTCGCCCCGCTTTCACGATCTCTCAAATTCCATTTTTAAGGATCGTCGACATTAATGCTACTAGCGAGAAATCGCGGGTGTCCAACGTATTGACATCTTATTTATATACATAACATTAATAATCTATAAATATTTGAAATGTCAGACTCTACGGTGGAAACACAAGAAATTGTAAATATGTATATTATATAAAAATAGGGAATTTTCAATTGCCAGATATTTTAATTAAATTATCACTCCAATTCCATAAATCATATCTGGCACCAGTTGATCGTTGAGTGTCCATGTAACCTCAGCATAAAAAGTATCAAAAGTATAAATTAATAGCATGTAATTTTTGATCCTCCTAATAAATAAGATACGGTTCGTCTTTTTTGTTTTGTTAAGGAGCTTACGACTACCTGCGCCAGTATAAATAAATTGGTCATTGGAAGAGAAATTTTTTTGAGGATGTCGACAAATCCGAGATTTACGATTTCCATTCTACACGGTTGCCAAGAACTACGAGTATACGTATAATTTTACGTAGACTCGGCGAAGCACACAAACGCGTTTGCTTCTGGCCTCGAAGAATTTTCTACTGCGATCCCTAACATTTAACGAGCCCAGAACGAGAGGTGAGTCTTTTCAAATGATTTTACGAGCGTCGCTAATGAGATTCGTCATTTTCATATCACAACTCGTCACGGTTGGCATATTTCGATTCACTGTCCTTTATTAATTCCCTCTATATTCACAAAAAAAAAAAATAGAAATCCATCCGTGAGCTAAATAACATTGACATATTTTCGACCCGTTCAATTATACTGTATACCCGATAGAAATTCTAAGAGCAATTGATTGGCAATAATTATAAGTAACGTTTAGAAACATACGCACGGTATTGTCTATCAAAAGAAATTGTTATGACTGATTGTTCTTTTTTTTCAGATTGTTCCTGCACTGTGAAGAATAACAGAATGATTGCCAGACGACAAGAAGCTTAGCATGTCTACAGGAATATTCAGGCGACCACGTTAAATACTTGTACCGTATAATTAATGCATGTTAATTTAATGGTTGTCAATTTTTATAGAACGACTGCGATAAGAATATTTAGTTTTTTTTTTACAAACATCGCACGATGTTCATCGATCGGAATTTATGTGCGACCGATTATATCAATTCTATCCGTAGCTATAAGAGGCACGTGCCACACGTCAAAGAGACTTTTAGCATTTATAAAAATTGCCCTAGATCATTTTGTCATCCCGTGATACGTGATGTACTTAAGCTATAGGAAAAGTATCATTTATATAATCCTGATAAACTGACGTTACCACTATCATGTAATGACACGTGGTAAAGATTTACCGTGAAAAGAAGCACCGTGTATATAAGTGTTACAACGGTACGTAGCTGCACCGTCTAACAACGTGGAATCAGTTATGTGTAACAGTGACTGGATGATAGACCGTGTTGTGCACGGCACCTTTATAACGGTGATGTACCATGTGTCGGATATAAGTGGCTGGAAGCTCCACACCGAAGGTAAAATAACATTAATGGGAAAACGTTAAGGTAAATAATAATAATAAGTGACAATACAAATAACGTGCAGGTATCATTGCGACACCCAGTATAGATAACAGTTGGCGGTGACCGAGTATAGCGATTATAATAATTAATTGCTGGAATTTATAATCATTGCCTAATTCTTGTTTCAGGCAGGAATCCTTGCTCGCGTCAGTCGCTATCAGTCTGCTCCTTGACTCGTAGAAACGTAAGAAAAGACTCTGAAAGCTCGATGCTTGCCAAGCGTGACTCCTCGTGTGCATCAGAAGTGCACAAGTGCAACGATGCACCGAGACAAAAGAATCGTCGATGCGTGAGACGTCCAGTCGCCGGGAAATCCCGACTGGGAGACGCGTGCGTTTGACAGCGACGCTTATACGGATGCTTCTAGCGTGAAGTCCAAAATATTATATAAAAATAAGTGCAGAAGAGATAGTCGCGCCGATACGCACGATAAGTATCGTAAATGGCGGCAGAATGAATTCCGTCCTAGATACTCGTTCATCGGTTCGAATATACTTTCCATAGTTGCCCTGGCGACTGTAAATTAGGCATTTGCAGAGTAATGGCGTCCAGCGCGGTTCATAGAAATCTCCATGCAGAACATCGGCCTTCTGCCTAGTAGATGGGATTGGATTAACGTTGCAGCGTATCGAAGAAAATAAATGTACTCTAGTCATTCTTGTTCTTAACAAATGATGGGCAGTAATTAAACGATTTCTTTTTTCAGGTTCGCCGTCATGGATCGTTACCTCCTAACGATGGTCTCCATCCAGCGTACAAGGTATAACTATATTGCCAGTATGATTGACAGGTTTAATAGCAGAAATTAAATAAATTTATTCCCCAGAGCTACTGTCACGGAGCTCGTTATGTGGCGTCTCTGTATGACAAGTGGAATACCGAAGCTTCGTCAATTGCCCATATTAGCAGTCATCGTGGGACGAAGCGCACATGGAGTCACATACTTGTAGATGAGTTGAATTTTTTTTTGAAATTCGATAAGACGTGTGATGATTCTATTACTTATGCATGTTTTATGCATTATAATTGACGCGTCTACTCTCGCATGAAGTATCAAAGTATTTTCTGTGTTTGTTTTTGTCTCTCTATCTCTGTCTCCCCCCGCTGTTACATGTCGTACCGTTAATCAAACGTGTCAAGGAAACGAAACTATATACTCGCCGCGCTGCTATACAAAAGAGATGCAAAGTTAGGTAGAAATGGGTTGCTCGTATGCGTAGTCAGCGGCGCGGCTACCGCTACTCGATTTTCTTGCCCGGCAATACCGTATGACGCATTGCGCCTCTTGCATGTCAATCGACCATGGCGGCCTCATTTTTTTCATTCAAGTAACTCGCGAACGGGGTCAAAATAGGGTGTTGATTACTCTCATTATTATATTCTGAACGTGATACGCTGGATCATTATTTATTAGTCAGGTGGGCTTGGACACTCGTTTGGTATTTGTGGTTAATGTTTTTCAAAAAAATCTGAATTGGAGTACTCTTACCAGTTTTGGAATTGAGATCGTTAGAAGCATTTGAAGCTCCATCTGGTACGTCGACAGCTCTTTCCTCCTTACCAGATAATATCCCAATTGTCTTGTACAAAGAATCGCTTTCCCTGAGTTTCCAATTTTCACGTCCCAAGTCAAGATCTGGTAGTTCCCCGTGACGCCAGCTTTCCGGAACAGGGTTTATCTTGACTCGTTCTTCTTTCAGCTCCTCAGGCTCTGGTAGATCCGGTACCAGAGTTTCTTCGTCATCTTCTCGAATGCGCCACTTGGCGCGCTGATGTATTTCTATACCAGCTGCTGCTGCTATTTCACTGACAGAGTCTACTACCTCTTCGACGAGTTCTTCTTCCTGGAGCATGTACTCCATACGTTCACTAGGGTTTGGATAGACCCTGTAAGGTCCTACCAGACCCACCACTCCTTTGGATGTCGAGGACGGGTTTCTCGCTTTTTTCCATTCCTCATCCATTTCATTGGAGAACATTGCTCTGGAGCTTCTTGGAAGGTCTATCTCGGATGTTCCTCGAGGACGTTCTCCAAAGGTGTCTCTTTTCAAATGTTCGGATGCTGTTTGCAACCACTTGTTCAGTTCCTGCTGACGCGTCAGAATTTCAGGTTCCTTGGTTCGTTTCCTGACCACGCTGTATATCGCATGCTCGTCCTCTACCTCTATCCTGGGACTCTCGGAATCTGTAGTCCTGTTCTCCAATGGTAACCAGACGTAAGGTAACTCCCTCTGCTCCCCTTGGTTCACCCTGGACTCTCTTGGATCGTCTCTCTTTTGTACAGCACTTATCACCACGACCTTATCCTTAACACCAGGTGGGATACTCCCGACGGAACTCTCCTTACTGTCCAAGACACTGTAGACCGGCTCGCGGGTGGCGGTTTGGATCCATCTAGGTCTAGGTCTTTTTGACCCTGAGGTACTTTTCTGCTCCGTAGCCGCAGCAGAAATGCTCGCCAGTTCGGCGACCATGACGACTTACGATCTGTCCTCGTAGAAGGATTACAGGAAGTCACGCCCGTGAGTTACCAAACACGTCCATCCCATAGTGCGTCCTCATGGCCCAGAAGAGATTTGGATGTCTTCGCGTACAGGTATGAAACCTAATTATAGTTTATGCCCTCCACTGCCTGAATCTCTTTCTGAAATCCGCACGCGTGCGCGTATCAAGATTGCTGTGACGAAATTAATACAGGTTTTCTTGTTTCCAGTTCTTCCGGTTCTTAAGCAAAAATTGATGGATCCTCGAGGATCAGAATTTTGGAATCCTGATGCGATACTCTCTTGTGATAACTTTTCGCGTCTCTAGGGTCACGTATCGTGCACCTGTTCGCTCGTCTACCCGCACTGCTCTGTCACAATTTCAAAAGGCAAATGACGACTTTGGTTTTACGGCAATATCACACGTTACTCCAGGTACATCCTGGTAAGTAGTGGCTACCGGTTGATGGAATGGATCTAGCTCTCGTTCGTGACCAGGGTGACGATTTTGACGGTTTCACATTTTACGGTGTCAGGTCTTCCGTCTTTCTTTCTTATGTCTGCATTTACTTAACATTCGCTATTTTCCATCTACGTGTATACCGTACCAATATTATATATACCTACCATGTATATCTTGTGCGCTATTTACTGGGAAATCTCATATCCTAGGAAATTGTTTTGTACTGGAATACAAAAGTACTGGAACTGCATCATGTACTTTCTGGTTATGCAATTGAAGCTAGAAAGTGCAAGCTGTGGATTCGGAGAAGAGATTATTGGAAAATCCCGTGCAACGGCTACTGGAGAACCAATGATGGCCGTTCGATGCTTACAAGTACGGGAAACTGTCTCCAGATTGATTGAGGAAATTATTTCTTAGAAGCGCAATGAGAATGCAGCCACACAGCTCGTTGTATAGATATCATGTATATATATTCTTTAACGGGTATAATTTTTACAGCATGATGTCCTGTGGAGAGGGACTCGGTGTCATCTGGCACTCGTTGATTTTGCCATACTCAAGTTTAGAGGCGTCCTCCTACGCAATCCTCCTATCTGCCATCTGGGAAAAAAAGGTCACGCCGCCATTATCAAAGGTTACTTGAAAGTCTTGCATATATCATTTTTATTAATATCTGAATTGCAGGCGTGACCTGCCTATAAATTATTATCCATTTTTCTTCGTCTCATCCGCTGCGTCGTCATTCTATACATCGATTACTCGACTCTTTCAGAATAATGACTGTTCGTTTCATTGACGATGTAACGTAAGGTCAAGTTCACAGTGCGAGCCGATAACGGTCGATTTTTTGTGACTCGACCTTTAGTTCCAGCTGGTAGAACAAGGACCGTTTTATATATACAGAGTGTAAAAACCCGTTTGAATGTCTAGGCCTAGTTTTAAAATCGTTTGGATGCCTGCTGGAAATGGATGCATTATTTTCATATATTAAAATAACTGACAGCGTTCTATTCTCTTGAAGGCAAATACTCTCTGTGGTTACTGACCTTTAATGGTTCAGGAATCCAATAAATTCCTATTTAATGCTATAAACTGAACAAAAGAAAGTTTGTCTTTCTAATCATCATTAAGAAAAGGTTAAAGTTACAACAGATGCGGAATAAGTGGAACCTCACAAGCTGCCTGTTGCTAAACGTTTTACCTCGTGGAACTCGGTAGAAGTCAGTTGTCAGTTGTTGTCAGTCATGACAGATAATTTATAACTTGGAAAAGAATTTCTTATACGCCTCGATATACAGGCATACGGGTCAATTAAAATTTTTATACAAATAATCATGTCAACAGGACAGAATGTAAATTCATGACAATGAAAATCGTTTATTATTTTATAATTCTTTTTAAAATTTTCTATTCTTTTCAAACTATACTTATACTCCTCATGTGAGCAATAATTTCGGTAAGTAACAGACGAGACCACGTAATATCTATAAATTACAGATAATGGTTCACGCGTGTTAAAATAAAAATAAAGAGTTGAGTCTAATCGAGCCTACGAGGCATAGCGTCGGATATATCCTATTGCCAATAAGTACTGGAGTATCTATAGGTATATTCTTATCCAGTACTTCTTATACTATAAGTTCACGTAGTAAGACTAGTTAGTTTAACTACTAGCTGTTAGATTATGCTTGAACGTTCACAATCATCGCAATCAATGATTAGTTACATCCATCAATTTTTATACCATGGACTCTAGTTATAAAAATAGAATATCAAATCACGAATTTGATGCTTTGAAAATCACTTTTTTTTTGTCTGCTATAAGAATGCGCATCATTAGTAAATACACAGCGTATATGTATTAGCTGTCAGAGTACAGATTTCCATGACACAGTAGAGTAAGACTATGGACGTAGTCCCGTTTCCCTTTAGAGATCTCATTAATAAAAGAATCTAATTGCAATTACATGGTTTTATAATCGCAGATGAGATCGGGTTGCACGGTGCAGCTGACGGTGATCAAGAACCAGGGAAACGGTCGAAGATGTGCTTGATGAACGAAGGAATATACCTTCGACCGTATAGCTGGGATTTGGTACGTAATATTTATTGGATTCTAAGATGATGGTGAGGAATTGACAGAAATAAAATTCCTTCCGAGTATCATAATCGTCTGATCTGTTCACAGCTATCATAAAATCAGCAGCTTTTATAGCAGTCTGAGTGACAAGGACCGTTTCGCTTGGGATTGCAATGTAACAAGACAGATGGGAATCTTTCTGCTGACATCATTGCCCAGCAGCAGAAGATCCGCTCTCAGGCAAAGCTAAAAGCTCTTTTTCCTATGCAGGTCCAAATACGAGAGCTGGACGTTAAAGAATGGGAAAAGATGGCCTCGTTTACATGGGAAACTAAGATTGCTGTTGCGTCTACGTGCTTCGTGACAATGAGCACGTGCGCAGAGTCTAGATGGTTCCTTCAGGCTTTAAAAATATTTTTAGCTGAACAATAAGTTGTTACACGCGCTAACAATCATAACTACTTGCTAATTTGTAGACTTGTGCTGTAATGCATAAATGGGTTGGTCTTTTTGTCTGGAAGCTTTTGTCGCGTTCACTGTTACTTTGGATGGTTATACTTTCCTGGAAGCTTGTTTGCTATTCCGTAGCATCTGTATAGCATGGGTATCTAATACGAATCTGTATACAGTGTGAATACTAAATAGTCTACCGGTATATGGTTAACTTTGTCATATACCGATACCGTAACAGTTTCTCATACGTGCAGTCTTTGAACCTCCGTATCCTAATATACACGTATTAAATTTAACTGTACTTTTGATGGTTCCTAAGTAGAATAATAGGTGCGGATAGATCAAGTGGCTTTTCTCTTTTTCAAATCTATTTTATCTTGTTTGCCATTGTAAAAGCGGATATCGTCTCATCGTACCGGAAACGACCTGAAATTGACTTCCTCGTTTACTCTTAATATCATTTCGCATGAACTTTCTCAATTTTAGTCCCACAGTTAAAGGTTTTTGTAGAATGGGAACAAAGATTAAGGCGATCCTCATTATTTATCGGAAGTTCCCTGTTTGCTAGAACCACTTGTGTCCGATTGGATTGCAGAGAAAGAAAGGTCATTAGAAAAAGCCGATGAGTCAAGAATGTTTTCGACTCGACGATTTCAAAAAAAAAAACTGTTATTAGTGAAGACCCTGATGACTCAAAATCCAGTATTTAAGTGCACGAAGAACTGGTGTAAAGTATCTAAGGTAAATTATATATGGTTTATAGATGAGTCTTTCGATCTAATAGTCATAGATTGTAGATTAGAGTTGCAATGCGGTTTAAACGGTGTAATCGAGTGTAACGTGTCTCAATTTTCTGAAACGAATAAAAAGTCTTCGAAATTATCGCATGTAAGGATGCCAGAATATGGCGCTACACTTTCTCCATCAAGAAACAGTTTATAATAATTTTCGTCATTTTTGAGTCTCCTTCTGCCATGTAAACATCAATTAAATCAGGTATCCGTTCATGATTGTTAATTGACGATTTCACTCGACGATGATTAAACCTGGATGTTTAAACAGAACCGTATAATAATGATCCAGCTAGTAATTCATAAGCTGGTACAGTTTTAACTGGCGTCTCGTGCTCAGTAAGTCCTTTGAAAAATTCATCATGAAATAAATCATGTTGTAATTTCTTCTTGCACGTTTGCACGTTTAGACTTAATTCGCAAATCAACCAAGCGAGTATTTTACCGTAGTTACTCTTAATGATAACGTCTTATCGAATGGTAACCACCGTTCGATCGTCTATAGAAACAGTCTTGTATTTCTAGTAGATCGATAACGATAAAACTGTTAATTGTGATCGAAAAAAAAAAAAAAACAGTTAATTGCACGTATAGAATTTTTTACGACTATTGTTCAAACTCTGATACCTATTTGCATGGCTACATTTTTTTGTATTTGTACAAAATTTTTCTGATTTTTAATTTATTTTTTATATGTCCGTCATTTTCCATGCGACCAAGCATATGTGTTTACGATGCATCGCAAGCGCGCATGCTCTGCGGATGAGAAATTTAATGACGTCTTCAAGTGCGGCTGTCAGACATGAAAGTTCGTTTTGAAAAGTCATGTAGGTACATTCTTAAACACCGGGAAAGTCATATTTGACGACATCATTTTCACTGGTCATACACATATGTGGATCCCATCACGATTTCTAAACGTATATCAGCATGTGTTTGGGTATATGCATATCGCATTGAAACCTAAGATGTTTGGTTTTAACGGTAAATTTTTTCTAGAGATATTTTTGACACTTGAGTTTCATTTAATGTTATTCAATATAGATATAGCTAATCTTGACTAGTTTCACTAACCAAACAAATTTGTCACGTCATTTAAAGGGGCTACAAGAACTAGTGCCAATGAAATTACAAATAACAACCGTGTAAGAGCGACACGAATATTCTCTATGTGAAAATATTGGATCTTTTTTTGGATCTATAAGCATAAGAAAATATCTTCAAAGTAGAATTATGAAAATATAAGTATTATGCTTAAGACGTCCAGTAGCATGCAGAAGTGAAAATGATTAATGAGGATGCGGGAAGGACTTGTTAGACGAGTGGCTGTTAGATTTAACATGTATTTTAACGA
Organism: Calameuta haemorrhoidalis; assembly: GCA_031763665.1. NCBI lineage: Eukaryota > Metazoa > Arthropoda > Insecta > Hymenoptera > Cephidae > Calameuta > Calameuta haemorrhoidalis. The sequence continues at coordinate 309,526 of JARPRH010000722.1, forward strand.
ACGAACTACGGACACCGTATTTGACGTATTTCAAGGAAGTAAACTTTCTCCTCTAATCTAAGCAAGATCTGCATCCCGATGATCCTCCTGCGCCGCGCTCATAAATTTTTACATTTATTTCTATCCTTTCTTGCGCCACCAGATTAATTTCTCTGTAGTCAATTAATTCACTCGACATACAGACTGTATTTCTTCGGCAGACTTGCCAGGTCTCCAGGATACCAATTATTCTCGATGCACCACAGCGTCAAGAACTTGGCTCTAATATAACTACGCGTACCTTGAGTTGCCCGCAAAACTAGCAAGTTACGCATCTGCGCACGTATCCTGCAGGATCCTTACGTAACTAACATAAGTATAGCGTATACTGTATAATTCTTAAATCGTAAATCGTTGTCATTTTTCCAGCAGAGCTTGAATCGCTACCTACAATCCAGAGTTAACTGGCAGCACCGCCAGAGGGCCGATAAATTATACAGCAAAGACCGATAGTCCACGCGCGTAGAAGAAAACATTGTTGGATGGACGCTTCTCGTTCGGCGAAGGAAAAACAAAATATTGGCTGTCCTTCTGCACATGGTTTATTTTATTTAGTTTTGGTAACCCTTAGTAATCAGGGCTATTTAAATAGTTGAATCAGCCTGTAGTATTATAAGGCGAACCTGCACCGAGACAGACGTACGTATCGAGGCGGAAGTGTGTATTATCCTTAACACTGAATACTTGGCCTTAATGCCTTTATTCTGTCGCGCCATAGAAACGGTTGTAGCGATTTTGTACCATACGAGGAACTGTCCTGTCGTTAGTGTCGTTAGGGAATGTCAATTCTGAGATTTGCAAAGAAATAAGCCGCATTGGAATGCAGTCTTAATACAAAATAAAAAAAGGAATCGTGCCGTAATGAGGTAATGAAAATCATTCTCACAGTGATATATGTATAATACTTGTAATTTTTTTATATTATCTCACGAGTTGATACCAATTAGGATGACATCATATATTTATCTTTTTCTTTAATTCTCTTTAGTACTCGGCTCTCTGTGTACAGTTTCTTTTTCTCATTGAGAAAATTCCTCTGGATCACCAATGAGGGCGCGTGTTACATACTCGTTTTGCCGGTTCGTTTTACGCGCGTTGAACTGCACCGTTCCTACAGGACTTATCAAAAGTGATAGACGCTGTATTATCCATTCGATTTAATTGGACAAGAATTTCAAACAACTAATTCGCAGGGTGATCCGTAAATATATAATAATCGTGGCGAATTAAATGATTGCCACGACATTACGCACGAGTGATCCAGTTTCAATGATGAAGGAGAAGACAAGGACTGCCGGATTCTCTCTTGGTAAATGTCAGGTAGAAGATTGACAAGTTTTCTTTTCACTTCCCATGGAAATGAAAAGTGCTCCACTTAACTGAGAATCGTATCAATATTACCAATTACTCACCGGACTTGCTAGAATTCAATTCCTCGATCGGCTGCAAAGTACTCCTCGGCATTCTCAATTCTCGCTCCTTATACGTTCTGCGATGCTTTCTACGTGCGTCACAAATTGTCACCCCTAAATCTCGACCGAGAAAGCACTGACTGGCTTCGCAGTCCATTAACGTTATTCACCTAAAGTAATTACTGCACGAATATAAATATAACAAATTTAAAAGCCTCTTTTAATTCACTGTTAAAAAAATAACAAGGTGTCACGACGTTTTATAAGTAAATCGCATTACGCACTGTGTGTTATTTGGTCTCTGGGCTTTGATTACATATTAATTTAAAGTAAACTGATATTATAATTCTCCTTTATAGGTATGCCTGTTCTACGTATTTAATGTGCAACCGTAAGTGCACATGCGACCGATGTGCGACAGGACTTAAGCCTGAGACCGATGCTGGAATATTACTCGCGCAGCTTGAGGTCTTTACCTAAGGTCCTAGTCTAAGCACAACTTAAGAGTGCAAGATCCGAGTAGTCCAGTGCTACGCTTAGCTATAGGAAGATTGGAGGTATAGTAGTTGGTACATAGAAGGTATAGAAGGAGTTTGTGGCGCCTCCAAGTATTCCTCGGCTCTGATCTCTCTTTCTCTCTTAAACCTCTTGGCATTCTCTACCCTTTCTACCTAACCTCTCGTTCTCCTTCTCTCTCTCTCTCTCTTGCTAGTCCAGGAGAGAGGGAGAGTCATCCTCTTCGAGAAGATACACAGAGAGAGTTCAATGTCGGACTTCGAGCTGCCTCCAAAGAGAAGAGAAGAGATGAGAGTAATTTTATAGTGGGAGCGGTGACTCTTCATTCCAAGAGGCAACACTTTCCTTCTATGCCGATTACGATTTCGAATCCACCACCAGCGCAGACGTTTATTCTCTCAGGATTTTATAGATCCTCTATTTGAGATATTCACGCTGGATGCTTATCACGATGTATAATATGGGAGTTTCAATTTAACGGTTTCTGACTCCTCGTATTTAACTCGAATTTTTGTCGCGGAAATTGAGACTCGATGTTTTTTTTAGTATACGCGCCCTCTGCTAGGTGACGGTACTGTGCACTACTGTGCAGTACTGTGCATCATTTCAAATGATCAAGTACTGGTCGTCATTGCCTCTTGGACAGTGACACTTTTCATGAAGAAATACTATTTAAAGGATATAATTGAATGACTATAAGAAATCACTGGGATATTTATGCAGTGGAAAGTATAGGTAATATAATAGATAATGTGTTTGAGTGTCAGTTAACTTTAGTACGTCTTTTTTATCTCTTATAATGGCTGTGGGAAACCGATATGAATGTTTACGGGGTAAATGGCGCGCGAAGGATTTCCCTGAACGATTTACGAAGCTGACGATTGGAACGTGATTATTCGGATGGAATTCTTATTCCAGTGCAAAAGTTATACCTTGGAAACACTTTTAACGCTTTTAACGCTTTTAACGCTTTTATTTTTGTTTTTGCATTCAGGTAGACAGCAGATAAAGAACTGTCAGGGTTCACCTCGTCATATCACGAACTGCGTGTGGTTTCGACGGAAGGGTTCCTAGTTGAGGCTGATTATATTTGGTAACACTTTCACGGGGATCTGCTGTGCCTAGAAGAGGATACTAATAAGCGAGCGGAGAAATGTATTCGTTTAACAATTTATCGGACAAGAAAGTAGACACGAATACAATTAATGAATTTAGAAATGATTCGGCAAGGAATTATAAGAGGCCAGCAGTTTTAAGTAACATCGCATTAAATAAGAATCGCGTTTCTTTATGTAAACCAAGTGCAAGTAGCAACATTAATAATTCGGAGTCATTGTTGAAGAATAGTTTCCATGATTGTTCAAAGTTGACTACTACTACTACGTTATCTACCATTGAGAAAGAGAATATTGATAAATTGTTTAGCATAGACAAAGATGATTTTGGTATAAATGAAAGTTCAACTGACATATGGATTAGCCAGTCGAAAAATCATCAAGATACAATCGAAAATGAATTTCCCACTACGATCAAAGAATTTTCGTCATTGCCGACTCAGTATATTGGACAAAGTCGTAAGAGTTTGCCAACTTTGAAATTTTTCACAAATTATTATTCAGGAAGTCAAGAATTCTGTAGACAAAAACATGAAGAACAGTTAAACGATGACTTTGAAGAAATGGACGATTCTGTTATTGTCATATCATCCGAAGATTCCATGGATAATAGTATTATTGATAGTTGTAATATTTTTGATAATGAGCAAGGAGTCACTGAGGAGGAAAATAAGAATTTTTTATTCAATAATTCAACCAGCTGCCCATTAAGCTACAAAGGTGAGGAGTATATAAAACAAGAAATAAATTCGCCAATTATCATTTTGTCGCCTTTGCAAATTCGAAATGAAGTCATCAAAAAGACTGAAGAGTCCAACGAGCATAATGCTATCGAATTAAAATCATTCAGCGACCGTTGCAATATCATGAAGTTGATAAAAGATGAAATAAATCATGGTTTTTACATTAAGGAAGAAACACTGACTCCTCCTACCCCTGAGTATTTTCAATTATCTCAAAATAATTGGATGGCAAAACATGATTGTTCAACCAGAATCCAAAGTAGATCACTTGTATCTGATACTCATAAAAATTACCTATCGGTTATTGGAAAAAATGAAAATTTTCATTACGATGAAAGCAAAGTCAAAAGAGAAATTGATACCCTGGAAACAATTATTAAAAAAACTGCTACTGATAGCATAAAGAATGAAAACTCTAAAAGAGTCAGTAGAAGGTCAATGGTTTCAACATGTAAACGTTTGCATCCGACAAAGATGTTATCAAATTATTCCTGTGAGTATCATCGCGCTTTTTTAAAAAAAGATCTGCAGCCTGTAATTTACATCGAATTAGACTAAGAAGCGTAAGGAGGGACAGAATAGTTAAAATACGTAACGTGTGAAACATTGTACTTTAATAAAAGTGGTATCAATTTGTAACAATATATCATCGTACAGACATCATATGAATAATTTAATATTTTTTTTTTTAGTTACATTATATTAAAAAATTTATTCTTGCAGTTAGTGAAAAAATGCGTAGAGTCATTGATATTTACGGACAAATATTGCGGAATAATTATTTAATTCTATCACTAACTCTTTGCAGTTTGTGTATAGGTTTCTTTTTAATGTCTCATATGTTAGTTCAATATCGTTTCTTTTTTTATCTATATTTAGTCTACGTGATCGTTCACATAAAGAAATCGCGTGATTCGAGCAAAAAATCACTGTGTAAAAAAATCCGAAAGCGTCTGGTCTTTTTTGTTCTGTTCAATTTTTCTCGTCTATTTATCAGACTCCCAGGAAATACGAGAATTTCATACCTTTGTTTTAATTAAAAGTGAAGATATGACATAGATCACTTCTTTTTGGAACCGAACCCAGAGAACCCCATTACCATTGCCATTTCATCAGAGGCCCCGGCATCCTCATCATTAGCTTCTTCAATTTTGCGTTTCCTGTCCTTTCGCTTCTCTTTTCTATATTCCTTGATCTTCTCTTCCTGAGGATAATAAAAATAACCCTACGTATGGCAATAAATTGTATTATCTAATTATGTACTAAAATTATGAAGGGATGCTTTCATTTTTCTTTGAGTCGCAACTTTAATCCATTCAGTAAAAATATAGTGTTTTTATCAATAAAATACCTCTTCCTTTAATTCCTTAACACGCTGCTCCAGGTCATAGTCTTTCTTTTTCTCCTCCATTTTTTTCTTATTTACAGCAAATCTTGCTTTAACTTGTTCCAATGATGATCTTTCAATCTTCATTGACATTCCCAAGTTTCTTTGATCTATAATAACGGTATTTGATCTTAGCAATGATGAATAAGACTTTTCCATAACTGAATGATAAGAAAGACATACGTTTTGTTCCATTGATGTGATCCAAGAAATTAATGGAATCTTTAACAACACAGTCACACACATTGCAATAGTATCCTCCAGTTTGAGACGACGGTGTATTTTTATTTATGACAACACTCTTTCCTAGCTTAGATTCTAGATCAACTTTGTAGTCTCTTTGTTTGAGTAGTTCTCTTTTGACAGCTGGCTGCTTCGGAAGACCAAGCTCCTCTTCGGCAATTTCCTCCTGGAGTCGCTGAAGAGCTATTCTTTCATATTCCTCTCTGTTCCACTTTCTTCTGTGATCATCAGGTCTCTAAAGGATTCAATTATACTGTCAACTTTGAACTATCAAACACAAGCAGAAATTAAAATATAATATCGACTGATTATGTTACAAACTACATAGGTTCTATCAATCCGCAAATTATTTTTATGTAGCAGCATTTTGATTATAGTTATTCCTTGATCGTTAAATTATTTTTTAAATAATTTTATAATGTAAAATAGTCTTTTTTAATTTACCGTAGACATGGTGAGAGATAAATTGTTGCTTTTTAGATTTTCTAGAACCACAATTCCAACCTCACTGTTAGCAATCCTTCAGGATTTTTAGCACGCAGCTGACGGCGCTTGAGGCAGTACAGCAGGTTGCTGCATCGATTACATAGAAATCTGTAACAGCAGATTGTACGGCAGGTAGGTGTAGTTGACCGTCGGAAAGTTAAATAATAAAAATGTACCTGTTTTTAATGCCTAAAAAATTGCTCCTTAAATGTTCTTTTTCCCTCTATCAACATCTTCCCTGTCTGCTGCCACCAAATGTTTGTACTCAATTTTCCAATCTCCTATTTCTTTCTATGTCTCCCTCACTCTCCTCCTAGTATACCTTTAAAATCTAAGTTGTAGTGATACTTTTAATATATCTCTAATGGTATTGTTATTGCTGATCTGTACCTGTACTGTATCATTATTGCGTTGCTCGAATAAATTATCTTGAAACACTTATACATGTTGATATTCTTTTCCAATCTGCGAATATCCCAGAGTGCGAATGAGTTCTGTCTCTCTCTCACTCCTCCCTCCATCCTAACAGCATCGCTTTCCTCCTCCTGCCTTATGCTTTGACACCCCTTTCCAGTTCTACTCCATTTTCTTTGCCATTATTTTTATTCCATCCCTACCATTATTATCCATATTCTGACTTCAGTTTCCTTCATCGGTTACTACCTTTTTGATAAAATGATTTCGAATGGAATTTGAAAATCGCATCATCGAAACTTCAGTGGGTCAATTCTTATTAAAGAATTTGCATTAGTTCGAATTTTCGCCGATAAGGGGGCAGCACCTCCTGGGCAACACAAGTGGCGCCATCTCTGAGAAAACCAAGGAACTTTGTCCGGTCAAATAACTTCGAAGTTCATATTCTCGCCGATAAGAGGGCAGCACCTCCTGGGCAACACAAGTAGCGCCATCTCTGAGAAAACCAATGAACTTTCTCCGGTCAAATAACTTCGAAGTTCATATTCTCGCCGATAAGGGGGCAGCACCTCCTGGGCAACACAAGTGGCGCCATCTCTGAGAAAACCAATGAACTTTGTCCGGTCAAATAACTTCGAAGTTCATATTCTCGCCGATAAGGGAGCAGCACCTCCTGGGCAACACAAGTGGCGCCATCTCTGAGAGATACAACGAACTTTCTCCTATCACATTGAAGTTTGATCGGAAAAAGTTCATCGGTTCTCTCAGAGATGGCGAAACATGTATCGCCCAGGAGGTGCTACCTTCTTATCGGAGAAAATTCGAAGTAATCCAAATTCCGAAACGACTGTTTTACACGCATCTCAAAGGTTCAATTTTGAGTAGTTTAAAAATTCAAGAATACAAGTTCTAAAAAGTAAAGGGATTTTTTGAAAGTGGCCCTATCGCAA
>JARPRH010000723.1:8916-20061 GCA_031763665.1 Calameuta haemorrhoidalis
GTTTTTATATGTGAAATAATTAAATGGGTGTTTAGTACCCCAATTTTCGGGGGCGGTTTTCACCCCCAAAAATTGAGGTTGGGCCGATAAGAAAAAACACGTGTCGCTTAGTTTTTCGTGTACTACAACATATGTGAAAACGAAAAAAATCGGAGGCGGACACCTACCTAGGTTTCCTTGTAAGACATTTACCGTAAAAAGGATGAATATCATTGTTATACATCAATATACATCACATATTATGTTATACATCACATATACTTATTGAGAAATTACGCAGATGAAAAAATTCCAGTAAAGATTAGCGCGTTCAGTAAGAATTACGTTTTATTTATGAGAAGAATTAGTATTTGCTGGTATTAAATTTATATTTTTAATACGTTTTTCATGACACCTGCATCGAAACTTCAAATTTCAATGACTACGTTTAGACGGCGGTCTTAAACCAATTTAGTTAATAATGATCTAATAGTACATTGTGACCAAGGGAGTAAAATGGCACTTAAAATGGCGGTCTTAAAAGGTCTACCCCCGAGGTGCGCACGGTACTTTATATAACACACCATATTTTCCCAGCTTCTGCATTGGGAATTTGTTATGTACGCAGAAACTGTGTTGTAGACGAAAGGTGTTTGCTACTGGAGCGCCGGGGTGCAACCCCACGGCAGGGTCAAGGGTCAGAGCCCCTTGCGGCGGCGGTGGGGGGACATTCCGCGGGGGTTGGGGGCGGAGCCCCCCAGGGACACTAAGCGTGGTTCTTAAATGATTATTAACTTATATTACGAGATTCTAATTCTTTCTTTATGTATCTTTAGGGATTAAAATTATAATTTTAATGCCTAGAAATTAAAAGTATTACTTTAAACCCTGTCTAGATACACCGAAAAGAGAGGAAAACATGGTAGCGATATATAAAATAATTGATCAAATATTCTTTACAAGTAGAAATGTCTATGAATTGTCTATCCCTTTAGATCAGCATTACCGAAACTGTTTTACGACCGTCGTGTAAACGTGGTCAGTGTCCCTAGAGCCCTAGGCCAATGCCGCGGACAACGCGGACAACAGTGGACGCGAGGATGCGGCGTCCATAGAATGTTTTGGGAGAATGGTGTACTGCACACGTGACGTCTAGCCGCTGCGGCAACGCGGCGCTCACCGAGGCCTCATTCGTCGTTGATTACTACGTAATATCAGCGTCCATTCTGGTAAACGCCGCGTTGCTGCAGCGGCAAGGTGTCACGTGTGCATTACACCATTCTGCCAAAACAGTCAGTAACCGCAACGTCCAGTGGAAGTCGCGGCGTCCTCGCGTCCATTTGCCGCCCGTGTCCACCCAGCCTTAGCGGGTGCGTAAATTGCGAATGCTTTAAATCAGCGAGCAGAAACAAGCATTTTTCTGCCCGCTGTAAGTCAAAATTAATCTTTCTTCTAGCCCAATTATTTTGACAATTGTTTGTTAGTTATTTAAGTTTATTTAATTTATCTTCATAAGTGACAATTCCAATCGTGCAATCATCACAATATACACATATGTTAATAGTTTCATGCACCATTAGCTTTAAATTAACTTGTTTCTGACTGGCTGCTGACACTGAAACTTGGTTTCGATGGAGGTAATCATGAAAAATATAGTGTATGATACGGGATAAAATACTATTAGCGATTTGGGGTTCGAGACCCGACGGAATTCCAGTTGTTAGTTCGACGCAAGGGCATTCAGAAATCAAGAGGTCGAATTTATGCTCGCTCTAATGAATTTTATTAGCCAGCACTTCTCAATAATACCGTAGACTTCACTTCTCTCTTTCGTCCAACACGTGCGCTCGCTCATCCTTTTTCGCTCCTCTCTCGCACGTCTTCAAACTTCAACTAACTTCCCGCTCGGCCGCTCTGACTCAGGCACTCTTACCTCTCTCACTTTCACACACGTATACCACATATCCTCACAATACGATCTCAGACTTCGAGTGACGTTAATCCTCGCCTACCGCTCGGGCAGCCAACTTCGCTTTAGTTTAAAATCGTCTTGTTTCATCTCTTGTCACACGATGTACTACTTCTATTTGTTCATATAATTTAACATATTATATACATATATCTATAGATTTTACTTCAAACAAACTCTACCATACTGGATGTGTTTGTTTTACTGGGCTTTTGCCTAAAGCATTTATGAGTTTCACTTTTGTAGTTCGTCTTGGAGTTTCGCAACATTACGAAGGTAACAAGCATGAAACCTTTTAGCGAAAAAACTAGCCAGAAAAAAAACTAGCTATTACTTTAACAAAGGTCCAATTGGATCAGAGGGAGGAATTTACAGCCTATGAGACGTTCATATTTATAGACAAGACAATGTAGAACTACGGAGTTTGAACACCAAATTACTTAGAAGAAAACCCATTGGTAAATGCCACCGGACTAAATTTTATTATAGTATGTTATATTTGGTTTTACATTAGTTTACTTTAAGTAAGGTTAGAACAGGATGGAATGTTTAAACTTCGAAGACTGGGTAGGTTAGTGGATAAGTATATCATCGGCGAGCGAGCGAAGCGACTGAGTCTGACTGAACAGAGCATTAAATGTTTGAAAAGGTTCCGTCAGATAAAGATAGCCTACAATACAATTTCTTAAAAATTTGCATTTGTGTCCAATTGGGTCTGTGCGCAACTGAGCATCAATCTCTCGGTCCTATCTAAATAGTACACCTAATACTAACTATAAGCGCGATAGCCCGCTAGATATAAATTTAGCTAGAGCATATTGAATTAGCAATGAAAATGGTCGACCGAGAATAAAGAGTTAGGCGAAGATAAAGCGTCAACAGTCAGGACACCCGGGCTATTTGAGGCCATAGAAGACGAGATGACAGCCCTTCGGAACTTCTTCGACAGGAACCGAGACACATCCATATCTGGACAGGATCAACCTAAACGATCCTCCAGAAATATCAACTGCACCTGAAGGATTTACTAACAAAGTCGCGCTGGCGTTCTCGCGAGTCAAACACTACAGTGCTCTTTGGGCGAATTCGAATCATCGCGCTCCTCCTACACGGTCCAACTACATCAGATGCCATCTGCTTCAGTCGATAAATTTCCTTGCGAGAAACGGAGAACATTACAACTGTATAGTGGCGGCTTCCAACTTGTGTCGACTCGTGTTAACACAAAGGCTCACGATTTGCTGGTTCTAGTTGAATATTTGCGAACCGACCAATGATGTAGCTTAATGTCGACTTGAGTCTACACGTACGGCGTCAATGCCTTCAAAGAGATTAATTTCATTTTATGAAATACAGGTATTATTTCAGGCTTTGAATAATTAACACTCAAGTTGCTCAAAAAGCTTTGCGTAGCTGGTACGTTAGGCCGACACACTCTTAATAATCTGCCTTGCCTAAAAGTATTACTCTGGTATATACATTTGAGAGACACAGTCTAGTTGCGGATTGGGTTTTTTCATGCTTTTCCACCTCGCGGACATACTTTTAATGACGCAATTCACATGTCGTTAAACGTAACAGGAATTAAATTAAATTAGGTCACAGTTTTTGTTAACTTTTAGTATCATTGGTATTTTTCACATTAGATTTACGGGGTGCGTCCTTTTGACGTATTTTGAATTTCATGAGAAAAATTACAGAAACCGTTTACATTTTTCTTTTTCCACTTTTATTGATTTTTACTCCATTTATACAATATACAATATATGGAAATTCATTTTCTTCTAAGCTTTTTAATTTTAAAATTCTTTACGGATACGCGTTAAACTGATGTGATTTTAAAGTAACCATTAATGATAGTAAATTGGCTTCATTCACGAAAGCATTACTGCAGTAATAAATATAAACTTGATAAAACAATTTGTTCTGCAAGAAAGTGAACGTCAAAAGTAAACATAACCAGTGCAGCGGGGATACTTCGAACTCGATATTTCAAATCTGAAGTGGGTGATACGGCGTCACGGTTCTACGAATTTAAGATATAATAACGGAAAAGGTATAATAAATGTTGAATATTATACATTTTACATAAATATATATTTGATAGTTTCATTTATAAGTTAATAGTGTAGAATTATATAGGGGTTTTCAGTTGTTTTTTAAAGAAAATGTCTGACTTTGTTCATGCGTCTAGTGAATCTAGTGTTGATAACAGGTACATGAAGAATGTAATATTGTTATGTTGACCACGGTTGCGGTTATTAAATTTCAGTCAATTCCATCGATAGATTTCGACTGGTCACAAAAATCAATCGATGCGATTGGCTGAAATTTAATAACCGCAATCGTGGTTCGATTACGGAATATATCCTAAGTTACACGATAATTAGATATGTTTTGTGATCGCTGAAAATAAAAATTTGATTAAATATTGTATACAGATATTATAAGCAACGTGAAAATTTCCAGTAAGAATCTTTCAAATCACACTTTTGTAATTTAAAAAATTACTGTTTTTAAAAATGATCAAATATAATGTTAATGCTATATTGAAATCATATTCTAAAGAGCATATTTTAGGATGTATCCGATGTAATATTGTGTAAACTCAACATTGTAATATGACATGCATATTTCTGGAAATTGCCAATGTAGCATTATCCTGAAGTAATAAATTATGTTACCTGTACATTCGTAAATGTAACGACTGTTATATAAATTGTTACTTCCAAGCAATATAACTGTTATAAACTGCGTTTAGTGGGGTGTCCAGAGAGATATGGAAATGTGGTTTCTTACCCAGCAAACACACTTTTGTAAATGTAATATAACAGTAATAAAACTGATAGTAACAAGAGATGAAACATGGTGAGTACATGCATGTTAAGTGCAATAAGTAATTTCCCACCCAATGAATATTACCATGATATTGTGAAAATGTAACTTGTTACAAAAATAGTTACTTCGTTGTAATAAAGTAGCAATATTACCACGTAACTGCATTATAATGTTAATTCATTATGGGTAAGTCATAGTAAAATATACATATATACAGGTACATAGGGTTAGTTAAGAGAAGTTCGAAATTCGGTTGTAATTTTGCACCGCTGTCACTAGAAATTTATATCTAAATTGAGATGGAACATACTAGCAAAAATAGATGTTAAAAAAATAGAGATAAATAATGTTATCTAAAAAGCTTATTGGCATCCTACTACTATGGTAAACTCTGTATTTGATAATAGGTACTTTTCTGTTAGTATCATTGCTCACATCAATCATTTACAATTGTGGTGTTAATGGTGCGAAACCATCAACAAATTTGGAATCTCTCTAAACTCATCCTGTATAATATATCATGAAATAAAACTACTGGATTTGAAACCTGTTAATATTCATTTTATCACTCTGTTATGCAACATAATAGGATATAATAATAATAGAATTTCTTAAATCAGCATATAGAGATAAATGAAATAAAAAGGCAAGATTTATATTTTTCTGATGCTTATTCTTTATGTGCCATGTTTTTATTTGCATCTCGTAGTTCTCTTTGTTTAGCAAACCTTATCCAGTCCGCCGCATGGTTATCGAAAGAAGCTTTTGTAATATCTTGTTCTGAACCATCGACATATAGCATGGACTACGCACAAACATACAAAAAAAAACCAGTGAGTACCATTGTACTCACGACGGATGTGTAAACATGTTGTAGGAAGTTCAGTGCGGGAAACTATATATGTATAATTGAAAATTATTTTTTTTTTTACAAGAAATTGTGTTTTAATTTTAATTCGGAAGTTATTTGTTTTCAATTTCTTGAACACATGAAATTATAGGTTTATGATAACTAAAATATAGTACCGGCGATTGAATCGATAGGCTGTTGATCATCCTTTTCCATTCTTGTTTTTTAGTTGAATTGCAATTTTTTCTTTCACGATATTCCCGCATATATGCAGCATTTGCAACTCTCTTCTTTTGGGCTTCTTCAGAAGTCAGTCTCTTTCTCTATATGCACTTTGACGCGTTGCGCTATTTTTTTCTCTGTTTTTGTTGCTGCTTTGCATTCTGAGGAAGGTCGAGTTGTTCTTCGCGGAAAAAGTTAATATTGAAATGCACTCATTGACGGATACATATATCGCACGAGATGATTCTTCTCTTTCATCTCTACGATTTTGGCTACGTTTCGTGCATAGCAACGATACGGAACACGGTAACTAGGGTCTTCGTAGTTTACGGATCACGGAACGGAACATCGAGCATGCCGCGACTCTCCCGTTCCGTGCACCGTAACGGCTTACGTGAAAAAAACAATTGGCCCGCCAATATTTTCATCCCTGAAATGTCATTACCTGTCAATATGAAGAACTCTATAGACGAGGAGATTATCGATATCGTTAAAGAAATCAAATTTCTTTACAATAAATGTTGCTAAGAAGAAGGACAAGTAATACGAGATTTCGGAAGAGTTCGGTTGCTAGGGTCACATATGAAAATACGTGAAATGTCATTACCTGTCAAAATATTGGCGGGCAATTGTTTTTTTATCGCCTATACTACATATAGCCTACATGGACATACACGTGGCCAGCCTGCGCGGAGACTATGCGCATAAGCGCAGCACACACACACTGATGCAGTCACATCTAATTGTAAGTGACTTACGCTTTACGCTTACGACTTTCCATTTAGCCCCGGTCGTACACTGATAATATAGATGTTTACACATCAAAAATGGTCGGCTGGTGGAAAAGGATGGCAACTGCTGGCGGCCAAGCCCTGTCTCTTTCTAGTCAGTAGCCGTAGTACAAGAGTGTAGAAAATGTAGCCAATGGGAACATTAGACAAGGAGACCAATTGGCCGCCACCTCAGTCCCTCTTTGTCTATTCAAGCGGCGAATTTGAAATAGGGATCGCGTAGTCCATGCTGCATGTCAATGTTCTGAACATATTATATCTGTAAAGATACAAGTAATTATGTACTTCAAGTGAAACCGAAAGGAACTCGTAATTTGATTTAAGCATACTTTGAATTGTCGTTATCAGGTGCAGCTTGGAAGCGGAAAGATTGTCTCTATGTCCTTTCCAGGAATAATGCATGGCACATCTATTGGTGAATACTTTTCTCAATGCCCTATGCGCATTGTCTCGCCCAGAGTGTCCACCGATCTTCGTAACAAAGTTTTTATGAAAAAAAAAGATAATACTTTTTCAAACACACAATGGCGGCAAAAACAGATCGGTCATTAATTCACAATTGCCGCATCATGTTGAAGCACATGAAAGGAATATTTAAAAGGAGTCGAATATTCCTTAAAGAGAGATCAGATGGTATTCCTTGCATTTCAGAAACAACTTTATGGATTGTTACATAATATTATAGATATTACTTACAAATTGAAATGCTGCTTGTTCTGTTTTATTTCATCGACTTTTAGGGGGTAGTATTTCTTTGGGTAACTAATAAGTCCCACAAATTTTCGTGGAATATAACAAAAAATAAATCTAATAATTCGTGACTTGCGCCTAATTGATTTAAAATATAGTCTGTTACACCAGGAGACTCGGAATACTTACAAATTATTGGTCTGTTATCAGTTTCCTTCCAATCCCATTCAACGTTCACATCGTGTCTGGTATTTTCTTCTTCACTACTGTCATATATAATTGAACTTCTTGCGCGATTCATCACTGGCATAATGACACTGCTGTCGCTAGAATTTTCATCACTACGTATAACTCTTTCAATATCCATCGATTGATTGCTTGAATCGTTGGAAGCCTTTCCACTACTCTTACTTCCACGCGAACTACTTGCTTCTTTAATAATTTCGCTCCTTTTTTTATACATGCTGGAGGGTTTGACAAAATTAGAAATGATCAAGAATATTACGTTTTGTGAAAAAGACTCTACGAAACGTGTGCACCTCGTGTAATGGAATAGTAAGAACTGAAGAATGACTGAAGCTTTCTTGGTCTCGCCGAATGCATATTTTTACTTAGTTGGTTATCTGGACTACAACAATGTATCGTAAGTAGCACGTAAACTATATTAGGAGACAAAATATAAAATACCTATTCATATAAAGGAGAGATAAGAACTCATTCAGACGTTCTTGTTTAGCCCGAGATTAAGACCACGAGGACGGCTCGTGATATTCATGTTTGGCCCGAAATGTCGATTAGGAGCCAGACTCGTGATATTCACCTTTGACATGAAATTAAACAACGAGCCTGACTCGTGATATTCAAGTTTGGCCTAAAATTTTCATCACGAGTCAGGCTCGTGAAAATAGTGCAAGGGGTTAAACATGTTCTTCAATTTTACGAATACTCTCCACGGACAAGCTCAGCTCGCAGAGGCGGCGGGGATATTTATAACTGGGACAGAAAAAAAAAAAAAAAAAAGACAACATTATCAAATTAAAAATCTCCAGTTTCTATGCATCCTGTGTAATAATACTTCATTTATTCAGTAAATGCCATGCGTAAAGATTGTAATTGGTGCTTTAAATATTTAAACGCGTTACACAATTTATCGAAATATAGAATTTAAATGCACGTGAATATCGTGTTTTCAACGACAGATGATGCGGTGAAATACAAGCAATCATGGTAATATAGCAAGAATCTAATCTTTTTTCTATTCGAAAATTTATATTACTTCAAACATTAATAAGATTACTAGAAAATTAAGATTGACAAAACAATTTCGAGATGCAAAAACACAATCGAATTGACATAATTACTTTAACAAAATTTGATTTGTCTTAAATATCGATCTTTAACATTCGAATATAGTTTATGAGACCATTTAGCGTTAGCCACCTACTTCAAAAGACTCTATCGCGTTCCAATACTATTTCACGTAGCATCAGACCTCGTGACGCTTTTAATATTTAAAATTTGAAATACAAAATAATACTGAACAAAAGGTAACTCTGTCAGTAGACGAATTCTCGTGCCAAAACGAAATCAGTGGCAGTGTGTACTGTGTATGGAGAATCAGTATACAAATAATTCATAGTCGCCATTTTGGATTCAAATGGTGTGAGATGAGTGGTAAGACGTTCCCTAACGCGGAGGTTCCGCGTTCCATTTACGTACCTTGCTCTAGGCTAGACACCCGTTGTCAATGTGATTTTTGAAAATTCAGGTGGTTCGGTAGAAAATTTCCAAAGTCAGATCAACATCTATATATATATTTTTTTTAAATCCATGAATAAATATAAGAATACAGCAAATTATGTTTTTAATACTAATTTATTAATTGCCCCATAAACAATTCATAATGCTTTCCAACATTTATTATATGGACGACAATCGACTAGTATTGATTGTCAGTAGTACCATCTGTGAATACGTTTACACGGTTGGTAGTTGAATCTTACCTTTTGACAGTACGTAGTTACTAGCATCTTCCTAAACAGATTTTATAAATGGAAAAATGTATAAACTATGCGCTGATGGATGTTTCTTGCCAAATATTGCACAACCATGTTTTTCCCTTAGCAAGGTATAAATGAGAGGTTCCTATCAATTTCCCGAACTCCGAGATTCCCGAACCGTCATATTCTCGAAACAACAAAGGGCAGAACGATCATCTTCCCGTAAGCTTATTTTTCCGAACGCTCAAGCGTTCGAATTATCATCTTTCCGAAATATTTTTCTCCGAATGGTCATTTTACCGAACGTTCATGTGCCCGGATGCTCATTCTCCCGAACGCTCAGCGCTCGAATCGTTATCTCGCCGAAATACAAATTGCCGAATGTTCGTTCTCTCGAATGCTCATTTTCCCGAATAGTCGCTTACTCGAATAATGCTGTCAGTGGCCACGAGATGGCAGCCGATCGGCACGCCGTCGGTACAACAAGTTACAAATATAGGCCACGGTTCTCATGTTTATGTCGCATAAGTAATCCGAAAAATTATTTTAAATAACTATGATAACTTTTCGCGTTTTTAAACGATACTGGTTTTCGTAATTAAAAGTAGTAATACATTTTTCACACATCCGACTAACAGAAATCATAAAAATGTATTATCGTTATTTAAAATAATTTTCCGGATTATTTATGCTAGATACGCATGAGAACCCCGGCCTATACTTTTAACTCGTTGTATCGACGGCGTGCGATCGCCTGTCATCTCGTGGCCACTGATAGCATTATTTGTGCAAGCCACTATTTGGGAAAATGAGCGCTCGGGTATTTGTATTTCGAAGAGATGATGATTCGAGCGTTTAAGCGTTCGGGAGAATGAACGTTCGGTAAAATCATTATTCGGAAAAGTGTTTTTCGGCAAGTTAATAATTCGAATGCTTGAGCGTTCGGGAAAATAAACTTGCGGGAATAGTTTCGAGAATATGACGGTTCAGGAATCTCGGAGTTCGGGAAATTGATAAGGGTCCTTCTGGAAGCATTCTTGCGCCGAATCTGGTCCCGAGTACATACGAGGAATGCCCTATTACATTTCTGCCCGAGGTGTTCGCTAAATTCTCATCTTGTAAAGTTTTTAACTGTGATACGTTGAAATGGCCGCACGTGTATTAGTAATAATTCAAAAGAATCACAGATGGCGCGATTCGACGTTTTCTTGCGAAAAGACTTGATTAAGGTGGCTTTTCACGTTGCGTAAATGTGGACTGGTCACTTTCACTGTTTCGTCACGAGTGTCGTTCAGATAAGAATTAGTGTCATTGCAATTGACCTGATGCATTATGGTTTCTTTCTACTGTTCCGTACTATTTCGATAGTTCAATAACGTTGACCTTTCATTTTTTAATATTAAAACACAATACTACTTGCATCAATACTACTACAATACTACTCATGAATCAGTCTGTTGAATCCGTAGAACTATAATACTATGAGCGGCTTAAGGTATATTGCCACTTTACAATTTTCGAAAAATCGAGTTTTTTTACTCATTTCTCTTCTAAATTATCTTAAAATGTGTGTGTAAAATTTCAAGGTCGAATTCGAAACTAATAAAAAGTTATATCTATATATAAATATATGTATATAACGGTTACACTATACATATATCCCATTCTTTTAAAATACCGGCTTTTTCTATATTAATAATAATTTACTTACAATAGTACAAAATAACGTAATGACGTAAAACGTAAGCGTAAGGAAACCAACCAATCAGAATTTAGTGGGGGGGGGGGGGGGGGGGGGGGGGGGGG
>JARPRH010000723.1:34700-60549 GCA_031763665.1 Calameuta haemorrhoidalis
AATAAGGGTCACATTGTGAGTATCGCAAGTCTTGCCGGCTATGTTGGCATTCCAAAACTTGTAGATTATTGCGCTTCAAAATTCGCTGCTGTCGGTTTCGATGAGGCGCTTCGAATGGAGCTTGAGGTAAGAAAGATATTTTTCTAGACATACATTCCTTTTATTAAATAGAAATATATTTAAATATATATTCAGATACGGAGCGATAAATTAAATGTTGATTCAACTTACAATGCTAATTGAATACACTCTTTTTACTGATGCTTTATGCACTTGTTTTTGCTGTGATGTTGATCATGATGTCTGTCAGACTAAAGCGCAAAACAATTATCTAGTATTCGAACAATTTATCTAAACAATTGTATCGGATGTCCGTTGCCATTTTAGGTCACGAAACGTTACACCTATATGTTTATAATAAGTATAACCCACAGGATGACAAATGCTTTAGAAAACTTGATATTATATTCAGCATCTTCATTCACGTAATTCTCTGGGAAAAAAGTAATTATATATAATCGCATGCGAAATTTGTCTCTATCTGATTATATTTGATAATATCTGAAGTTTTACAAAAATACACTATGGATATATAGATTAATAGTAATGTAAATAAATAATAAAATGATAATAAATAAATAATTTATTTTTGTACAATTTTGGATCTGATCAGATGTAGATAAATTTTTTATCTGATAATATAGACATTATACGATTATATATAATTTTTTCCCGATATTCAATATTCATGATGAATTTCGGTAAGAACATGAGGAAATACAATTTTCCTTTAGCGTTACACAATGACATTGGATACACTCACAAAAGTTTATGTGATGTTACGCAAGATTCGTCTGATTGTTGAAAATCGCAAATGAGTCCCACGTGCATGAATGTATGATACATGAAAAAAATAACAAAAAATAGAATATCATCAGTCAATTCAAGCACACAAACTAGAGCAGATTTAGTTTAGTTTAGATTTAGATTAGTCAGTCTGTCCAATTGATTTCTATGGGAAAGCGAACTGCAGATGGTGTGTTTAAGCTAATTATTCTTTTATAATAAATATAATGAAAATACATGTAATGACAACATATGCAAGAGGTTGAAATTCATGCCAAGGCAATCGTCCTCCGATTGAACCCTTCATTTTCGCGCGGTTCATGTTACACGGCGCACCTTTCTCAACGAAGTTTCTCAACGTTTTTACTTCTTATTTAGGCTGCTGGTTACAACATCAACACCACGGTCATTTGCCCATACTTTATACGTAGTACCGGCATGTTCGAAGACGTACAATCCAGGTATGAAATTCAATCGGTTATCCGTATTGTATTTTTCTTCCTTTATAATTTTTTTTCACTTCTAATTCTCATCTACATTTTTATTTAATTTCAATAGATTTGTTCCGACCCTGAGCTCGAACGAGGTTGCAGATCGTATAATAGAGGCCATGCGGTGTAACGAGAAATATACTATTTTGCCAAGTTATCTTCAGGCCATGCTGGCGCTAAAATGGTGAGTTTTTTTTCTAAAGTTTTATATCAACAATTTTTAAGCAAGATAAATGCTTCGATTTTTCATCGAGTTGCAGTTTCTGATCGGAGTACCTTTCCCGCTAGTAGGTGTTTCTCACAACTTGATAAACGGCCAAATAGCCGGGGGCAGCGTTAGCCCCGTCGGAGCAGGCTCACACGCACATTCTTGTTTATTCCTATGAATTTACACAGTTATAGCTAATTTCGTCACCTTCGGGTAAAATTTATCCTGTGGATAAACCCTTAAAACTAAAAAGATGATTGGTTAGCTCGGGATTTATCCGCAGGATAAATTTTATCCATAGGTGAAGAAATTGGCCATTAGAGTGAGAGTTTTGTCTTAGAGGGTCAATGATAAGGGCGTTTACCTTAAAATAAACATCTACTTCTCATTGTCAAACAATACGTACAATACTATAATCTGCTTTAGGATGTTTCCATGGGATTGTGCAGCAATGTTTCTTCGTGGCCTAGTGAGAGATGCGTCACCGGAACACGGAGAGAGCTTGAATATCCCGGAGGGACAAGAAGTAGCCAAAGCTGGTACTAAAGATCAGACTGGCATCCATCAGCAACTGGCCAGGCGTGTTTCCAGTTCGGAAAGGAAGCCCTAGTCCTCGCCATATCGAAATACTCATAAATGAAGGCTTGTGTTAGCTTACAGGTTAATTGATTCCGCACAGTTCGTATTATTATAATACAAACTCCAATTGGTTAAACTCATATTAGGCAATCCATCAATTGAGTTTATTTAGAGCAATTGGAATTATTAAGAGTGCTGTTAAGATAATATGAAAACAAGAAGTTGAACTTGTACGTATTTTAAAATGTATGTTTTGGACTTGGACAATCGTGGACACACAGAAACGTGCATTAAGTACAAAGGAACATGGCAGAACCTGAACTTTGTGAATACGTGTGAAAATTCGAGACACCTCAAAGGTTATTCCGTGAAAGTGGTAACTTACAGCCTGAACTACTGGTTAAGACTCTACTAAAAGTAGCGCGAATCGTAAGATATACCATATGTAAACTGTAAATGAAAGAGGAAATTAACTGTATGTCTCTTCTTTGTACTATATTGAAATAAGTTTGTAGTTTTCACATATTTTTTAAGTGAACTAACCAAACAGGTCGTGGCATGATTTGTCTTGAAAAAATAAGAAAAAAAAAGAAATGTAAATTTATTTTTATAATTATTATTGCCTTTATTGTTTTGCGTCACAATTTAAATATTTTTGGTACTCTTAGGACACATATCAAAACTTTACAATTATTAAAAAGGTGGATCAAAATGAAATATTTTAATAAATTATTAATAAATAATTTTCTGCCTTTGCAATAGACTTTTCAATTCATATGAAAAATATAAAATTATTCTACCGTACGCCAAGGGAAATCGAGTAAAGTAGGTGTGTACATACTGAACTATCGTATAGCTCCACGTATAGATAAAGTTTATGTATATAAGCGGCAAAGCGATTCACGTAATCGCGTTAATGTGGGTAGAGAAGTACATCTCCGGTAATAGTAAAATAGAGGCAGTACCATGTGAGTGGTACTTAACACAACGAACCGTTATATTATTAGTTTGGCAGCCATTCTAACTGCCAGCCAGAACCCATTTGTTTTTCAATGACTATCGACGGTACTGTGTATCAAGCAAATTTCACTCAAATTTTCGAATTTCGTGGCTAAAATAAATTATTTTTAATTTCGGTATTGTTTAGTGTTCTTCGCATCGATCTGTAGTATAGTGTTACCTCATTAAAAAGTCTTACACAATTGTGTATACAGTTACATACTAATTTTTTGGTGCAAAGATTTTTGAATGTGTGCAACGTATGATAGCCGTATTTGCTATTTAGACATTAAGTATTGTGAAGCATGTACACCTGAGCAAACGACCTTACATATTCGAGCATTTTCGTGTTATTTATACAAGTATTTAACAGACATTATATCGCGTGATCCACTATCGTTATTTGGCTCAGAATCTCAGTTGGTTTTGAGGGCAGTACCGTCAAGTACTATCAGTATTATCAATGTACTCCTGGTGAAAACATTTCTCTCAAACAGTCCGAAATATTATGATTTCACGATTTTTGAATTATTCGGTTATTTTCAGGTAAAATCTCGAACTCATTCTATTCAAGTCTAAATTTCTCCGAAAAATATTAGGTTTTTTCTGAAAATCTATAGAATTTATCAATATCATTCCACTTTGAAAAGAATAAAGAAAAATGCAATTCTTAGTAATTTTTTATTAATAATATCATTTTTTCGTTGATGTTCCACATATTGAAATTTTTCAAAAAGTTTCACAAAAATTTGTACACCAGAGACTTGATAGATTTTAAATATCCTTTTGTGATTATGCCTTTAACGAAAAACTTGACACTATATCACGCGAATATTATTTGAAGAAACTTTAATATACTGTACTGTAATGTACAAATTATAACAGAAAAATACTTGGAAAATTCAAAGAGATATCAAAGAAATCAGAATATTAAAGGAGGAAAGTACTTCGGTGGAAACTATGAAGACTGAGCAACAACGATGAGTGAGTCAATCGGCGAATGAGGTCAGCGAGCCGCGTGCAATCTGGCGGCGTTTGGTGTAAACGTTATCGTTATCAGTTAGCCCGATAACGAGCCAAAAGACCTGTATTGCAATGCTTCTATGCTCTCCACCCAATTTCTTCACCTGCGCCATTCTCCCTACGAAATGATTTCCATTAGTTGAACCATCATTTATTCAAAGTGAACTATTCCATGGTGAAGCGAGCAAATAATTGAAGTTCGATTAGTTTTATTTATAAAAAGAAGGAAAACCATAAAAACTCCTGAATTAACTAATATTCGTCGATAAACCATTCGTGATTCATCTTGTGAAACATATCTTCGAATAATCTAAATGAATGAACACGAAGAGTAAACTGTGATTTCGTGATGTGACGTATACGTATAGTTTGTGATAAACAAAGTATTCTACTGTAGTGTATTTCCTTTGGCTGCTTAAGTGGATTTATAAAGCAAAAACCATTTCTTTATTTATTATACTATAATTAACTAATTTTCTGTCTTACTATATATTCTCAAGGACTGGAACTACAAGATGTGCGTGTAATTATTCTATACTATGTATTTGGTAGTCATTCAGTGATAAAGTGAGAGAGGTGTTAAAGCTACGAATCTGTGTTAAGTTTTTTAAAAATGATGTCGTACTGGATCGTGTCGTACTTTTTGATAGTCCTTCTGCCAAAGACTGCATTAACTCAGGACATACAGCACATGCAAGTTTGCATCGCACAGACGACCTGCAAAACCTGCATGGAAGCAAGCAATCGATGCGGCTGGTGTAGCGATTGGGTAATTCGCATGACTAATTCTAAAAGACTTTCGATTAATTAATGAAATGTCACATTATTCTATATACAGGGTGTCCCAGCACAAACGTTGCGAGACGGTGTGGCTTCGAATAGGTAAAGACACGCCCTCTCCTCCAGAATAAAACATCACCTTCACAATTTTTTCATATATATTGTCAAACTTATCAAATAAGAATGGTAGAATCAGTTTATTTCAGTATAACTATCAACCTAACCGCTGTTTTACTTTTTTTTTAGTGTAAAACAATAGATATGAAATACAGAGTCGATTGTTCTCCCTTTTCAATTTTCTGCTGGATTTGATCCGTTTACAATAAAAATTGGAAAAGTTGGGAGGGGACGGTTCACTGCATGAATTGTGCTTGGCGGGAAGGTATTTCTTCATACAATCGAAGCCACACCTTCTCTCAACCCACATATATTCCTTGGTAAAACTTTCGGATAGGAATTCAATCCGGACTAATACGAAGTTTTGTAAACCATTCCGAAATCTGTATCCGGCTCAATCCGAGATCATTCGAGCAAAAACAAAGCAGGTTTTTAATTCTTTTGAAGCCCTGCCTCAACTTCAAGTTCAATCCGAATAAACCTGTGGAACATCCGGAAAAATTATTTCAATCCTTCGCAATCCGAGCAGTCTCTCGATCCAACGCCAATCCGAAACAAACTTTCAAACTCTTTTAATTCGTGCGTCTAATCTGACTGAATCCGAATCTTCTCCAGGGCAACTTTCAATCCTTGGGAAGGTACCCCAAGGGTCCCCCTTCAAATTTGTTACAGTTGTAAAACAGAAATATGTTGTAGAGCACGAAAAATTAAGCGACACATATTTATTTATCGGCGGAAAAACGGTTTTAAGAGGTGGAATGAATCCCTAAAGTTTTGGACATTCCCACTGCGATTTTTGCAGTTCCACACACAGTAACGCACAATTGAAGTGGAACACTTCAATTTTTGAGTATCTCTGCGAAACTATGACCGATTTAAAAAAATCAAAGCCATATTTTTTAGGAAATTTCCTTTCCGTTCCTCCACCTCTATTCCATCCTTGTAGCATCATCTTAGGAGTAGCTACACTCCCTTGAAATGAAAAACTTAATTGACCATAACTTCCGAATACGCCGGCTCATCTCGTCCAGTTTTTGTGTGATATCATCTTTAATGGTGCTGCAGATTCTCGGGAAATTATTATTTTCGGAGACGATCCCGTGACGGAGATCTCAATACATGGCGAGCGCATCTAAAAGTGCAAGAGAACTGTCAAAAATAAAAAACCTTCCTGTACAACTTTCCTGAAGAAACAATCCGAAGCCCGTGCCTTACTTCTCATAGCTTTGCAGGAGAGCGATTAAAGCCGAAACAAAATACGCAATTTTTATGGGAAGGTTTTTTTTATTTTTGAGAGTTCTTTTACTCTTAATTCAAATTATACACGGTAACTGAGAGGTTTAAGAGACAAAATTATAAGAAGAAAAAGTAAAATAATTAAAGTAAAAAAAATCATCAAATTAAATTACCATTACGAACAATGAAAAATTATACAATTGAAAAAAAAATTTTTAATTAACAATTTAAGAAACTTCTAGCATGCTCCATTGTTAGCGCAGCGGAGCGTACAGTCCTGAGCGATTGCTTCGCTGTACGTCTCTCCGCACTTCGAGTGACCCACTGCCGCAAAATTTAAACGTTTCTTCAAATGTGAAATTAGACCTTTTTATAAACTCATTTTGTGATGTTTAAAATAAGGCTCCCATTTTCATACGGGTAACTCACAATTCGGAGTATTCGAATCATTCGAATCTTATCGATTCGGTGTTCAAACCCGGGTAGTTCGGGTAGTTCGGGTAGTTCGGGAGACTGAGATTGCCTGGGTAGTTCGGGTAGTTCGGGTAGTTCGGGTATCCGAGTAGTTCGGGTATCCGGGTAGTTCGGGTAGTTCGGGTACAAGGGAAATTTGTGAATTTTTCTCGCGATTAATAAATAACAATCCACATGTACGACATTATGAGCATTTTATTAGAATTTCACAGAAAATATTTTGTTTTGTTATAATATATGATTAGTTCGCTTACAAAAGCTGCCGGTTTTGATATAAAAATACCAGAAGGTTTACATTCTCGGGAAGTAAACAGCTTCGTTTTGGAGAGACAATGTTTCCGGCTGTGGAGAACACTCTCTCTGAGCTTGCCGACGTTGCTGGAATACATAGATATTTCCTTGCAAGATCAGCTAGTGCCGGATACCTTTTCTCACGAGTCGCCCACCACTCGAAAGGATTCAAGTTGTGACAAACTTGTGGTTCACCTAAATAGGCGTCGAACTGGGCGAAATTACTATTGTTCTTCGGAGCAGCTTGGTAAAATAATAAAAAAATAATAAAACGTCCACAAACACGTCCGCGTAAAATCGTGTTCGGCGTCTAACTGATATTTCTATTGTTTTGAGTGGTCGAAAAAATGTACGAAAATCACTTTTTTCGAGTGTCCAGTTATATTCCCCCTTAAATTACCCGGAATACCCGAGCTACCCGAACTACCCGGACTACCCGGACTACCCGAAGTACCCGAGCTACCCGAACGACCCAAACTACCCGGACTACCCGGACTACCCGAACTACCCGAACGATCCGAACTACCCCAACCTTGATCGACTCCGGATAGTTCCGGGTAAACCGAATATTCGAACTTGAATATCAGATTCGTTTGGTCCGGATTATTCGGATTTTTCGAATAACCGAGAAAGTGCTAGCCCTAGTTTAAAAGCACATTTTAATCGTTGAAATCTACTGGAAAGTTTTAATATCTGTCTTATGTATTTTGTTTTGGTTCCTATGACGACACTCTTTTGTAATAAAACAAATATATCATTCGTGTTCAAGTAGTCTTACGGACATATGAACTACTTATCTGTCGCTCATAAAAATAAATAATATATTACACAGTATCCGACTACATAATTCTAACAAAATCTCTGCTACGACATGGGATAAATATGAAATTTCTATTTCATCGTATTCCTAATAAAAAATGGCGGAGAAACTTCGGGTGCGCATGTGATGTCTCGAGAAACAATAATTTTGTGAGAATCTGCAATATCGTTGAAGATGGTG
Organism: Calameuta haemorrhoidalis; assembly: GCA_031763665.1. NCBI lineage: Eukaryota > Metazoa > Arthropoda > Insecta > Hymenoptera > Cephidae > Calameuta > Calameuta haemorrhoidalis. Next base: position 42,745 of record JARPRH010000723.1, read on the forward strand.
ACACACAGATTCTGAGCCAGATTCGCCGACGTGTTCGGAAGTTATGATCAATGAAGTGTTTTCACTTGAAGGGGGTCTAGCTCTCCCTGGAGTGATGCTACTGGGGTACAATGGGAGCGTTTTTCGACTTCCGAAGGAAGTTCTTTCTCTTGCTATAACTGGAAATATGAATTTTCTTCCGAAACTATCAGTTTTCGCACTCTTTACAAAGTCCCAAAATGCACTATTTCACTCCACCCCTACTGTTCGGCCATTTTGTATCGGATCTGAATAAAATCTTTAACATTCGAAAGGGGAAAGCATTTTCTTAAAAATTTGTCTTTGGTTTTCCGAAATAGTCAAAGTTTACCAGAAATAAATAGAAATTAAGGGGTTCCACTTCAATTGGACGTTTCTGTTTGCAATTAGGATATTTAAATGAAACTAATTGGAAGTTAATGCTTATGGGGAATAATGAAAAATGCATTTTGCACGTGAAGTCCGTGAAAAGCTTCATTTAATTCGAAAACTTGCGGTCTATCCATCGACATATAGTACCTGGACTGCTCACTGTAGTCGCAGAAATTGTAACAGGGAATAGAAAGAGAGAGTGGTAAAGACCGTTGTGTCCTTCTCTATCATTTTTCTATTAGTCGAAAGTTTTCTCAATGGAAGGAATTCAGGACTGTAATATGGAAAATAAGAACCATATGAAAGATTATTCCGCACATCTAGAATGTACGTTGTTGCAGTCAAATCATCAAGACAGAACCCTCTGTGAGTTAAATCTCAATTGTCGTAATTAGATTATCGTAGTTGAGTTTATCAAAATTCAATATTACTAAAAAAATGGTGATCCGCTGTGTGAAGTGTGGGCTATCGCGAGACCTGTATTTTGAGCCCAATACGATAAGCTTTCACAAGTAAGTACAGTACAAATATAACCTTAAATTTTATGGTTAACATGGATATTGGAGTATTATAGTCTTTATAATCTACTGTACAATACACAATAAACCTGCATCGTGAAAGTCCATCATGAAAAGTACATTTCACTGCGCGGGGTTCCCTTATTCTTAATTCCGCTCCTGCCCAAGAGAAGGACAGAACGGTCTTTACGATTCGCGCTCTCTTTCTATTCCCTGTTACACTTTCTGCGACTACAGTGAGCAGTCCAGGTACTATATGTCGATGGGTCTATCCAATCGATGTGCTATGCTATTGTACTTATCCGAAATATATTCTCGACTAATTGACCGACCGTCGCAACGCTGCACTTTCGTCCAGTTGGCCTATGGAGTTGGTCATTCAGGTAAAGTCTTGTAAAGTGAGGTTATGTGTATGTTAATGCGAAAATAATGCATTAAAGCGATTTAAATGAATATTTGTAAAGAAAAGTGTGATGTTAAAGATAATAAAAGCCGTATAGAGCATGAATGACGCAAACAAGAAAGCTGCAGCTGTCGAAACAAGGGAAGCCGAAATTGAAGAGCCCGATAAAAATCACTTGTGTGTAGACGGTGAATTGTTGAGATATCGGAGCTCGGCGAAAATTTGTTTATTTATCTCTTTTTTTTTCAATAATACGCAAATCGCTTAAAAATGTGACATAGTACAAAAATTGTCGTTTGTTAATTTGAAAAGCGCGCGTCCACATTCTCCCTTCTCATACGGCAGCGTACAGTATTGTTGTATCGTTCAGATTTGTTTACGCGAAAACACCGTACCACAATCTTTAAAAGTTTATATCTCCGAAACTCGGTGGTCGGTGACCTTCAAACTTGTTGAGGTGTGCTCTTAAATATCTTTCTTTCTTACAAAAAAATTTGATTAAAACGTTAAGACGAAATTATCTACTGTGATCGAAAATGTAATTCAACTTCCGCGTTACATAGGGGATGCCGCGTATAAGGGGTCTTTTCAATCATGATTTTCTCGGGTTCTAGGTGGTTAATAATTTCGAAACTTCACACATGTATTCAAGAAGCATCATATAATAAATAGCTGAAGTTTCAACGATTTCCTAATAAAATGGGTACCTCGCGATAACTACCTTCAATTGCCTTATCGTTCCATATATCAGGATACGATAATAACCTCATGCAATAACACACATTACATCATTCAGAAAGTGGTTTGGGGATCTAATTCCTATTTCTGCAGTTTCTTTACCTATTACCAATTGACGAATCGCGTATACAAATAGGCGATTCTAGATATTTCTAACCTGTAGACTATCCTAGCCTACCGAAGTCATGTTCAAAAGAAGTAGCTTCAGCCGGTCAGCGTAGAGAAGAAACAGATAGAGACAGAGCGAATCTAACACATGGACGTACCTTTTAATACCGGCAAATTCAACGAACGGACTATTTTAAATCAAATATAAATTATAAAAATATTTAATATATTTCAAGAAGCGACCCTAAAAATATATCATATAAATATAAATTATTAGAAAAATAAATATAGAAATCAATGCAATACTTTAATGAGTCCACGTACCTGGTATACTGAAAGTGTAATAACTTTTTCAGGAATATTCAAATTTTACAATTGGCAAGCCCAGATGCAACATTCCAGAACGACTAATTGCATTCGGATGCCCTTCGTTTGCGATAAAGGAAGCTACCACAGGGTCTGTTGAATTATTGCAAGACGAGAATTTTCAGGATGTCATCGTTGATCAAATCCCCGTTCAATTGAAGCCACAGAAAGTTCGGATAAAGCTTAGACCTTTTTCGGAAGAGATGCTTCGGATTCAGTATAGGCCTGCCAAGTGAGTTTATAGTTGACAGGAATAATTTAAAATTAATTTACATATTTAAAAATAGTTAATACGATTAACTTATCTATTTATATAGTATATATTTATATAGTGTATATTTAATACACACACTGACTTATGTGCATAAGCAAATACAACATGCGGGTAGTCTGCAACGTAGATATATTACGATATATTATAATATAATAATTTTCCAAGAAGAAAATGATAAGTAAATCAGTACAGTGATTTAACTAATACGACAAATTTTAACTTAATTGTTAGGAATTATCCACTGGACTTATATTATTTGATGGATCTCACGTGGTCCATGCAGGACGATAAGGAGACTTTAGTAGGACTCGGATGGAAAATGGCACATACGCTTGGCACTTTCACAAATAACTTTAGACTGGGTTTCGGAAGCTATGCTGATAAACCTTTAATGCCGTACATATTTCCTGGTCATGAAGATAACCCTTGCCAAGCGGAGCACACTACGTGTGCTCCATTATATTCATTCAGACATCATATGACCTTGAGCGACGACGTGCAAGAATTTATAAAGAAGGCAAATACTTTCATTGCAACACACATAATATTTTTTTGGAAAATACATTTTTTTAAATGTTTTTGTAACCAGGTGAATGCCAGTGACGTCACAGGAAACGTTGACAACTTGGAAGGTGGTTTGGACGGCGTAGTTCAAGCAGTGGTCTGTGGGGAACAAGTTGGTTGGGGTCGTCAAGCAAGAAAATTGATGCTCGTAGCGACTGATGGTTCGCTTCACTTTGCTGGTGACGGCAAGGTGCACTTTTAAAATATTATTTTATCTAACTAGTACGAATGAGTATAAGACACGAGTGTGAAGTTTCAATCACCGAGTTCCAATCACACGTGTCTTATACTCATTTGTATTGGCTATATATAACAGTGTTCGTGATAAATGCTCAAATAAAACGCCGTTTGGCCATTTTTTTTTTTACGAAAGATTATACTGTTAATCAGCCTCAAAAATATTTTTTAATAGGTTTTCCCTTCCTTGAAAATATTTTAGATGTCTATGATTACACTATCTTAAATCTTTATTTAATTTGATAGTCGGTTGTCTAAAAAAATAATATTTTAAGTTGCGGCTTCGACACATTATGCGGTATTCTTTGAGCATTTCTAGCAAAAATAGTTATATTAGGTGTATTAATGAATATCAGGATAGGCAGCTACCCAACAAATATAAAATTACGATTACGTATCGGGGATCTTCCAAACACATACTCATTTTTGTGGACAATAATTACTGACAACTATTAAGAAATAATTACGTAAAGTTACTTGCACTGTTCCCTACTGGCAGCAGTTATTTCATGCAAGTATTATACGGCATCGCTACTAATAATAACTACCTACTTGCGCAGTAGTTAATACTCGTAAATTCAAGTACTTTCCAAGTAGTTGACTACACTCTAGCGATTACTGCAAAAAGTTAACTATTTGCAAGTAATGGCTATTTAGGAATAGCAGCTACTGCATCAGTAATACTAATACTATTAGTAATACCACAGCAGTAATAACTCTGAGGCAATGTTACTATTTTTAAGTAGTCACTGCCAGCCAGTAGCTGTTTTTTGACAGCAGTAGTCATTTGTGTGGAATAATTACTACAGTAGTTATGATTTCTTTTTAAATAAACAAAAATCAAATTTACACATCTGTTAATATAGTTAAATGGTTTCTGAATAGTGATTACTATATTCTTATCTCTGAACTATTGTCTTCTCAATACAGACTGAACTCAGACTAATTCACTGTTCAGCGCTTAAGGTAGTGTCGTGCTAAATAATTTAATAAATTCTAAATAATTAATTCTTTGAAATAATACTATTAAAATGAGCCTAATTTTATCAGGATAGACCGTTCAGAAGTATGGGGAAAAAATTTAGTTTTTACATGGATTCCCTACGTAGTAGATATACTGCAAACACATTTCATTTTCTTACATTTAAAACGAGTCGTGAGATGTTGATAAAAAAATATATGATGAAATCATATGAAGAGAATGCACGTACCAATTTTCAAAATTGTTTACCGTTTTGTTTTCAAGATATTAATAGTTAAAACGAAAAATTCGTGAAAATTCTGTCGCATGAGCAAACCGCGGTGAATATGGTGCCAACAGAGCAATCCACCAAAGCCATATGTTCAGAGTAGAACGCGCGCGAACTTATAAAATAATTCGACGTCATCGACGATAAATTGAAGAAAGAAATGCAGAAACTTGCTATATTATATTTGAATTGTAAAATCATGCCCAATGGTTTTCTTATACTTACTCATTATTTATTATTTTAAATAAAAACCTGTTATAATATTTCGAAGCGAATAAAATACAACTCAAAGAAGATAGAGAAAGTAACAAATATATAAATATTTCATAAATATTAACAATAATAAAATTGATGAATCAGTCGTCTAATTCAAAGAAAGAAACAATCGTTTTACTAAACTTTTTGTCTTTGGTAACTCGTGGTTTACCATCACATTCGACGTTGCCACTATCGTGACTGTTGTGTATTCCCAGAGATGATACGGATATTTCAATGCGCGTGAGAAAAGTAAACTGTATGTTTTCAAAAATACATCCATTTTGAATTTACTTTAACAAATAACAAAAGCAAAATAGAATTAATTTGAACCTTCATAATTTATCCACGTTATTTAGTAACGCTAAATGTATTTTTCAAAGGATATTTCATTGCTGTATTGTCATAGATATTGAATGTTTCTGCTCTTTTCTAGAATCAATTTTCGGACAGACCGTCGCGCGACAACTGTCTTAATAGTTTCTGTTAAACTCGTTTCTGTAGACTACTGAACGTTTAGGAGTGATTGTTAAAGTTGCGTCGGGCCACCACCCAGGTTTTCTTAATGATTACTTACTTCTTCGTAGTCAACTATTTACACGTAAGTTCTCAATAGTAATTATTGAGTGCTTTCCGATCACTTAACTTGTATCGACACAAAGTTGCGCTATTCGCTGGCTTCTAGGGATTATTTTCAAAATGACCAATGGTGTAGCTTTGTGTTAAAACATGTTGACACCAGTTGGGTAATTGGAAAGCACCCACGAAATGTCCAGTAGTTAATTATTCATTAAATTTTCTGAAATATTCATTGAAAATGACTAATTTACTACTGAATTTCTAGTAGTTCCCAGTACATTTTTTCCACGAGGGTAATTATCTAGCAAACATATGATAACATTTGCCTGTCTGCGCTGTTAAAATGTCGAACTCAGGGGCGTAACAGTTACGTATTATGATTAGGGCATTTTAACATTGCTGATACGTAACTGTTACTCTGTATTCACTGGATATTCACTAAATATCTGATTTATGCGATTATTGCACCCCTGAGTATAAAATTTTAGTATAAAGGAATATATGAATTGCATGTGCACTAATGGCGCTCTAATAAATAGATATTTTAAGTTATTGTAACTTATTAAGAGCTGATTCGGAATACGTCTTACAGCTTTTTAATTTATTTAGAGTATGTTATAATCATTTAAATTTTCACTTTATTAGCGTATGACAATACACTAGTCCAGAGAAACTAATAATATTCTGTTGCAGTTGGGCGGAGTGGTTCATCGTCAAGATTTTATGTGTCACCTGAATTCTGATGGAGAATATTCAATGGCGACGGAATTCGATTATCCATCACTTGCTGAAATATCACGACTTCTTCAGTCCCATAAAGTTAACCTGATTTTTGCCATTGGTGAGGATCGTCGAGAAGAATATGAGAATATTGCTGAACTTTTGAAGGAAAAAGCACGCGTCGCTACTTTAACAGGAAACAGTTCTAATATTTTGGAAATCGTAGAACAAGCATATCATGAAATTGTCAGTAAGGTACGAAGATTACTTAAAATATTATGGACAAAATTTTGACAAATTATTTATGACTGCAAATAATAACCCTCTGCTACTATTATAAGGTGATCCTTCGAGATAATTCTACAGGGTCTTTTAGTGTAGAGTACTTCTCAAATTGTGGAGTTCAGAATGGTCCACGAATGCCGATCTCGGAGTGTAACGGATTGCTTGAAGGTCATGTATATGATTTTGATGTAAAATTTTCTCTTAAAGAATGTCCAGCGAATGAGAGCCTGTGGGTAAGAATTTACAATGTGTCAGAAGTACGTTAAACCTTTTATAATGCACACATTTTAATCTTTCATATGGGACATTTTTCTCCAATTTGCTTCTCCCACCAATTGGCGCATGCGCAATATTGAATTCAAGTTTGATATATGCGTACGCAGTTAAATCAAATTACTTGCCATTGTTAGTTTTGTTCAGTTTATTTCCACATCCTTCCTAGGATAATAATAGGATCAAGAGACTCTGTCGACTGTCGCGCCAAATAAAGGCAACCCGCCGTACATGGCACAGCCCGCCGAGACTCTTTACTCGAAGCATCTCTTGTATACCTGTGTTTCGATTCAAATATCTTATGAACGGCTATGTATAAAAAAAAGTTATTGATATATTCACTATAGGAATCGAGGGTTCTGAATCGATTGCCACCAAGTTCAATACTATTAGTGTCTTGATTTACAAATTAAATTTATGTGCCATTAAACATTTTCGAGAACGTAATATATTTTTCTGATTAGCGACATCACAATGTATTTACATTTTATATCTATAACAATATAGATTTGAGTACTTAGAGCTTCTATATCCCGTTGAGCAACAAAAACTTGTAATATCCCCCAAAAAACACTTACGTGTAAAAAACTATGCCAAGTACAGGAATGCTGTGAATTCCTCTAACAAAAAATATTGAAATCATATTATTAATGCCAAGTAGGTACAGAAGTCAGTACATGTCTGCTTATTATATGATTTAGCACTGCCCCACCATTTTAATTGTATTTTTTTAATTTCTTATAACGTTTTTGCTACTCTTTCACATTACTACTGCTTCCAGTATTTAATTACGGTTTAATGGTCATTTAATAATTAATAAAACTTTAGGTGATTCCTTATTGAGTACTATTTGGCGGGTCTTTGAGAAATTTACAGCATTCCTATACTTGGTGCAGTTTTTTACAGGTAAGTGTTTTTTTTTAGAGTAAATCCTTCTATGATTACCATTGTGGCGAAATGTCCGTTTCATGAAGTCAGCAGATAAAATCTTCATGTTTATAAATCACATACCGTGTCACGGAGGTTGAAGTCTATAAAGTTATGCTTTATGGAAGGTTTGACTGTATACTTTATATAATTAGATTGATATATTATACAACTTGCTTTATTTTTTATTTTACAATATAATTTTATTATTTAATACCTAGAGGCAAATTATAGTAATTGACGATGCGCTCGCTTCTGAAGCTTCAGAAGTCATAGTCGAAGTTGAATTACAATGTGGATGCGATTGTGGCACTGCAATCGACTCTAAATGCACAAATGGTATTAATGAATGCGGTATCTGTAAATGTGATTTTGGCTGGTCTGGTGAGTTTATAATTCTTTATTAACTTAAGTTAATCTGACTCTTTAACTATTATGAATTTTCTCAATCTAGGAGAAACTTGTAACTGTAACGAAAATTCTTGGACTGGAAACAAAGAGCAGTGCATTTATCCCGGCGAAACAGAAATTTGTTCGGGACGTGGTGAGTGCATCTGTGGTGAATGCAGCTGTGATTCCGGTTATAGTGGTCTTTTCTGCGAATGTTCTCCCTGTGATAAGGTGACAGGATAAAAGATATGAACAGTAATGACAATTTTGTTTGAATAACGATGATATCAAAAAATTGCATAGATTGACGGCGTGGAATGTTCAGGAAGAGGAAGTTGCGACTGTGGCAGATGTTCGTGCTCGACAGATTGGAAAGGCGAAGGATGTCAATGTCCATCCAGTGATAACTTATGCATTCCTCCAGGAGATAATGAAGTTTGTGCAGGACACGGTTATTGCGACTGTGGACAATGTCGGTATGTCAGATGTGCTAATATTGCAGGCTTTGAGTAACAATTGAAAAAAGTTGCATAGAAAAATTTGTGTTTAGCTGTAACAAAACCGCTCCTGATGGCCTCCTTTACCGAGGAACTTATTGTGAGGCAACGGCAGGTGCCGGTGGCAGTGGTTTCTGTAGCTTTTATGTATCTTGTGTAAGCGCAACCATTGAAGAACCAAAAAAAGCTCGAGATTTGTGTCACACGAATTTTAGTATTTTTCATACCCAACGAGTTTCCACTCTAGATTCTGGTACGTAAATATAAAATGTCGAATATTTTATAATAAAAATTCTTGAATACAATTAAATAAAACGATCGTTCTTTTAGCAAGCGACCGCTATTGTTTTATTAGGGAAGTGAAAGATACAACTATTTGCACTATTCCATATGTATATGAATTCAACAAAGATAATACTGTTACCTTAATTATTGGAGACAAGGTAAATTATTCGTTTTAAAAATAATTGTATATTACGCTAATACGTTTATGATATATAAATTATTATTTTAGACATGCTACACTCCAATGCCAGCGGCTTTTTTTCCAGGAATTATTTTTGCGGCTATTGTTCTGTTCGGCATAATAGCTTTACTTATTTGGAAGTAAGGGACATCCTTTTTCACATTATTACGTGCAAACAAATCGTCTAATGTATATTTGACGCGACATTTTATTTTAGGGGTTGGACGATTATGAAGGACAAGAGAGAATACACGAAATTTGAGAAAGAGCGTCAAAAGACAATTTATTCATTAAACGAAAATCCTCTTTACAGACCAGCTGTTTCGCACTTCAGAGTACCCTCTATGATCAAAGAGGATTGACATAAGCTTACAATTGGGATTGAAGATCTTTTTCGGTGATTTCTTAACGTCTTTCTTGCCGGCAGTAGTAGATTTTGTTCTAGTCTCCAGAAGTAAATCGTTGAAAACTTTCATTAAGAGTTTTCTCACGGATAGCGTTCCAGAAGTGATTCCCAGGTGTAAAAATAATGTCCTTTTTAAAAAACCGTATGAAATCACAAAGCATATAATGAATTTGGCTGCACACTGTATCTATTATATAAAGATGAGCATCCAAACATCTAGTAGTAACAAATGCTTCTTATTAATACCTCAGAAACGTATTCGCCATTCCATACAAATCCCAGCGGCTCTCTATAAATTACATTGAGGATTGGCTTATTTTCCTGCCAAGTAGCGTCCACGGATGAACCATCGGGAAACGTATAAATTCCATGACCATTTAAAGCGCCTTCCACATCGACACCACCTCTGTAGCTCATACCGTTAGAGTATCTGAAATTATCAATGCATTTGCACATTGAGCTACATACCGCGTGCATAAAATCAAAAGGGCGTACCTCCCAAAAATTTGGAGCTTATAACAAGAGGGCATGTAATAACATTTCCATTTCCAATGACACAGTAAGTCACGGAAAAAATAGAGTTCTATGCCCAAAGTCTATGCCCACCTTTTGATATTAATATTTTATTTCCTATTAAATCGTTAACATTAAGCGAGCGTCCTTAAATATAGATATTTAAGGGAACTTAGAATGTTTTAACGGTCAAAGTAAAGGTGAAATTTGAAAATGTATTGCAGGGTAACCGGCAAATATAAAAAGGTATCCGTTTAAGTATTATTTATTGCCGGAACTCAGAATACACAAATTTTTATTTATTCCAGATATTTTTATCAATAATAAGGTTATATCCCAATATAGAAAGGCCTGAAATTTAGAAATGAATCTGTTTTTGCGACAATAACGCTACTTATGTTATAGACGAAGCATTGTGCAATTTCTTAGAATGGCTATCTTCTAGCCACCTCACTCTATAAATTGAATCTGAAATGGAATATTAAAAACCTTTTATTAAAGAATTTCAAGAAAATTCAAGTTTTTGAGTTAACATTGACGGTACTTATAACAATAAATCCACAAAATTATAATTTCAGATGCAGTCAAATAATCATTCAAACAAAATTGCAGGTCGCTTTACTGGAAGTAATAAAATCGTGGCAAAGCCAAAGCCATCTCAATTTTTCAGATCTCTGTACAATAGGATATAATTTTATTAGTTGAAAGAATATTCGAAATAGACAAAAAATATTGTACTCCGAATCATAGTAATAAATAAATAATATTTAAGAGGGCATGTTAGTGTAGATAGATGAAAAAATCGATTTCTTTGATTGCATTTTTCAAAGGATGGATATTTTAAAAATGATCTCTGAAAATTTGAAGTAAAAATCTTAAGAAATGATGTGTATATGGATAATTATTATCCGAAGCGAGTTTAACGTGATTTTCTTAAAACATGCTTTTTAAATTCTGTGCTTACGATTTTTTAAACATAGCTCATCCGATTTAGTTCAAATTTTGAGACGCTCATCTTTAATACATTTATTAGTCCTTAACAATCGGTTTTTTTTTAATTTTTATCTACTTTTATGTAAGGCTAGAAGTAAAGTGGAGAAAAAAGAAGAAAATTGAGCTTCAACGTGAAATGACCACATTTTTGCTTATAACTTTAAAAAAAAAATAATTTAAATCGATTTATTTACTATTATTTTCAGGAACTATTTTCAGATTTTGTGACTAACTTGTATCTAACTAGACTTGATCAGTAATCCATCTGACTATACGGCTCAGACTCACTTCTTCCGCCAGTACATACGAGACTCAACGAATGGCTCTATGTTCAATGTCATTGGACGCTCATTCTACAAAGCTCTGCATATGAATGAGGCCAACATCTCTTGACTTAAACGGTATCATAACATTAGAAATAGCACTAATTTAAATAAACTTCTAGTCATCTTATTATCTTCTAATCACATTTTCTGTTGTATATTATACACAATATGTCTTCACTATACACTAATATGTTATGTCATTAGGGGGCGCTACTCTACTCTAATATACTGGGTCCGAGATACGTAGTTAGTGTACAATGCAAAGTGTGTAAGTCGGTTCCCAAGCACACTGTCACCTGCCGAATTTCCTGTCGAATTAAATAATATTTTTTTGAATTTTCGTACTTTTTTGTCATATGCATACGGTTTTTTTTTAGTAATAATGCTTTAAGATAAAATATTAATATCTATAAAGACATATTTATAAATACATTCCCTTTTCTAGTATTGATGACATCATATGGTTCTGTTCATGTATACAGGGTGTCCGAAAAGTTCCGTATCAGATATACATATACCGTTGCAATCGTGATGAAATTCTGAAGAAAACGGTAGGTGCAATATTGAAATTTTTTATCGGTTTTAGAGAAAATTGCAATTAAAATCTGAAGATTTCCACTAGCCAAGGGAGTCAGCTGATCGACAAAAATCGGTGGAGCATCGGATTGGCAAAGTATTTTCCCCAATGAATATCGAAATCTTTTTATTCCCGCACTTGCTAAGTACATCGGTCGAATTAGGCAGAATAATGTTTCGTCGTTCCTGTCTTTTGTCGTGTTTTCGTAAGATTTCTTTGGATGTAGGACGACCCTTGCCTAATTCGACCGATGTACTTAACGAATGGGAGAACTTGTTGATACTTATTCGGGAAAATACTCCGTCAATCCAATGTCTCACTGATTTTTCTCAATCAACTAACGCGCTCTTGGTTGGTGAATGTTTTCAAATTTTAATTTCAATTTTTTCTAAAACTGATTAAAAAATTGCAATTTTGCAAGTATCGTTTTCTTCAGAATTTCATCACGATGGTAGCGATATATATCTGATAAGGGAGTTTTCGAACATCCTGTATAGAGAAGTAAATACAAATATCCTTTTGTCTATTTAAATTCCATACCAAATCACCAAATTTTAAAAATCATATTTTTTTACTTAGCTGAATTTTTGACATCATCTTTTCATTCAAGATGAGTTAAAAAGTCGAAGATATTCGAATCCCATCTTGAATAACAGCTTAAAAAATTTGTTTTGTAGTGTAGTGTAACATATATTTTTTAGAAAAAAAAAAAAAAATTTCGCTCTTCAAAAAAACTCAAAATTTGATCTTTTCATATTTTTTTTCGAAAACTAGATTTCAAGGCGACAAAAATGACCCCCATAACTTTTAGATTATGATTAATTGATCAGCAGTTATGCATTTTTTAAAGTTGCCATATAACAGCATACCATTATGTTTTTGGAATTTTCAAAAATTGATATCTTAAAAATTTTTGAAAATTAAGGACGAGGTAAGCGTCTTTTGATACATACAAGAAGATGTCAAAAATTCAGCTAAAATTTGGTGATTTGGTATGGAATGACCCACATATATTATAAAAATTCAAACTTGCTCACAACACGAGTAGAGAACGTGATAGATACCGTATAGAGAAATTGTGTTTAATCTTGTCGCCGTCCCACGTGACTTCGTACTTGTCGAAGTTCTCAGTCTGGTAAATCCCGTAATCTAAGACATTTTTTTCAATTTCTTAACTTCGGTTTTTGGCATACTATAAGAATTCAATAGCAGCAGCTATATCAAGAGGCACATTATATATTTCCAATGCTCATATAGGAAAATATTGAACTCGAATATTTTACAATATACTATCATAATGATTACGTTCTATTTTTATAACCTTGCTTCACCAGAACACGTTTGCCCAGATGAATTTTGTATCCTCCTTCATACTTATCTCCATTGGGAAAGGTGAACGTCCCATCACCCTTTCTAATATTAATATCATTCGTTTCTTCCGCATCGAGTATTGATGATTTCGATATGACAACTCTTTGGCCCGACATTTTCGTGATTCCTAATATCAACATTATCAACGCTTATCGAAACAGAAGAAGGTCAGATTGTGTATCATAAAATAAAGAAACTTATTACGTCTGACATGTTTCAACATTCGCATTTGCACAAAGACTACGGAGTACTACTGACAATCATACTTTATGGAATTTTATCCCTGATAACTGGGGAGTTTTAGCGAAAAAGGCAACAGGCGCTCGAAATTCGATAAAAGTGTTGTCCAAACTGGTGGAAATGTGGTAAACAAAAAATATGACTGGATTCGGTTCATCCAGACGCATCTTTTTATGTTCGAACCATTTTTTTGTACAATTGGTTCTCAAGATAAAAAAATAAAAAATTACTTTTTTTTCACCTGAATAAACGCGTTAAATTCAATGTTTTTTAAAAATAAAACTTCATTTTCTCGGCAAATACTAGACTGAATCGCTTCAAATTTAAAATGTAGATCCATGACTAATTGGCGAAACCTATGATGTAGATCACAATGTTGCAGTGCCATATTGTTGATAAATATTTTAATACAAAATAAAAACCGTGTTCTTCACATTTCACCTAGCGAGGAAGTTTTTCATTATGTAAATTTCATCAAATATCCCCTAAAAATGCTGGTCGTTAACGTTTGAGCAAGTTTTTAGCGAAGTTTGATCGCAATTAAATGAAAATTATAAAAGTTGCCGCAAGTTAAACAAAAGACTGCGTTGCCGCGCGCCGTCGTTGTGACGTCCGCTGCGTGCGACTCGGATTCATGGATTCGTTTTCTTCAAACTGCAATTTTTCGGCTCCATGTCAACAGATTTGAATCGAATTTCGAGCGTATATTCTCGAAGTTCTAGCGAAGATAGCTGTTCGATACAAAGTGTCGAGTAACATTTTATTTCAATTTTAGCCAATGACGAATTGCAGTTGCATCGGCGCGAGCGAGTACAAAGGAAAGTGGGAACAAGCCTGCAATAAAAAAGAGCGAGAGGTTGTACATTTTTTAAAAATAAACAAAACACGAGCATTCCTGTTTGTCTTTTGTTTATTTATAGTTCCCGAGATCCTTGTTTTACTTAACTTCATTATTCGCCACTCTCGCGAAAAGGAACGTTTATCCTTGTATAAAAATTACTCAATAAAATAGAATATTAAACCATGAACTTATCAAAGCTTTCATCAAATATGAAACGAAAATCAGACGATGCATCGTCGTTAGCAAGTGGATAATATTATAATAAAAACAATACAACCGCTCGAATTACGGTAAGCTATTTACGTATTGCAGATTTTTGTTCTCTTCCGATCTTACTTCAGTCGTTACTTGTTAGGCTTTACTTAAATTAAAATTTGTCCAATCGTATCAAATTTAAAATTGTTGTGTACATGTTTATAACTTTGAAAAATGCTATCGACATCCTATGTAACATTTTTTGTAAATAGTACGTCCAATAAGAAGCCAAGGCCTGCTATCGCATGAAGCTATAAAATCGTTTTGCAGCAGTTCATTATAGTATTTTATATAATAAGGTCGGTAAGGTGAAATTAAATTCGGCGAATTAAATCAGTTCCTCCAACGAAAAATTCAAAACTTCAAAACATTTGAAATTTTGAAAATTTTAAACTTTTAAAAGTTCTTTCAGTGTCTCACGATAAGAAATTTTTAGTACATATCTATAACTTTAAAAAATTCTTGTAATAGGGAGCTGAATATATTTCGTACTCAGCCAAAATATTCAATCCTGTTGAATCTTGTTGCAACAAACGATGTTACGATAAAATTGACGAAACTCTGCAGGAAGATTTACATCACACGTTCTGATCGCGTGGTAACTACGAAGTTCATAATTCAATGATAAGTGAAATGATGAAAATGAAGAAAACGGAAAACGATTCAAAGCGTACGGATTGAATTTACTTTTATTCTCATCTTTTTTGTAATGTGAAAAGCAACGTGTGTCAACATTTTTTATTGGTCCTGCGCGGCGTGAGTAAAAAGCGTTTTACAATAGTCCAGAAAAAAGGAATTCTTGGCGAGAATCTTTGCGATAAAAGCCTCACACTGAGTCTCATTACTCTTTGGAGAAACCACAATTGAAATATTTTTTAAATCCCGAACTGACGATAACACGATTGTATTTGGACTTTCTAAATTATTATTCTTTGATAACGGAATTAAAAGATCCAGCAATTGAATTTTATCGTATTATGATTATTTCAAGCATTATCTACATTTTGCGTTTCCTCTACTTCGTACCGATATTTGTAATTTTTGTTTCATAAACGAGAAACTCGAAAATCCTAGCGATGAGTTTCTCGATCACCAAAAAATATTGAAGAATATCGAAACTTAAAGTATTCGATGATTCATGAGAATATATCACTGTGTTTTGAATTTGATTTCGGTCTAAATTTGCCTTTACCAAAAATCCCAGTATCCGATCAATTTTATCGAAGGTTGATTTAACTTCATATATTTAATATTCATATTCACAAATCTAAATTAAATTCTGCTAAAACTTCAGATCGTAGTTATATGATTCCCTTCATGGAAGCTCATTTCAAAAAAGGCACGAACACAGTTTGTTATTTATTATTGTATGTCATCAAAGAGGAAACTACACTCCATTGTTGTAATGTAATTTATCTTTTTTCGAATGGTTGCGGTGGTCAAAACAAAAATTATGCCATGGTAGCTTTTTTGTGTATATTGTCAATTCATTTTCAAGTCGAGATTGCACACTTATTCCCTGTTCGTGACCATTCATATTGTCAATGCGATCGTAATTTTGGTATGTACGGGAAAAAGAAGAAAATCAAAGAAATTATAGAAACAGACGAAGAATATCTGGAAATTATCAAATCAGCTCGATTCGATCCCATTATTGTTGTTGAAAAAACAGATTATGAAATTTTGGATTTTTGAATAAAAAATGAAAGATTTCATTGGAGATTTAAAAAAGAAAAATTTGAAAATCGGCAAAGTGGTGAAATTTGTGTATCACCATGATGAAAATATTCAAGCGCATTTTGATTACTACTCGGCACAATATCAAGATTTTGCCATCGATAAGAACGTGAATTTTCAAGATGTAGAAAATGCTCCACTTGCTGAAGTTCAAGGGATAAAATTTGAAAAAGAAAGAAACCTAAAATCTTAACTGCGCTACTAAAATTGATGTACGAAAATACACCCAAAAGTACTTCAGATACAATTTTAGATGTATCTCATTTCTTCGACAACTTTATTCGCGATATTCTTCTTTCAAATTAATTGGAGCGTCTAGAATTTTCCATATTATTTTCGAGAATGCATTTCCGTACTACTGCCACCTTGAATTTTAAAATTTGCGATGCTTCCAATTTCTGATGCAAATGGATTGAGGGGCCCTGCCTTAGAGTCCCTCGAGTAACGGTCGTATTCATAGTCGTTCCTTGAGGAATAAGGATCCCTTGTTCCTCGATTCGCGTTTCATAGACCTTTTTTAACAGAATAAGGAGCCTTATTGACCTCCTTATTTCAAGGGAGGTTTCGAGCTTCCTTGAGGAAACCTTCTGCACTGTGATTGGCTGTTTCGTTTGATATGTCTAGCGCCACAAGCGGCTTGTAAAATAAGGACGCCTTGGAGATTGAAGGAAGCCTTCATGAAGGCGTCCTTCCTTGAGATAAGGACAGACTATGAATACGGCCGTAAGAGTCTGCCGAAAGCAGGGACGCGTTTTGATTGGTGCAGTCTGTTTGGGGCTAATCGAATTGAAAAAAGGCGCGAATAACTTTATGACCAATTAATGGAAGGAATGAATGACAATGAATATTTTCATATTTATTGCATTATTATTAAAAAATATTAGCATAAAATAATATTGACGATAGAATCTCTTAAGATATGTAAAATGTTTCTTAATATAACATACAAATTATATTTCACGTCGTACTCTTGGCTTTTTTCAACAATTTATGCAAAAATATTGATTTTACCTCACATATGCGAGTTTTTGTACCAGGCCAGGTCCCTGATACTTTATTCAATTCTTATGACAGTACATGGCCGCCTTAGTGTCGCCGTTTGCAGTTCGCATTTTGCGGCGCTGCTAGTCAAGCGCGCTGTTTCCCTCCCGTTCCCCGTCGTCCCGGTGATTTTTTTTTCTATTATCAATTTTCTATGCCAATTTTCCTAAACTCAGGTTGTGATAAAGAATTATAAACGTGTTGTTAAGAAGAAAGTAAAGTTAATCGTGATATTTATTAAAATTTTGAAATGCCTACGTGTGCG
>JARPRH010000724.1:20401-42775 GCA_031763665.1 Calameuta haemorrhoidalis
TTACTTTAATGAATCATTACAGGCAACCAAGCGTTATTTGAGCGAGTCAAGCATACTAATTGATCTGCAGAAAATATTAATGGAGTTCGAGATTTTAGGCTTTCGTGGACAACATTATCATTAATACTCATGGGTTTCATCCGGATGAAAGTCATGAGTGTTAATTAATGGAGTCAATAGACCAATGAAAAATAACGGGTAATTTAATAAATTATGAATATATTTATCTATTTAATCTGTTCTGCCAACTGAATGCATACCCGTTCTCGACTATCTTGTAAAGCAAAAGTTCATTAAAAAAAAAGTACGTGTAAATCACGTCACTTCTTTTTAAATTAAACTCACTTTGCCCAGTTTTACTGAACTTGCCATTTACCATAAAGCGCCTTTTTCCTGCTATTAACCTTTAATTTCGTTCATATATCTTAGCATTCTTAGTGCCATTGCACAAAATACAAAAGTAGATGGATGAAATGTTAAATGGATTTAATAAAATTCCACATATGCTTTTCAAGTATGCATAAGAAAAACACAGACATATATGTACGTCCGCCAAAGAAAGCAGAAGGTCACTGAACGATAAACTAAACAAAAAAAAAGATATTGAATTCTTCGTACTTGATAGTAGCAAGACCAAAAAAGAACCTAGAAAACATTAAAACTGAAAATGATACATTATCCGATATTCAAAAGTTAACTAATCTCTGTTTCTTAATCCCCCATTTTTTCTCATGAATTTACACAAAATTCTTTATCACCAGCCCCGCAAAATTCATGTTTCCGTATGACTACAATTAGGTTTTGATTTTATTGAAAATTAATTTCCAAACAGCTACCAATTTTAGCCTATAGCTAGTTCATCAATTTGTATTCTCCGGTGTGAGTAACTTTAGGTCCTCGAAAGAATCGTTAAGCAGCCTAATTAAAATACTCAATCGATCCATAAACCTGTGATTATAATCAAAAGCCCTTGGCACAAACCCCTAATCATTTCACGACGTGCAGGAGTGTCAACAAAAAGCCCATTCAACGAAGTACAAAGTAATTTTATTCCCATGCAAAAGCCTACTTCTTTTTTTTACACCGAACGAGAAAGTAAAATTAACCGTGAAAAAGCTCAAAAGACTTCGATACGATGATAAAGTGGCTTTATCAGTGAATCATGAGTGAGAGCTTCCATCGACAAGGCAGTTTCAATGTAACAATCAATTTACTCACCGTTCACTTCCGGTTCTTCGATGCGAGTATTAATCGATCATAACTGTTACTGTTTCAAAGATTTTTTAATTATTTAATACCCTATTTTACGTTACTTTCACAAGTCAAAATACGTGGCCCGCGACTTCAACGTTTTTTTTTCAAGTTTCACGAGCAATACGAAATTCAAAATAAAAAAAGTTTATTCAATCCCTTGACCAAACCTAATCAGGAATCTGTCCCCGTGGACTTTATAATCGGCGTTTGAGAACTTGTAGGAAGTAGTTGCTCGCGGAGTTGTAAACTAACGTAATTATGCGATCGGACGCACCGTGGACGAAGCCGGGACACGTTGAGAAGTGCCTCGCCGAAAGCTCTCAGGCTGCAAGCTCAAGCGTCGCGACTGCGCCGAGCTACGAATCCTACGTCACCTGCAAAAGGCTACCTCACTCTATTATCCGTTCTTCCTCCTTTTTTCTATTTCTCTTTTTTTTTCTCTTTCGATAAGGTCCAACGCAGCAATTTATCATTGTAATGTAGCGGATGCGTTGCTCTGAGAATAAAAAATTCCCGACGTGCGTGTCCATATGATACGATTATTTATCGTTTAGCCTTCATTTTTTATTACTTGCGTAGTAGTGTATACATATAAGCGTATAGTAGCAACTCGCGTGAATAAGCTTTTTATTTAAATTTCCAAAGCGCTTTCATCATATTCTGGCAATTATTATTGTAATTTAATGTTACCTTATCGTAATGTAGTATACAGCGCTTATCTGATTTTAAAATGGCTAAAAAATAATAATTTGTCGATTCGTTCTCACGCATGAACGTCATTAACCTATTGTGCGATCAGTTCATTTAATTCCAGCTGCTATCGTTTCGAAATAATTTCCCTGAAAAGATTTTTTTTTTATAAAAAAATAATCATCCACATAATGTTTTTGTTTGTCTTCCAGGATTGTCAACAAATTGTACAAATTTGACAAACATCATTCTTCGGAACGTACCCAGAGGATCGTCGAAGTATGACGGTTCGTCAAATCTGATACTGCAATCAATATCCTGGTAGTATGTAAACGATAATTTTCGAAATCACAATGTATAAATATTACCCTTTATGTGTGAAGGCTGAAGATTTTGTTCGACGTGGAAATTGCTATTACCCTTAAACTAACGCACGAACAGAAGTAAAGAATTTTATTCGAAGATTACGTGGAATAAATCATGCCCTATCCCAACGTTACGACCAATAAACTTTATGGATTGCCATTACTTTATATCTTTTATAACGCAGAACTTCAGCTAATTCAATTTAAATAAACGTGTCAATTGCAAATATGTTCACTTTCGATTCCTGTCACTCTAATTTAAATAAATTATAGATATGACTCAATTGATTTTAACATGATTGGATGCTGATCAATGATCACCCTCGCGGACATTCATTCGTTTTAGCCCAATCAAATTTATCAGCTGAATTCATCCGGGTTCCGATTTTGATGAACATTGACCTCGTGACGTCTATTTATTGAAATCGGCATAAGACGTTTCGAGAATTTAGCGTTAATAAAGCTTTTAAGATTTTTTTCACTAACGCGCGTGGACTTTTTCGTACTTTGCATAGGGTCGGATATGATAATTTAAAAAAATTGTTCTAATAAAAAATTAAAAAATCTTATCTAAGCCGATATAACGATATATCTACCTTCTCCATTGCTAACACAAGTTGCACAAATTAATAAGTAATTAAAAACTTAAATTTCCATTCAGCCGCAACCCCAAAAGCTAACAAAATGTTTAACGAAGCTAAAGGTGTTTTACTCGGAGAGGTGCTACTGGCTATGTACACCGTCATACATTATTTATTCTTCAAAAGATTCTTATTTTATCTGCCGCAGATACGCACGAGCGTAAAAGTTCACATATATCTAACGTTATCACTGTGAAAGTTTTACCACATTACAAAGATACTTTTCCATACGAATGATCTAGATCTTCAAAACTTGTGCTTCTGTGTAATAAACATATACTTTTGTATATGGGTTATTCCGTACCAAATCACCTAATTTGAAAACTACATTTCAAGACGAAAAAAATGACCCCCATAACTTTTAGGTTATGATGAATTGATCAGGAGTTATGAATTTTTGAAACTGGCATACCATTCGTTTTTTGAAATTTTTAAAAATTGATATCTTAAGAACTTTTGAAGATTTAGGCCTAAAAATTTAAAGGTAAGCGTCTTTTGATACGTGCAAGAAGATGTCAAAAATTCAGCTAAATAAAAAAAATATGATTTTTCAAATTAGGTGATTTGGTATGATTATACATGGTACCCATATACAAACAATAACTTCAGATATTCAAAAGCGTCCGCCAGTGCTTAATTAACTTTATAATTTTCTTTACAAAATTCCTTTTTCGCCCTAAGTCTTTAATGTCTCCAATATCTACTTTCAAGTTTTTTCATCATAAAAGTTTTGATGTTCACTTTAACTATCTGGGATGATACAACGCACGCGTGTTGCCAATAATGTATGTAAGTTGGAAAAATTATTAAATTAGTTATACTATTCAGCTAATTGTTTCCTTTAAAAAATATTCTTACAGTATACACAGAGACCCCGATCAACGCAACCCCCCGCAATTTGACTGCACGGACTCCTTTTACAAAAGTTTCATAAATCTGCTACCCTCGGCCATTAGGTCGCAATAGCAGAAATCTATGAGGCACTTATAAGCACGCTATGGGCTTTTAAAACCCATCAATATATATTAACCTAAACTGTGTTCTGCAAATTTTATTCGTTGCGCTTTTATGGTGTCATAATCGTAACATCATTTTTGGTTAGCGCAGCATTTAGCAAAAAATTATTGGCGAAATATATTTTGTAAGTCAACACGTGTGAAAATAATAAAAACAGAAACAACTTAGGCAAGGTGGGGATCCATGTTAAGGCTGAACGTAAAAATGTAAAATACAATTTTAAAAATTTCTGCTCAGTGTTGCAAGGATCGATAACCGTGGTTGACATTCAAAAAAAAGTATATGTTATCGTAACGTCATATTGTGGTGGAAGAAAAAATAAAAGTTTTACGAAATATTTATACAGTATTGAATGTATAAAATATTTTGTTATTTTGTACGAAGTACGGCGGGAACGATGTTGTATTTATATTTTATTTCGATAAAATCGTTGCAACCCCTGATTATATTTTTAAACTAATTTCCATACCTCTGTCCCTCGTGTATTGGAACGCAGTTCGTAGAGTTTTCTCGCCTTCCATTGTGTCCCTGGCTTTGATGTAGCGACGCCTTGAACTTTATTAGTTTATTACATATTAGGGTATTTTGAAGGTAAGATAATAATTTTTAGAAATCAATTATTTTTTACTATACTACTATTTCAGCACGTAGCATCTTATTGAACAAATTTCAAGCTTGATTATAGACTTTTTGACAATTGTCACTTTAAAAAATTACATATTAATTGTACGGAACCATATGGAAAAAAGCTCCCGTCTACGTTTCAATTGCGGATTTCTCGTGTTACTTATCTTGAAATCTGAAATATAAAATATGACTGTTTCGGCAATTTGGGTTTTGAAAAAAAAAATCCTAAATTATACAATTGTCAAATTCCACTTACTTTATACATAACAGAGTTTTATAAAAGTCTACTAAAATCGTTTCACAGCACTTTTGGGTTGTACGCTCGGGTATATAATTCCACTTGAGCACCCAGAAAAAAACGCAACTTCACAGTTGGTATACCTACTTTAAAAGCTTTGAAGAGAACAAAAAATATTTCTTTTTCTAGCTCACTCGCGTATGCTTCTTCATGACCACGTTGAAAGTTTCACCAGAGAATGATCCTTAAGTGTCTTGCACACGCAATACGTATTTCAGTAGGCTCAACTTTAGTATGCACACGTGACAGTATTACTGGCTAAAAGCACAGCAGTACTTATGGGATAAAGGTGAATGAAGAAAATGGTATGTTTTGCAAAAACAACTTACAGGTCTTTAACGTGCAAGTCCAAGTGGTTAATTACAGCCCCATAATTCTTTCCGAGTCAAGTTCCTCTGCGTCAACGAAACGGGCATCGTTGCTTTCTCATTTCTGAAATTGATAATTCCTTCTCAAGAAAAAAATTATCACCCTCCTTACATAGCGTGCATAAAAAATTTTTTTCGGGTGAATAAATAATTTCACAGAACGTAAGAAGCTTGGCAGCGGTAAAAAACAAATTAAAAATTAATCGCGCACGTGTCTTCCGGTAAGCAGCGCAGGAATAAACTTTCGTGTTCATGACGGCGATGATCATTTAATTTAAACTATTTATAGTATTGCTAATTACATTGTGGTAACATTATAATTAAAAAAAATAACCCATTTCCATGAAGTTAAACGTTTTGTACGGTCTATGACGAGATACTTTAAATAAAATAGCAAAAAAAATATTTTCAAAATTCAAAAATTCTGAAACTGCATTATTTTTATCGCAAAAACCATCGCTCAATTTAATACAAAAATTCTATTATATGTAAAAGTCATTTTTGTTTGACAAGCATGTGGTCTTTCTATCGACTGATCATCTGGTTCAATATAGTAACTATACTTGACAAGATATATTGCACTTTCAAATTATCAGAGTTTAGCGTGAAATCGATTGGATATTGACACGTCATCCTTTATGGAGCAGTACTGATAAGGGGAGGATATAAGTAGTCGATAAAATGAGTAAACGAACGATACTTTATTTTGCAAATTCGTTGACAGAGAAAAATTATTCCAAGAAATATGTGTAGATTGGTCATTGATTTTTTAATCATAGAACAGTTGGATTTAAAAAAAATTTTCTTAGCACTCTCAAAAACTGGATGTGGAATATATTATTAATATACGTGAATTTAAAATTCCAAAAACGTACCAGTTCAATTTGTATCGTTGCAAGATATTCGTGATTGGGAGAAATTACTTTATAACTGTATATAGAAGGATAATTATTATGCGTTCCTGGTCTGGGATCCGGGAAAGAAATTGGAGAACTTCCTCAACCGATTACATTGAACTTCGGGATACAGAAATTCCTCGAGGAAATAATATCCCGTTTATCTGTGATCATATCGGGAGTTGAATTTATTGGATCAATTGGGGATGTTACGGAAAATTGGATAAATTAATTATATTCTCGTTAGGATATTCTCTCTGTTCTTGAGATGAATAGGTCAAAAAAAATTGATTTATATTACATAAATAAAGCATGATGTCAACGTTGGTATAGCAGTGATGTAAGTTGACAATACAATTTTTTTTTTTTATAATCTACCATAAATCATTCCAATATTTTAATCTATAATCTTGATATATACAGCAGAAAATATAATTACTAATAATAATTAATCTATTCTACTCTGATTCTCATCCTACCATGCTCAGAAATATAAAGTTAATCAGAAAATAATTAAGAGTAAATTAATCGCTGCTCTTTGTTAACTACCGTTTAAATTGAATCTGTGACATTCAAGAAGAATCACGTAAATTCATGTTGTGTAAGACCGTCTCTATAAAGTGCAGTGCAGCTAGCTTTCGCTCGATAGGTCATCCTTCTGCATTACGCTAATGTTCAACGAAAAAAAAATGCAAAGTGCTCACTTGAAAATTTCATTAGCAGTAGCCGAGCGCTGTTTTAAATGGATAAATTGCATCGAAGAAGCCCATTGCAAGAACTATTGCCGAATTAAATGAATATGTATTCTCCCTGTGACTTTCAGGCAATAAATGACTTTCCGCACAGTTTACCAAACCTACCAGAATGTTTCGGTCATTCGTCGAAGCTTAAGCATAACTGTTAGCTAAACTACCACGTGGTTTCTTCTATAAAGCGCAGATGCCGGGTCGAATATTTAACCGATAGTAAAGAGATAATGGCTTCAATTAAGCCATCTCCCGTTTACCAATTAAGTAATTGCTCACTCTGTCGATAAAGAAGAGTAAATTGAGAACCCTCATTACCGACGCTGATCAAGGTGTGACTCTCCATGAATTACAATGGCTACATGGCGTTCTTCTTGACATCTGAAATATATAGCTATTTTTAGGAGAATAATTGAATACTTTATTCGGCGCACCCTGTACCCATACTCTACGTAGACAAGGGTCTATCAAATTCAACGTAGCTACAGTCGATTCTTACTCACCTGTACGGAAATTCAGACCTCTTAAAATTTACTCTTAGAGAGATTGTGTTACGCATCGAGTTGGGAGCCGAACAGCCATTTTGTGTCTGCTTATCGACGTCCATTAAAAATATAATGAATACCAAGAGAATATTCCTCAAAGAAAAAAAGAATTAGGGTTTGTAATCACAATCGTCATGAAAAATGATTTAGGTAGCGTATTAATTTGTAAATCCTTCTCTGGCAATTTTTTCTCATTTATCACTGTCCTCAAATTAACAGCTAAACGCGAAGACTCGATTTACCTTGTCCTGTCATTTTCAGGATATCGAATCAGAGCGGGCCAGTCAGGGACATTAAAGCGTTAACAAGTCGTTGGTACCCATAAGGTATATTTATACAAATCTCGAGATTTCATAGGACCCAGAATCCACCCTCGTTCCCTCTTTCAACCTCGGGGTTGAAAATTTCGTCGTTGATTAAGCAGAATAATATTAGGCATCGGTTCAAGTATGCGAACTTAATTTATTGACACTGACGTTGAAAACTTGAAAAAAGAAATACATACATCTTTTATTATTTTAAGGCTTGGTCGGAAAAATCGTTTAACCTATAAGTGATTTGAAAATGAAAATACAGAAATGAACTCACGTCCTTGTAACACGTGGAATTTATTTACTTCCATAATCTCATAACGATCGGGAATCCAGGTCGCATCTCGCATCTCATTTCATTCAATGCAATTGAGGTGGTAAACTGAAAGCATCATTGTCGGACGAGTTACTTCGAAATTACTATAGCGACAATACAGCCAATCAACGTGGTCAATTTGTAACATGGTGAAAGATAGACTTGGGTATGTCAATATGATATATAAAAAGTTAATCAGACATGATGCATTAGTTGCGGATGAATTTTCTACTTGATTACTTAAAAACTATTGGATATAATATAAATATAAAAACGAAGTCTGAGAATTATGCAGGAAGATTGTAATTAGATATAAAAATACTTGATTCGAGGAGACAAACTTTATCGAGCTTTTTTATTATGCAATTATGCATATAGGTAGGATTTTTCAAAACTTTTCTTTAGCCCCTTATCAGTACGGCTTAAAATTATCAGAGAGATTTTGGAACAAAAACGAAAAAACTTGCTGATAGGAGCAAAGGAAAATCTTAAAGAGTTTACGTGAATTTTCTTTGTGAGTATCGACCACTAAAATAATTTGGAAGTCTGATTGGTTCAAGAGTTTGAGGCTGTTAAGGACGAAAATCGATAAAAATATCTTAGAACTGCTTTCCGTTTCGTTTCCCAAGTAAGATAAGAATAGTTGATAAAATATTTTCAAAATATATTTACTTAACGGTGGAAGCAGTAAAATTGTATACTTGTGTTCAGTGTAGAAATTTCTCTTATTCAACAGCTAGGAGATACCTTGAGTTACAATTTTGAAAGCAAAGTTATCGGAATAATTATAGTTTTCATTCAAACGGATTAAACGATATAAAATTCTATAGGAACTGCCCTGAATGCAGTGTTGCTCTTGCATCTGCTTGTTAATCGACAAATAAAAAATATAAAAACACGACACGAGGTTGTCACGACATAATTATAAAGTGATGTTCCATTAGCGAGAATGAATTGTTCCAGGTTGAATTTTCTGAATAAATTATACAATTAATATAAGTGCCACGAAGACAGTGCAGTAGTTGCAAAACAATTTTCCAGTGCTACAGGCGTTCTTAAAGTTTATCTATTTAATTATAAAATTTTCTATACCTTATAGCAAATTGAAGTCAGCTATACATTCGAGTAATTCTTCAAAGCTTATCATCCGCACATTAGTTTTTATAATTACCAGTCGGTATGCAATAAATTTTAGAAACACCAGAAATCGTCAATGCATTGTTTATATGCTCTTATGACAATATGACACATGCATATGTATGATAGGCAGTAATATTCCAACGATATACAATTCTCCACCATTCACGTCGGCTAGTTTCAGCAGCCTCATTTGGTACTCCTGGCTCTGTATAGTATGTCGTCCGTTGTACATACCGGGTAGAGGAATGGAAATTCGTTATATGTATACTACGTTCCGGAACGCCGAACCTTTCGGCCAAAACATAGAAATAACCACAAAGCAGCGAATTTAAGGGTGAATAAAGTAATCAGCGCAGCGTCGTCATTTTGCATACAAACTGCCGACAATTGCCTTCGAGATTGGTGAAGTAGAATCCCAGTAAAGATTCGCGGCGGTGGAAAGAATCGAGACAACGGCGTTTATTCGATATTCATCGAGTTATCGAATGAAGGAATAGTGGCGCCAGTTTAGATGGACCAATCATATGCGCGCGATTCCTTGCAGTGAGAAATCGGATTATTCTAGAACAAACTGGATGTAGCAGTCTTGTTTTTAATCTCAAGGCGTCTTACAAATGATGTAATTCCGCAGGATGTAAGGGAGTGAATTTTTTAAGAAGGGACAAACAGAAAAACAGAAAGAGCGAATCAAGAGCGTGTTTGTCTTTCCGAGTTAATCTAACCTAACTTCTGAACGAGTGCTTGACAAGTAGTACAATTTTGAACGTGAAACTCTGACACAGGAAAAAGGACCAAAGGTACTTCTGAACTCACTTTGGAAAATAACATTAAGTCACGTGACTCGGCTTTTCTGCGAGATTGCGACAACTATAAATAAAATACAGCGTTGTCGCCTTGTCGACCTCCTTATCTGTAGAAAGACGCGTACTAACCGGCTCGCATCTACGAGCTGCCAACGTATTTTCATTTGCGCAAAGTGGATTTCCAGATATCGATACCAGATGGTCGTGACTGTTCTGACCATATCCCAAATCTGGCTCCACAAAATCCATTTAAACCGCCTACGTCACAGCTAACCCCAAATTTCTCTATCAGTTGCTATTTTCGGTAAGTCGTGACGTCGAATAAGACAACCTGAAAGGTAACGCAATGGCAATATTATAATATTATGACAGAGCCAATTTATAGATTCTTCTTACTCGTTATCAGCGACAATCTCATCCAGATTCTTGTGCATTTGTGTGCACAAATGAGAAATAATTTCTTGTGTTTTTCTATATCCTAAATATTAATATTAGTAGAGTTATATATTACTTGCTGTAGTAAGAAGGATGCACCGGTTAAATTTACTTAATTACAAATATTAATTTTCGATCTATCATCCTTGAAGTTACAGTAGAGACTAATTAACCTGGTATAAGTCGCACGGGGTGATCACATCACCCTAACTCAATGCTTTTTAAATGCGGAGTAAAATTGCGCTAGTATTCCCGGGTTAAAAAAAGTGCATACAGAAACCACAGCACTTCCTGCAATTATATGGCGATCAAATGTAACATGCTGAAGGAACAAAATTAAATAATCCTAAATCTTGTTGCTGGCTAACAATTCTGACTATGTTCGGCTTTGGTAGTTTTGTATATGTATATGTATGATAACGTTACCAGCAGTAATAATATGGTGACTTTTTATCATAAAAACATAATCATATTACGATCAGATTAAGAGCTGCTACAACTATAATTCCATTGGTAGTGTATTTATGTAAAATTTGAAAACAGGTACAAATATGTATATTGCATAGTCGGAATAAAATGATATTCTGATGATATTTGAGAATTGTTTTGGTTAAATTCAGAATCGTCTTTTACTTTAGGCAAGAAAGCTGCGTTTGATGTAATTTCAGAATTTACCAATAGTCACGCATCGAGCTTATGTGCGATAAAGTCTCTTGAGAGCTTTTAAAGCTGACGTTCACCTTGATATCTTCGCCCAGAATTCGAATCAGAAAGAAGAAAAAGATTTGGCATTGAGTCTAAAAGAAAATTGAGTCATATCTTTTAGCCTCAGAAATTCATTTCCTTTTAGTCAAATGAAATAGGTATAACCATTATTATTAAATCATTAACGACACAAGGAATATGGACTTAAAAATTGATTTGATTGACAAGAATTATAAGGGTGCAAAAAATAAACTGGCGGTACCTGTGCTGCAACGGTTAATACAGAGTTACCGTAATATTTTATTGTACTATAATCGTGAATTAGCTGTCTTTAATTTTATTCAACTTCACCATACAGTTTCTTCATGCGCAATTAAACTGCAGCAAAATCGTTTACAATAGCGTATGGCGTTACAATAATAATGGCGTTTAATTACTATATTCAGCAAACACAATGATACATGTAATATGCATGTCGTGATTTTCTACTCATATACATAACCTCAATGCAACAGCGGTGTTATATTGAAGTAATGAAAGCGAATTAGAAATTACATCTAAAGGTATAGACGTGTTTGTTCATTGTACCAGTCATTATTTAATAAAATAAAAGTAAGATTGAAAATAACAAATTGAGAAATTTATAATGTATTACTCCAAATTAATTATTGTGGACGAGTTTAAATGTATGAAAATATTTTTTAGGTGCTGATCTTTGGGGTCACGTAAAATCAGCAAACGCAACTGGATGCACGAACAGAAATGTGCGGCCCCTCAGGCTGCCACGTTGAGGTAGAGAGGGTCGGAGTGAGCGTCAGGTAAATAGTGCCGAATACAGAGAGCAAATGAGGGAGAACGTGACAGAACGAATCGGAGCTGTAAAATCTGAATCCCTCCACCAATTATATTGAGAGTATAAATTGAGAGTCCTCACTGGGGCTGGTTCAGCTGGTTCAGCTGGTTCACTCAGGTGTCCATTTCACCATAGCACAACACTGCACCTCCGAAACGCACTCAGAAAATCTATAAGATTTTCAGGATATAGGGAAAGCAACGCGAGAACTTCCTATGCCCGCATAGTAAACGCGGATAGAAAAACTACAAATAAATAGCCCGGAAGTGTGAGGCAGCTCGAGGAACCCCGATCGATGTTCCAAGACAGACTGATGATAGACTGATTTGAAAATAGTAGGATTCGAGAACTAATCCTTATATTATAGCCAATACTATTATTCTTTCTTTCGAGTCGTTCCTATAAATTAAATCGAGACCATTTCTTAGCGAATCGGTACCTAAAAAATCGGGAGGTCCTCGACGGCCGCTTCCTCAGCGCATCGGCCGACAACCGAGTAGCACATCCTTAACCCTGGTCAGGGGGTTCCTAGCCTGCTCTTAACCGTATCAAAAGTATGTCTCTGCCCGCTCTACAGCCCTTTGCCTCTCTCCAGCGAGACGTCGATATCTCACCCGGACCTCTGTCAGTTCGCGAAGACGTCCCCGTCGGGTCCTCTCCTCTGTCGGCCGACTTGGTACCTCGAGACTATCTCTCCACGGCATATTCGAGCACCTCGACCTCGACTCAACGATAAAGAATCTTCCGATTGGCCTCACTGTACGAATCAATCCGAGAGCGTGGCTTCTGATCAGGGTGGCGAATCGAAGGGAACCAGAAAGCGAGAACGTTATCTGAATCGGTAGCTGGAGTCGCCTTGCGACCGTGTGTCGAAAAATCACAATTTATAAAGACAATATATAAAATTTTCTTTGTTTAAATAATTAAATCTCATTCGTAATACTGTACTGTAATGCCTACTAGTATTTGTTAGCTGTGTACATACATACATACAATTCCTAATGGAATTTCAAATTGCATGAATCGCATAGCTAAGTACTTGTACGTCCAGTCTCATAATTCATAACTGTTGCACATAAATATGGCCGAAGTCAACTGAGCACGAAGTAACACATGTGTTACATATTTTCATGAATATTCACGAATAGTTTCTCATGCCTGGGTAATAATTCAAAAATAAAGACAATAAGGGCTTGTACCAGAACAATTTTCTAGTCTGTTAAATTTCCAAATAAGGTTAAGGAATTACGTTTGCATTTTGGTCTATTGCATCTTAAAGATCCAATTTAGTAGGATCCGCTTTGCGAGAATAGTTATCTTTTTAATTTTGTTAATAATTTCTTTTGTGAAAATCTATTAATATGATAACGTGATACGTATTCAAGTATTTTGTAAGTCGAAGAGTGCAAAACCATCCAATTTTCTAAAAGACCGGATGATCAAAAGTAGGACACACGTGATAAGATTAAGACTGCAAAGCACCGAAAGCCTGGAAACGGGGTAAATTTTAGCATGATAATTTCAAAATAAGAAATTGTTGTAGCAGTAGAGAAACCAGCGAAGCATATCTTACTTAAAACTAGCGAAATCGAAAACGTAAATTATCTTAGGTACATTCTCATCGGGAAGAAAGAACTTTAATAATGATTCTCGCCATTACCACAAAGTTTACGAAGTTGCAACCCAGACTATGGGGATTAGTAAGACGGCAAGTACAACTTTTCAGGAAGTTATATTTTCTTGTTTATATTGAGTAGATACTTTTAAGTAACCCTCGCCTTGGAGTACCGCCTGTTAAAATGCAAGTACTAAATATATGGATATACATATATTTTTCTAATATAGAGACTGTTCATGATCGAGTGTTGACATTTAATCAATTGAAAAACATCACTACTTCCGCATTTAAAGTTCTCACAGAGTTAACTTCTTGCGTTCGATATACTCGGGCCATAGTAGTGGTATTATTGAAAAATGCAAAGATGCAGAAATATCCCCGATTAACCCACTTTAGAAAATATAGCGGACATAGTTACAGCATGAAAGATTCCGTATTCTTTCCCACCGCCCACTCATCTACCTGAAAAAAAGATGTGAGAAGAATATTAAAAAAAGGAATACAAAACAATCTGGACATGAATTTCCTTTTAATAAACTTCATTAGACAACAAGATATTATATTAAAGAATGAAATACATATAAATACTAAACGGTGCTATCTGATATATGCGTGTCAACATGGCTCTCATATACATATATGTATGTATATGTATATATACAGGGTGGACCAATAACTTTTTCCACCTGGAATATTTCTGTTATTTGTAATAATTTCAAAAAATGTTTCATTCAAAATTTGTACAGTATGGAGGGGGACATAACGTGATGTTATTATTTTTTTGTAAGGGTGGGGGCGTAATGGAGTTTTCAAGATCATTTTCACTTTTTTAAATGGGATGCTACATTTTTTTTCATCCCTATGTGATAACCAGTGTTGAAGCAAATAAGCTTACATTATATATTTGTATCGCTGAATCACGTGCACATCTTATCGTATCGATACCTACTCTAGCACATGCTGCAGTAATTCGTTGACTAATTTTTTCTGGTGTAGTAGTCACGCAAATAGTCGACACGTTGAACATTTGATGTAATGTAAATTTATTTTGCTACCAGACTTGAACTTGAATGACATTGATAGTAGCTTGCTGAAATCGCCTCAACACTGGTTATCGCATAGCGACGAAAAAAATATAGCATCTCATTTAAAAAAGTGAAAATGATCTTGAAAACTCTTTTACGCCCCTACCCTCGCAGAAAATAATATCACGTTATGTCCCCCTCCATACCATACAAGATTCGTATGAAACATTTTTTGAAATTATTACAAACAACAGAAATATTCCAGGTGGGCAAAGTTATTGGTCCACCCTGTATATATATATAATACACCATTATAATATTAAATAATAAAAATAATCTTGTACATCGATATCAGTAAATTTTATAACTGCAGGAATGTACATCGTATGACGTGGAACAATTATTGTTCTACGGTGTTGATTGGTTGCACTGACGACCGCCGTCCATATGTCATAATTCTGCTCGAGTTACGGGATAGCCTCCAAACATTCTTTAATGTGCTGCCAGGTTTGAAGTCCCTGTAATTTAAAAGAATGAGTGATATTTCATAAAGTACAAAAATACTATAAAGAAACAACAAAATTGAATAGCACTAGAAATACAAAAAATTATAAGGAGAGAAAAATGATGGATATGACCTACAACGATGCCATTCAGTCATAGACATAAGTTTGTGCGTCCTTGTAACTTTCATTCTTGGTATAAAGGCTTATGAAATCTTTGTTTAAGAATAGGGATAGATACCTTTCGAGCGAGTTTAAACTGAAGTATGCAATAACCGGCTAGCGTTTCCTTCAGATCAATTATCTTTTGCCGTTGAAATCTCTCGATATCTGCCATTGCTTTGATTGAAAAAGATCTAGATATGGATATAAAAAAAAGAATTATGCATTAGCATGAATATTTTCTACTAATTCTCCATTGATATATGTATGAACTTACTCCAAGTCTTCATCCACTTGTTTAACAGCTATCTCGTTCTGATTAATTTTTTGTTCCAATTGAAGTATTTTCAATTCACGAACCTCTTCTGTTTCCACAGAACCGAATAATCGATACATAATACCCAATTTACCTAGACAAGTAGAATAAAGTTGTAAAAATCGATATATCATTTAGGGAGTTTAATTATTACATTTCAACTTTTGCAATTTGAATGATTAGGGCAACTAAACTAAATGCGCACCTGTTTGAAGTCGATCTATTTGTTTGTGTGCAGTTGTAAGTGCATCATGTGCTTCGTCTTTTGCCAATTGCAGAGCTTCCCTACGTTTCACCACAGCTTGCAAAGCTGAAGCACCGAACAACCATTCTTTTAATTGATCAGCAATTAACTCTTCCTCTTCAAGAGCGGTGTCTATACTGGCCGCGATTGAATCCAAATAATGACCTGATTTCTAAGGAAGTGCTCATGTAAAGTATACGATCTCGATTTTTCTAAGGAGACCTCATGTCAATGCTAAAAGATTTAAAGTACCTGCAAACCATCTCCCATTTCTTTTTCTATAGCACTCCATTCGCTGAACACACGACCGTAATTCGCGTGCAGTTTGTAGAGACCGTATTGTTTCTCAACGAGACGTGCACGCACTCGTAAAAGGTTGCACAAGTTGTTCTGAGAAAGATGAAATAATGATAGAGTAATCAGAAAGAATAAGACGTGTAACATTTGTGTAACGGTACTATTATTGATAGTAGCAATGTACGTAACTTTGGAAATATGACGGTGCTTTGCTAAATATCATTTATTTATTAGTAAAGGTTTCAAAAATATTTTAATCTTATAGAACATGTAGTGGAATGTAATAGAAGAATGTACATATATTTTATTGAAAAACTTTGACCATAATTTCCTAAGAGTCTAATATCTTATAGGTATTTTAACTCTCAATCTATTTATTTACTAGTTGCTTACCTGAAGTTCAATCCCATAGTTCTTGATAGTTTCAAATCGTTTGTCTGGTTTCTTTAATCTCACTGCTACGCTCAAGGCTTTTAATTTAGATTCTGCTATCTCACGATATCCTGAATATGAATTGAATATCAAATTCACACTTGTACCTTAGAGTTATTTACTTGTTGTGACTTTTTCTCTTTAGAGTTGCTAAACACTAATCAATACCTACCAGTCTCTTTAATACTTTCCCGCCAGCCATGCTCTTGTTGTAAGAATCCCATGAAGTGCTCATCATGAGATAATACAGGATGAGAGGCCACTCGCAGCAAAAAGTTCTAATAGGAAAAA
The DNA here is from genome assembly GCA_031763665.1 of Calameuta haemorrhoidalis. NCBI lineage: Eukaryota > Metazoa > Arthropoda > Insecta > Hymenoptera > Cephidae > Calameuta > Calameuta haemorrhoidalis. Next base: position 37,300 of record JARPRH010000724.1, read on the forward strand.
TTAATATAAAGATTCTCTATTATTAAAGACTTATCAATAAACTGTTTGAAATAATTAGAACTACCATAAAGATACTTTGGCGATATAAGAAACATTTGACATGCATTATTTCTCAGTATAAATATTTAGTGGTATTTACTTCCTGCCATAAACTGTTTGTATTTAAATAAGATAATAGTCGGTAGATAACAGAAGACAGCAAATTTTCTTTAAGCGTTTTAAGTCTGCCATCACTGTAGTGTTAATTAAGTTAGCACTGATTATTCGACATACCTCGAGACCAGCTCTTCGACGGTCAACGAAATCAGGATCGAATGTATCAGTAGCTACCTTCTCCCAAGCATAAAGAACTTTCTTCTCTGGTAAAGGTGGCAAAACAATATATGGGTACGAAACTTCTAAGTACGCTCGAAGTAATTCAAACTCTGTGTAGCGTCGCCATAGAGAGCTTAATCTGGTTAAAGCTCTTTTGAAATCTGGGTCAGTGACTCTGTAAAAGTGAATAAAAATAATTTTTTAATTTTCTAATCAATAATTTTTCATGCATTAGCAAAGATAAAGATGAGACTTGTATAAATAATTAACATACTTAGTTTCAATAAGGTAAACAGTGTAGAATTCTCTTATATTAAGGGCCCCATTAGCTCGCTTTTCAGCTTCAACTATAGTAATCTCCATATGATCAAGTAACGAATCCTAAAAAAATGATATACAATGTAGCTCTTGGAATTATGGATAACAAAGAGTTAACTACAAAGTATTTCAATATTCCATATGTGTTCGGCATACATATATATTTTTAGTAGTAAGCGATATATAGAATTAACAACAGATGGCCAATACTTTTTACTGTTCATATCTTTAATCTACTTGGCAATTCGTGAACACATGTCTTGATAAATATGTATATGAATGTTATACATTTGTTTAATTACACGACGCATCTGACATTTCATAGCAGTAATTAAATATACAAATACAAAACATTAATCCATTTATGTAATCTGTATGTTTTGCAAATCAACTATGAATATAGTATTTCAGAACACTAAAAAAAATGCAAGTGCTATACTAGTATCTGTGAAAACTATTGTAAATATATTTTATTTAAACTAACTTTCAGATTGTTTAATAAAAGGTTCTTTCTAATGACGTATTTTAAAATCAAAGTTGCAGCTTATCATTGACAAGACGATCAAATTTAAACTGATGAAAAAAAAAATGTCTGAAGCTCGATTGGTAAATAAGAGCGTAACCTTACCGCCGTTTGAACATAATATTCACGCAGAAATAATTCAGCGGAATGTATCCTTGAAGATTTCATATTGTAACTGATACGCAATTATTAACAAATAATAAACGCATAGAAATATTGCTCCATGGACAAACTAGGTACAAAATGTAGGAGAAAGTTATTGATTTTGTTGGTGCAATAGGCATACATACCTCCTTTCGTGTCTCAGAATCCGTCGTAGTGGCGTTCGCCACTCTCTCGTAATTTCCGTTTTGAAAGATTTCTTCCATGATTTGGGCGCGGTCTTTTGCTTTATAATTGAGTCAATCAACACGACTACCAGCAAATCAAGGAACTCCACAATATAATACGTGACATCGTGAATTACACCTTCAACTGACAATTGACACCCACCCGTTAATACAATGCGGGTCACGAATCGTTCGAAGTCTCTAGTCGAGTCGTCGTAGCGCCTCGGTATGGTTAAAAGAGGAACTACGTAGGACTTTAAAAGTTGTTGCACCGATGATGAGTGTTTACGAAAATACAGTAGGGAAGCAAAGAGAGAGAAAGAATAATATTGCTGTTACAAGATGAAAAATATTTCCTTCGGAACTAAATTTGATATTTGACAATAAATAAAATTGTACAATTGAATTGGAAGATATTATTGCATCGTTTTCTGTGACTGATTTTTGACATGATTTTTTTTCAGAGAAATATTCTTTTGTTAGGATTACAATAAGAGGATTTTATATCGAATGTAGGACTTGTTCCTCTCTAATACTCTTTCATTAATGGCCTGATATTAATATTAATTTATGATAAAGGACACGTAGACTACGCATTAGTATTGTTACAATGAATATTTCTTTATGATAAATTATTTATTCAGTTATTCACAGGATAACTAATTTTTGTCCCAGATAAAAAATAATGATGTAACCGATAATGAGGCACAATTTTTTTTTATCGATAGATTAGTTAATTGTCATTTATATATCTTTTATGTCAGTGCAAAATGTAATGTTTCATATGTATGTAAATTTTTTTAAATTAAATAATTAACACACTTATATATTAAATGGAAATTAAGTGCAATATAATTTTAAGTGAAACTATTTCAACTAGTGAATTAACCTCAATTGACTTCTTTATTGGCTTTCAACATGCAGTATTACAAGCTGCAATGAGAGGCAGTTCTATAATATACATATACAACTTTGTCCGTAACATCAACAGAATGTTTAACCAATATGGTGAAGAGGTTCATCGACCAGTGGATATATTCAATATACAATTAATACCGATAAATATTATTTTACTGTATTATTCTCCTTTTTATTAATTTTTTAAAGAACATTTTAAAGAGCATTAGATACATTCACGTTCAGTCTAAAATTCATCTACTAAGTTTCTTTTTATGCCATTAAGTTGTATATTAATTTTACGAAAATCTTCATACGCGTGTGGTGTCAGTCATCATTTTATTCATGCTCTATACTTCTCTACTCTTGCGTACGTCGGGTTGTCATTTGTAGGCGAATAGTGTTTCACAAAATCAACTTTCAAAATATTTATATTAATATAATCAAATTTAGATTACACAGTGAATATATGTATATATAAAAATTAATTATTCCATTTCACAATTGATTATATATTATACATGATGATTTATTTCAGCAAGATTGAATAATTAAAGAATTAGTCACAACAATTGAACCAGCAAAAAATTACTAGCAAATGTAACCCACGCGAAATAAATATCATATAGTTATTTAAGAGATGATCTAAAGCTACTTACCGTATCAAAGTTAGAGTTTTATATTTACTACTCTAAATTTTGTTTGTTGGGAACTGCCATAGCCTCGTTGAAACAAAATTTCCGCGCAGAGGCGGCATTTTAGGTGAAACCGACTATACAAACTGTAAACATGTGTATACTATATGAGGATTTACAGCACCGTATATAAAAACTCAGTAATATAAATTTCATCTGCACTTCACATTTTTCAATATCATTTTCATGATTTTATAAACGGATGTACGTTTAAGCCCTTCACACACAAAATAACGTAACGATATAAGCGTAAGGAAACCAACCAATCAGAATCTAGTATTGTTCCCTTGGAGGGGGGGAATACTAGATTTTGATTGGTTGGTTTCCTTACGCTTAGGGTATATGCCGTTACATTATTTTGTGTGTAGAGGCTTTTATGCCTGTATAAATAAAGCACGTGATATTGACACTGTATTCCCGCATATATTGCTGGACAAAAACATTTGCGTTAAACAAAAGAATTAAACTTGTCTTATCATATCACGATACTTCATGAAAATATAATATTGACTGCATATGGAAAAATAGCAACTCTTTTCAAAAACAATTTGAAAATTAAAATTTACAGTATCCGTGTATAACTATATGTCGACCATATATCATGCCACGTGGAGATAATAAATTTGAGATACCGTCTCACGCAATGACTAAGAGAATTTAACACCCACGCAAATGCGTTAATTATATATAGTTATGACTAATTATCATTTACCCTGTATAGTTAGAATACCAGTCACGCAATTTTTCCAGTTCTGCCGCAATTGAACCGATCAATCGACTTAAATCAGGAATACCGTAAGGAACGTTCCTAACCTCAATCAGGCATCAGCCAAACATTTGTACTTCGGAAGAAAGCTATCAGTTATCTTGAAAAATAAAAAAACTATTATCACGTATACTTACATCATCGCTATGCCAAAGTATTTCACTGTCTCCATAGAGTTACACAAAAAGTCAAAAATTATTATAACCCACATAGTTGGCCTGACGTATCAAGACACGACGAAAGTTCGTAGCAGAAGAGCCAGTTGGTCGTCGGCGCGTTATTCTCATCAATATTTTTACGCAGAAAGATATATGTACTGTTTTTATACAGTCAATTCTTTCAGACATTTTATCATAGGCATTTAAAATTGACGCCGTTACAGTATTGCAAATACGAATGAACGAATGAGGCAACAAAGAAGATAACGTGACGCTTTTGTTCCAATAAATCTTGATGACTGACAGATTTGTCAATAGACATGTCTGCGTGGAAAAATTTGGACTTTTAATTGGTAAAAGGCTACTGGCTATTTTATTTGACGAATAATGCACTAACAGGTTTACTGTTTGCTTCAATTTAATTGGAGTTCTGTTACGAGTATTAAACAAGGATCGAGAGTTTCACACGGTTGGTTTACGCGATTCGAGAATGCGAGACTCGTTTGCGTGAAACGGAAACGGTTTTACATCATGCTGCGCGTGAAGAGTTGATCCAAACCGGGACTTATCAGTGGCAGAAGAACTGTATATAAGATTGGTCCCTTGTATGGAACGCTCAGTGTGCTGTAACATTAGAAGATATAATGAGATACAGTGATAAACTTATAGAGTGTATAGTTAATTGTATAATATTTTTTAGATTACACAACAATGAAAAAAGTTGAAAAATCAGGAAATAATAAGACGGAAGTCTTCGCTGTCACTTTGTCGGATGATAGTGCAGATTGTGATTTATCAGGTGAGTGCTGTGAATCGAACGTGAGATTAATATAATTTTGAGGTGCCATCTTCTTATGGTTTATAGATAAAATAAGTCCCTTGCATAGAACTACTAGAAGTAGTTTAACATTTAGGAGATTTCTTCACCCTGTAGGCCATAAGTAAGCAGCCCCTAGGATAAAAACTGATCTTGTGTACAAAATCGTATATTTTATTTTGTAAATATAACTAACACTGGGATAAGGCATAATCTAGGTTTGTCGAAAATAATAATTAACAAGTACATTCGATTTTTAAGAATAAGCCTGTTGCGTCACATACGAATCGATTCGGTTCGCTTGACCAGGTCAATTGAGTACCATTTAATCTGAATTATATATTAATTTTTATCATTGACCTTAATGCATCATTCTTCTTCAGCTCACGAAGAACATTTTCCAACTGATCATGCATATGACTTTGACTCCGCCATAGCTCTTACAGGTAAGCCAATAAATAACCTTGATATCCGATTTCATAAATGTGAAATTTAATCTAACGTGAAATATTTGTTTGTTAGACTTTGGCCGTTTCAACATTTTGCTATATTTAGCCATAATACCATGTGCGTGGGGCTGTATATTCGACACCACAAGCATATCCTACGTACTTCCGTATGCAGAATGTGATTTGGAAATGACATTATTTCATAAAGG
>JARPRH010000724.1:75284-97586 GCA_031763665.1 Calameuta haemorrhoidalis
CTGATAACAACAATCGTTGGGTCTACACCATGCATGGTTTGGAGAAGCCTATGGATCACATCTCTGGTAATTGTCTCCTTTTTTCTTTCTTTTCAATTAATTATTTCTCCACTCTTATCATTGTCTTATCGTACTTTATTGCGAAACGTTTGATGTACGTACTTCGTCGTTGTTGTTGTGCGGCTCGGCTTACGTCGAAGAATCCTTACAGAGGCGCTTAGGCGTTTGAAAGTTTGCTTCTTGTCAGTGGTGCATCACTTTTAAGTTTGTTAAACTTTCTCTTAACGAGTTTGTGTTGACAAAACTGATCTACACCGTCATGACTTTATTCACATGAGTACAGAGTGTGAGATGATGTGCAGACGTGTTGTGTGCGAATACAAAATGCGGTAAAACATAATTTTTGTTTAAAGTGGTGTGTCATTTCACTTGTTGAAGAATAATTGGCACACGGCGATATTCACAAGCATAACTGGTTATGCGAAGAACTTTATTCATCACGAGTGCATTATGTTCGTACGATTATAATTGAACATTCGGATGAATTGAATATTCGGTTTTCATCGATATTGATGTAGATAACGCATTGAGGAATTTCGCAAGGACAGTGGAAATTACAAATTTTCAGCGACAAGGCACACCCACACATAATGCATAATAAACACCTTGCAGATACGTTATCTGTATAATATAGTATGTATTATGACTACGTTCTAATATTATTTATTTATACTCTCTCGCAAAACGTTTACAATGTAGATGCATTGAATTTCACAGAATAGCGTCGAATCTTCGACGAAATAAGTAAAATCCCAACGTTGACGCGTCATCGACGTATTGCAATTTTTAAAAGTGAATTTAATGTTATCCACTCTTGGCAACCTTCGCATGTATGTTCGGATTATACGTTATCGGATCGCAGCTGTGCCAAAATCAAGCGATAACACATTTTTTTTTCATGCATATACTCAATGGCGGACGTTGTTATATTTTAAATGCATTTTATCGCGATTATACTTTTTCAGCTTATTCTCAGATTTCATGGCATCGGAACACTTTTTTTTTTAATTCCCTTTCTCTCTTCTCTGACCGCCTTTTCGCATCAATACCGTTGTCCATAGAACGGTCAAGGATCGAGAACGTATTGCCAGAGTAGCGGAATATCATGGTATTTTTCCATTAACGTACCTGACTATATTAGCTTCGAAGGATACGTGAAGCAAAAAAAATTTTTTTTTAAATTTATACAATAAGGTAATAATGATTTTTAATTTTTTCTACATACTATGTACGAGCAAATATCGTAAAAAAAAGCTTTCGTGTTTCAATGATGATAATTGGTTGGTAAATATTTTGCATCGAAGTTATATGCTAATTGAGGAATATAATTTGACAGTTTTTTCCCCCACGAACTATGTACGTAAGGAGACGAAGGAGCTAATTTTCATAAAATTTCAATGCCTTGTCGAATTGACTGAATTACGGAATCGATGACATATAATCGAAGAAGCTTCTAGATGTCTATATCTAATTGCGAAGGAATGGGTGGATACCCACTGACGATCAATACCGGCGTCCGCCATTGTATACATAAGACTCTTACGTCCCTGTACGACGTACTAATTTTACGACATTACTTGCAGGTCAGATATACATAGCAACATAACCATAATAACGTTTATGTGGCGCGTCGCTTGGACTTTTCTCATCTCAAGTGCAAATTGCGTCCACGATTTTATAAATAGAATGGCGACGCATCGCTGTTATCCCCTTTAGTGGGTCGAATAAGTCATAGTTTTGTTTACACGTAATTTTTTACATTGCAAATCGTTATCGCGTGATTTCATCTTCGCGTTTGGGACACAAGGACTGCATTAATTATTATAATTTTTTTTATTTATAACAAAAAAGAGATTCTTTTAATTGACTTTTTCATAACAACAAACAAATTTTTGAAAATTTTTACTAAATTTGCTTTCCGATAGAACTTCTCAAAATTCATACGCGCAAGCTACGATTTGAGAATTTTGAGAACAAACAACCATCATTCGTTTGTTGCTTACGCGATAATAAATATTTGCACGGTTATTGTTATAATAGTAAAAAAATTAAAAATAAAGTGCATTACAAAATTTTGTGAAAAAAACAATTCACGAGCAGAGGTTTCAACACGGTACCTCCGGCTCGCTGTTTTCTCTCTCTCGAATGTTTTTCTAAGTGACGTTTAATGCGTTGTCACGATCTACTAATGTGAAAAATCGTGAAATTTCTTAAAAGCTAATTATGGTTTTGACGAGTAAAATGCCATTAAGTGACGTCACGTTAAATCGACTCGTATACAAACTGATAACTGTTATCGAATTTGGAGGTATAAAAAGACTGAACCAGTGAGCATCCGGTAGTTCAGTTCATTGAAAGTGTCACATACGTAGAAACTATCGAGCGTCATTCAATTGAACTTAGTAGGTGGTGGTCAATGGCGACTGATAGTGATAAGTCAAGTTGCTGAGAAAGATGCGTGCAAAAATATTTCATCGCCCGTGTTGCTACGCTATCCACTTCGTGGCTTACATATATATATAATAATATGAATCATTGGAACGTGCGCAAATATTTGCATCCGATGCGTCCTCTCGTCACTTTAAAGATTGGTATATAACGGAGAAGAGGGAGAAGCTGATAATGTGTTTGTCCAGCAAAGATTCGTTTCTAACTCTGTATTTCATTTCATTTGCACAGCTGGAGGTGTGATGGCGGGATCGGTGGCAACTCTTGCGGTCCTTTGGATCTCGCTGCAGACAATGGGATTCCTGGGGCAGACTGGCTCGATCAGTGCTTCCAAAATACCCATCTCGATCCAGACTTACCTGGCAACCTATACAGGTGAGGATCGAATTTAGATTTCGTTGGAGAACAAATGTTCGTGTTAGGAGGAGAGTTCTTTTGGGCGTTAGAGAAATAATTATTTATATCTCTGATGTGTATTTTAAGAGACGTTATTAGCCTTAGATAAAATTATTTATTTTCTATTATGTGATAATGCGATACACGTTTTAAAGAAATTTTTATGAATTTCTGGAAGGTCTTTTCGCAGGGCTACCTTCTTCGGACTATCGGCACGAGCTCATCATTGACACGGAAGGCTTTAACAAGAGAAGGTTACCTCATATCCATGAAAAGGCTCTGAACGCTTCGGTTAACTTTGCTCAAACACTTGTCAATCGGATGTCCAGACTGGAGACAAATATTGCTAGCGCAGGAATTGGATTTAGTGAAAACAGTCCCATTTATGGGCAGTATGTTCATTCGTATCCGACAGATGACGCCTTGGAATATGGAACTGATGCTGTAATCGCTATGACGGCGTCGAGCTACTTGATGCAGCATCACTGTCAAAGGTACCTTGTTTTGTTTTTTTATAATGAAGAATATTACGTTGGTATTAATGATACCACCGCTTTCATTGCAGATTTGGCATTAGCAATGACGAGTGTGCGCGACTTGTGTCTACCCTCAAACTTCATGGAACTCCTTTGGGCCCGTCCTGTTTGGCTGATCAATTTGCCAAATGTAATCCTGACGCCAAGTACAGGAGCATCGATGGAAGCTGTAATAATTTAGAGAATCCAAGACTGGGCAGCGCTCTGACCGCGTACACCAGAGTTCTCTTTCCGCAATATTCTGATGGTGAGCATCTCTTTGGATGATGAGCACTTGTTAGTTGATGTCACAATTCATTTGCATGGGCTCATCGATCTCATTTGTCTTACGAACAAGATAACGGGAACACGTAACAGTAGATCATCGCGTTCCTTGCAGACTTTTACCTACTTCTACGCGGTCTCGTTCGCTTCGTTTCGGTGTCTTTTCAAGGTCACAGAGAGATCTCGGCTCAGTATTTTGTTCCTGCGGCGCGTTAATTGTGCTATAATAATCGTATAATTATTTACAGCCCTACGAACGTTTAGCGCATCCTTTCCTTCTGATAAATTTTGCTGTTGTTCGAAAACTAGCTTTCTCGATTGTGCGTTCTGTACTCGCTATTAATTGTCTGGAGGAAGGCTCATGGCTGGAATTAGGTATTGGGGGTTGCTTGAAAAATTCTTTTGAAATACAGGTCAATAGAGTTATTTTCAGAATTCATAATATTTGTCCAAAGTGTCTACAGTACTGTTGATCAGTTTGATGATGAGTTGTGGTGCTTCTTTTAGAAATAGCATTGGTGGTACTTGGAGTTTTTTTGGGGATAAAACCTGTTCGATCGCAATTTTAATTTACCGGCTGTATGTGGTTTTTTTGTGTGGATAATTATAAACTTTATTGGGGGGTGGTGCTAGGTGCGAACCATGTTAATTGCAAAGTTCCCACTCGGATCAAGATGATAATTCTATTAATTATATTTAGTCAAGACTTAATAAAAAGATTTAGGTTACATCAAAAGTTTATAAGAGGTACTTTAGTAAGCTGTATGTTGTTTGGTTAGATAGTCGTTTTTCCTGGGACATCCGATTGCGCTTTTACAAAGATGAGTATCTACTGGTACAAGAACATTTGGAGAAAATTAGTCAAACTTTGGGAACTTTTTTTTTTCCTTAAAAAAAAAAGTTACCCGAATCACTGTCCGCTAGTTTTCCATAAATGCTGTGTACGAATGTACGTGATCATTACATGAAAGCTCGACCAGATCTTAATTGTGATAAAAAAAAACGAAAGATCATAGGATCTTGAGTTTCCATCGCAACACACAATTTGTCCTATCCTACATTCCAATCATTTTACTTCTCGGTGAAACTACGAATTGACGTAGTGACCGTCATTCATCTTTACTCAAAGTTCACTTATCAACTTATGTACGTGTCTGATATACATGTACAGATTTAGTCCAAAATTATTCTTCATTACTTATTCGTTCTTTCCATCCAATTTCTCATGTACTTTTGTACACAGAAAATTCAGAAGCTCAGTATTTCTATATTCTTTGTTCTAATTTCTATACCGTAAATTTCCTTGTCCTTGGACTTTTATATTCACATTTTGCATCCTTTTTTTATTGCATTATGCAATTACGTGTCCTTCATGACTTCCACGAACCTCTTGCTGCAGTACGTATCCCTGGGCGCTGGTGGATAACGTTCAACGATTGGCTTAACAAATTATATTCTGTGATTTGCATTACAGTTGTTGTGCGATAAGGCACATAGAGCATAAAATGCCCGAGTGTAGCAGTGAATAATACTGCCTACAATAGAGTGCCCCGGTCGGGAGATTCTATCCAGCAGTAGAAGTGTATGTAACCTAATTCGGATATACCTAATATTGTATCATATAATTACGTAACTCTAGTCCACACTTTTCGTTGATGCGGCATTACGGTTCACGGTAGGCTTCGGGCATGAGAATTCAATTGAGAGTTCATAACGGTTTTTACCTAAATATCCATAATTCCGTGACACTATTAATTTTACCTGTAAAACGTCGTCGTGATTATCATACGATCAGCAGTACGAAGATTCACCGTTTCATTCGTTTCTAACTAACTCCTAACAACAGTGAAGATCCGGCGTGTCGTTTATTTATTTTTTTTTTTTCAAATCCAGGGATTTGCATTCGTGTTAAAAGCAATGCTTATTCCATATACCGTTACTGGCTCTCGTTTGGATTCACTTTGCTTGGAGACCTTCATCAGCCAGTTAGATAAGTTTTTTGGGCATCCTCCACAAGCGTTCTTGATCGATAACAATAGGTACGGATCATCGATTTATTACCAGTGCGCGGTTTAGAAGCGAAGTGTGGATCCATTTAATAGCTAAGGAGCTAGGCCTATTAAATTATTCGACCTTACGCGATGTCAAATATCAAGAACGCTTTTTCGGGACGCCCTTATAGTAGATCCTTTGAAATACTTTGCAGCTCCAGAATAGCTCGTCTTGCGTAAGAAATAGTTGGGGATTATTAATCGATCTCGAAAAATATACGAGGATTACGCAAAAAATATAAATTTTACGTACTCCGCTACATGCGCGTGCTGCACTTCTCTTGGGCTGCAAGGATACTTATGCGCAAATCGGAGTAACCCGAATGATTTTATTTATTCGATAAATTTGGTATGTTTTTGTGTATCCGCATTTCAAATTTGTATATTCAATGTTTAAGATAACATAATTTTCATAATCATTATTAATACGGGGTGTAAGAAAATTTTTTATTTTTTCAAATTAAAGACTTCTACGAACACGTAGATATGGGATAAGAAAGATTGTTAGTTAATTATATCTTTACTGATATTCCAAGAACCATGCTGTTCTTTCGCGTCATTTCGAACTTTACTCCGATTTGATTTTTCGCGTAATCCAAAACGACAAGCATCTAACGTTTCTCTTGGGTTCAGGCATTAAAGAGCTGAGACGTGCAGAGCGAAAGAGAAAATTACTACCAAGTGGCAGAGCTGTCAGTCTTAGCCTCTCCGTTGCTCACGACGTAATCGACGTTTCCAAGACACTGGCCGTCATGCAGTGGAGTGAATTTATTTCTCACGACCTGGCACATACACCAATGCGTAAGATGCGTGAGTAGTACCTAATTATTAATCCTATTTAATATAATTGCAAAGAATCAGCAACATCTTCAGTTCTTTTTATTTCTTTTAGTTTCAAATAGAAAACCCATCTCCTGTTGTCAAGAGAACGGTGGTGTGTTATCTCCAAGACACATCCATCCGGATTGCGCACCCATTTCAATTGCTGAAAATGATCCCGTTTATGGAAAGCATTCCGTACGATGTATGAACTATGTTAGATCAATGCCAATCATTAGGTCAGATTGTACCTTCGGTCCAGTTGAACAAGTAAGTTATTGATTAATGAAATTCTATTGATCTTTGCCGAATATTCTAACATAACGTTTTGAATGGTTCTTTTTTAGATAAATCAAGTCTCTCACTTCCTGGACGGTTCCACCGTCTATGGCTCTACGTTGAAGAAGTCTCGCGAGTTGCGTAGCTTCCAAGGCGGACGTCTGCGTGTCGATATTCGTAACGGAAGTCCATATTTACCTACTGCAGATTCCGAACCAAGCTCCCTTTGCCATTCCAGGGAAGGATGTTATATGGCTGGTGTGTTTGACTTTGCATTGTCTTATAATTTGTTAACCTTTGACCTCAAATGGCGCATAAGTGGGATTGCTGAGGAAGAAGTCTTATTATTTTGTAACACACCTGATACTTTTATTAGGGGATGCTCGTGTTAACGCTCAACCACAGCTGGCTGTGATGCACACAATTTGGCACCGCGAGCATAATCGTGTTGCTGGAAAATTGGCACAAATAAATCCACTATGGAACGATGAGATTCTGTATCAAGAAGCAAGACGTATTGTGGTTGCTGAAATTCAGCACATCACATATAGGGAATGGTTGCCAGTACTGCTTGGCAGAAACTACGCTCGTAATGCGGGACTTAGTACGGGTAACAGTTACAGTCGTATTTACAATTCCTATGATGATCCTGCAGTGAGCAATGAAGTTGCGACTGCAGCGTTGCGGTTCTTCAATTCCTTGAAGCAAGGCAAACTCAGGTGAGTGAAGTATTGAAGGTATTAGTTTTATTCAACGAATGTAATGTACATTCATCAACGTATTTATTAATGATTCTCGTATCGTTGCAGTATGCCTGATGAAACTCGTCAGTTCAATGAGTCTCTTCAGTTATCTAATTACTTCTATGACCCACGTATTATCGAATCGGAAGACGTATTCGATGGTCTTCTTCGTGGTCTTGCCACTCAAACTTGTCAAAAGATGGATATGAATCTCATATCTGATGTAAGTATATTTAGTTCTTTTTTTTTTCGGTGTAAATTATATTCATAACGCTGATTTATTACTATACTAGGCTATTTATAAATATTGTTTATTATAGATAACTCATAAATTGTATAAGACTGATGGCGAATGGGGTCTGGATACTATTAGTTTGGATGTTCAACGTGGTCGTGATCATGGTCTGCCTGGTTACAATCGTTACCGTAAATATTGTGGTCTTCCAGAGGCTAAAACTTTTGATGATTTCCTGGATTATATTCCACTAGAGGTGCGTAAGGGAGTTACAGGAAAATTTGGAATGCAATGTAGAATCTTAGGATTTACTTGAACTTTGAGTTAACTTATGTTCTCTTTTGATCAGATGGTAAGGAAACTCCGTACGCTGTACGATCATCCCAACGATATTGATCTCTTTATTGGCGGAATGGCTGAAAGATCAGAGGATGATGGTATTGTGGGACCAACTCTACAATGTCTCCTGACCGAACAGTTCGTTCGAATTCGTCGCAGTGATAGATTCTTCTATGACTCCGTAACTCAGCCGCATCCATTCACACCAGGTAATTACGCATCGGTGCAAGCTCAGCAAAGAAAAAAAATTAAATATCTAGAAGTATTTTTTCAAATGTTTTCTTTTCTAACAGAACAATTGGCAGAGTTGCGCAACGTCACTCTGGCGAGGTTATTCTGTGATAACGGTGATAACATTGCGCGAATGCAACCAAACGCTTTTATGAAGCCTCAGCTCGGGTAAGTAAAACGATACCATCGTTAACATTATCATTCGCATTACTGGGTCCTTGAAACTGATTGTTTATTCTTTATAAATTACAGAAACGAGTTGACGTCATGTCATGATGTTGAAGCAATACCTAGTGTAGATCTATTTGCATGGGCTGAGAAGGCTAAAGCGTATCGTTGAATGTCACGTTAATTGACTGGTCACATTACCGGAACGAAAAGCCCGGAGTTTGCATTTCGGCTTCGAGATAGATTAAATCGAAGTGGAATAAGACGAACGGTTTATCCGGGTAGAGGACAAGTAATTACGGGGATGGATCATTGAATTAAGGGATAGAAGGCAACGCTAATGCGTTGTGGTTCACAGTAACCGGTGTAATCGAGAATTTAAGATGCACGTGACATGAAAACTTTTGTTTACCTATATTATTTATATAGGCTCATGTGGTTGTTGAGCGTGCATGCTATTGATGCGCTCAGTGATGAAATGAATTACGGTGACGGCAGGTGACTAGTCGATTATCAACGATGACAATGTTCCGCGTTTCGGCCTGCAAAGGTAATTTTACAGTAAGGAGGTTCGTCTATTGTCTTTAGAGGTGTTACTTCTCAGGATGCCCTTAAGGTTTTAATCCCAACCCCTCATAGGCGAATCTAACGTATCTTGTAAGTGTATGCATCTGAGCGTATAAAATATGGATGTAAGATATAACGTTCCAAGTTGTCGATAGGAGACACCCAAGAAGATTATTCTAACTACAAATAAAGTCTGTTTCGAGTTACACCTTAGCTTGGAACCATTCGATCTGAATCGGCAGTTCAACACTTCTCTCAATACCTACAAGAGAAAAGATATAAATAAGTATTAAATGATACTTTTTTGCCGTCTAAGATCTTTCGCGTGACGTTATTATTTAAAAGACCGCTTAGATTTTACCAGGGGACGAGAAAACACTTATGGCACATTTTTAAATTAATATTTACGACCAAATAGTAATACGTTACAATACCATGACGACTCACTACGCAATAACTGGTAATACATTGTTATTGTTGTTATTATTATTATTATTTTAATTATTATTATTATTATTATTGTAACGCGCGTGTTTTTAATCTTCAGTTGAATAGAATTCAGTATAGTTCCTCGAGTTTGATGAAACGATAATTCGTCATCATATCGCAAATAATTGTTGATTTTGTTATAAAACAATAGAAATATTCAAAGTGTAAAATGAATGTTAAATCACGCGAACAAATGTCGACTCGAATTACTTATATTTATTAGAAAGGAAGAAAATTGTTTTGTTCCTCAACCGTAACTTTTTACGTCCGTGGTGGAGAATAAGGTTCAATTCTAAAAATATGTTTGCACGTTAAAAGCGTTTTATACCTATCTACAGTGTCCGAAATACGTACGTACGTACGTGGAATGTGATTGTGACTGATTAGCTATAGATAGATTACAAAGCATTTTGTACGTAATAATATTAGTACTTAAGTCGGATAACACGATCATACTGACTTTGTTAGATCTGTTTGAACGACTTACGCATTTATCGATTAAAAATTATTTTACTCCGAATGCTGAGTTCATTTTTTACATTACCTATTGTGACAAATCTTATAACTCTATTTCGCATTAATTAATCCTAAGTAGTTGTACGAGGATGTTATTTAAAAAAATAAAGAATAGCAATCTCGTCGACGATTTAATAAAATTGAAAAATAAATTGAAATACAAAAGAACAATTTTGTGTGAGAAGCTCGCAGTATTTGCGCTCATTTTCAAACAGGAAGTCTTATACTGGACACGCATAACTTAGTTATGACACAATGGTCCTTGACGGTCAGATTAAAAATCGAGAACTAGGATATTGGTGACTGACCTCAACGGAACTTAAACTTGCTTTACATTTAAGCAAAATGGGCTAGTCGAGGTCTATCAAGAATTTACCTTTACGTTCAAGTTTAGTTCTAAGAAAACGAAAGGGACACTCAAGAATTTCTGGAGCAAGATCAGTGCACTAAATACATAAAAAGAGAATGGAATTTACCACAGTAACTGGAACGTGTAAATCTTCAATAATTATAGGTTTCCATTTACATTTTAATACCTGTCACTTTTAATCTACAGGACGATTGTGCTTTAAAAGGAATACTATTTTACATAACGAGATGTTCATATGATACACGTGCATTACGTTTACATTCGTTACAAAACAAGGACATACATAGGATTTTCAGCAAGTATACGTGTAGTTGCTTTTAGTCACCCGATGTATAATTTGGCACGGAATACTCTTATTTACTTGCATCTCAGTACCGAATAATGAGTCTTGACGAGACTTTGACGGAATATAAAAATCACAGGAGCTGTTAAACATTTATAAAAGGGTTTTGGCACTCGTTTAGGCCATAAAACTAACTTGCTGTATACCACTTTCGAATTGTTTTATTAAAAAGAATACTTTCTTTGTCTTGGGAAGTTATTGGCGTGGTAAATATGTGCATTGGTTTTCATGAACTTTTATTTTCTTAATATTTATCATTCGAATACTTTTAATGTATGATCTTTCGGTGATACGGCAATACGTGTTAACGTAATAGGTTATTTATTGCTTATAGAAATTTGACGTTATGAATCACTAAAAAGGATAGTATTAATAAGCGTGTAAACATTGAATGAGACGAAAGCCTTGAAAAGTGCACTGACATTGGACGATTGACAATCTTTGTAAATTCGAGGTTACGAAAATTTGCAAATCATCCTTTGGTATCGATATAATTATTGCTAATCGGATCATCCTGTTGCGTAAAACTTTGAAGGTGTTGCGCATAGGGATTTATAAAGATTTCATTAAAAAAATAATAATCAAACAAATATCCAAAAACCAATTTGGCGTCAGTCCAATTTATTGATAATGAAAATTACGTATTGATGCATCATTGAATGAATTTGTGTAATATGAGTCTAAAAAAAATCAAAATTCAAAATTGGCAGACTCGATTTTTCAATCATTGATATTATCGTAATCACGTGCAATTTGCGGTGTGTACGGTGGACGTAACACCTTTCTCTTTTTGATTGGTCCAATTTCAAGGAGCAATTTATAACTCACGTGATACTATTTTCTAATGGAGGACGCTTACTTTTGGTACGATAGTTTCAAGGGCGTTGTCGGCTTTGATCACGTGGAACCGTTCTATTCAGTTCCATTGGTAGTGAAAGTAATTAATGTACTTTTATAAAATAGAATATACTATGAAAATTTTTCGAAAATTAATATTTGACCAATATATAAATTTATTTTTAAATAAAAATTATTGCGTGGCGCTCATTATAAAGTTTACGTGGAATAGATTTCACTTAATTATTCCTTCATATTAGCTAAACGTTACGGTTCACGGATAGATGGACTTGTTCATTTTTATTATGCGCGATTCACTTTAACTTGCGTATTTATGGAGGATAATAAATTACTATAATGAAATTCAACTGTTTATTTATTTAAAAAGTTCAATTATCTTGTTAACACTTTCAGATCCTGCACCGCCTACAATTTCCACATTAATTAAATAATTATGAAGGCTTATACGTATTTTTAATAAATGATTAATTTTTATTAAAATCAAATATATTGTTGTACACTTATTACCAGCATGACATATACAATTTGAATTTCATTCATCAATAATTTTATCCGTAGCCGTTACGAACATTTACAACCTACGACATAGTTCATGTAGATAATTCGATCTTGATAATAGACTATTTAGGCTTATTGAATACATAGCGCATAACTCCAGTTGTCAGATCATGCAATGTGTAGTGAAATAATTTACAAACAATAAAAATAAGACATCAATTCTGATTTAATAATTCATTATGTTAATCGTGCATAAAAAAAAATCAGAAGAGTACATAAAAAAGAAAGTACGGAAATTTAATAGTTTAAAAGCACTTGAGCGTTATTTTGAGAAATTTCGAAAACTGCCAACAACAGAATATATAATGACAATAAATTTGATTAACTTTCAGAAAAAGTCAATGTCTAAAATATGTTAATTGTTGATCCCAAAAAAAATTTATAGATATCATATAAGATTTATTTGACTATTTAACAGCATCCAAGTGCTTTTATGGTTCATTTTAAGAATTGGAAAAAAAATGTCTTTTTGCAAATACATTTATTGTGATTACATAATTTTGAATTATTTAATCCATTCATTTTTTTACGTAACTCAAACGATACTACGACCTAATTGAATAATTAAATTTAAAAGTTATTATTAATTCCATCGAAATACACGAATTGGACTTAATTAAATGATTATAGTCAGGATAATTTTTATCCTTTATTTAGAAAGTCGCGAATGGTTCTAGATGTCCAGTGTCGCATTTTCATGAACGCGACTCCAAGGAGTGGAACAAGAATGGAAGAACGAAGAGCTTTTGGGAGCGTGGGGTTTCCGTCTAGTCCTGCCCATGTACTTTCTCTCGCCATTTATAAACATCGTTCAAACAGTCTACTTGTTCAGTCTTTTCTTCGAACAATTACCGGATTATATCTCGTGACAGGTACCTATCGAATCTATAACATTTCAGCAATGTTCTCGTAGTCACATTAAATCGACTATATACACATGTCACAGATTCACGACACATATTCTTGATATCGATTAATAATTTCCCACTGACATAATTTCGCGAATGTGGTGCAAAATTTAATTGGTGAATCCAGTGCATTATAAAAGCTCAAAAATAAAAAAGTCAAAGTCAAAAAATTAAATTGATTTTTTGTGATAGAATTATATTTTACATATACAGTGTGTAATTATTGTACGATTTCCACGTGTTTTTTTTTTATAACTGTTTAGATTTTCCATGGAACATATTAAACATCAAAATATCTATTTTTTACCACAATTTATTCCAATTTTAACTATATTGAATTATAATGACAGATTTTAATTTACGGTAATACTAATGTATCAATTCGTCTCGTTATATTCAGCGGTTTGAATGTTGTAATTGGCGTGGAAAGTGAGATCACATTTTGTCGCATAGCTCTGAAGTTATTTTACGAATATGCCAGGGATCACCCCTGCTGCTCGAAAATACTCGAAACTGGGATAAAGAAAAATTCCCTAAAAATTTATATATCAGAACATCTTTTTTTTTTACGTGTTATTAAAAATTGATCGACAAATTGATGATTTTGATTGATACTGCAATTTAAAAAAATTTCGAATATAGAAAGTGTAACGTTACACTATGTAATTATACGTTTCAACATTAGCCGCGTAATCTACACAATTGTTGCACGCTAATTAATTGTCACATTCATGTAACCATACATGTAATAACGATTTTAACACCACCGTGTAGATTTTCTAAAATTGAAATTGCAATTTTTACTTTGCTCAACACTAAGTTCTTGCACGATATTAGATTATATAAACTGAATTCGAACAGCAATAAAATAAATTTGCTGAAAAAAATTAAAACTAAATATTTGCTCCTAACAAATAAAAATTGTATTATACATTATAACAAATTCTTAAACAATTTCTCGATCCTTTCGGCACTAACAATATAATGATACTTGATAGAAATTCACCTATCTTATATCTGAATCACTTATATCTAATCGGTATACGGTGAACATTAAACCAAAAAATTTTTTTAAATATAACAATAACAATCCTGAAAAATAGGAACCAAATTTTCTAAACAATTTTTAAAGCCGAATTCTAGTGCCGTTTAATGACCTTGTTAGACTGATATACATATATGGGAAAGAGACATGATCACTATTTCTTAACAATAATAACAGTATAGCCTTGTAACCCGGAACGCATAGACGCCGTCTAAGGTCTTCTAATAATACATGGCGAAGAGAAACAGGCAATAGTTCTCGTTAGTAAAACCTTTGAGGGCTTTGATTTGCCATATAACCATGCTTTCAACTTGTACGTATACCTTGCTTCCGGTTTACAAAGACCTAAGGTAGTGGGGTAGTCCTGTTTCGGTGAAGCGTGCAACGTCGACCTCCAGACCTCGGAATTTAAGGTCGAAGGATCCGGTTGTCCCGAATGAGACATTTTCCTATGAGAACGAAATCAGTGAGAGTAGGATACCTAACGTCTTAGACTTAAAATTCTACGTGAACGAGATACGGATGCGTTCCGTGCTGCACACATGTAGGAGCACATTCAACGATCATATAGGTTATGACCTACCAGTTTACGCAGAACGATTTGAATAAACATATGATAGGTAATAAAAATTTAATGAGCCCTATTAATAAAATGAAATCCAACGCGTATGACTTTTCGTTATAATTTTGACTAGACTCAAATTTGGTTATTGACATTAAGATGAGAGATAAAATTGTGAAAAAATATTTTTGTCCGCTAATACCGTGGTTTCTTGATAAGAATGAATTTTTTCAAAATTTTACAGTTCCGTTCGGAATTTTTAAAAGGTCAAGTCGTACGAGACTTGGAATATTATTAAATTATTCCTGTCAAAAATATTATAAGCAGTTGTGAAAGTTCTGAACTACATCTGACACGTGTTACGTTTTTAGACCGTGTTAGCATTAGAATCCCTACCTCTTGCTGGTCTTGTCTCCGTCAAGAAATTTCGAATACGTCGGTGATTACGTTATTAATCGAGGTAAGATCAGGATAGAATTTATCTTTAATGTTCGATTGCACCAGATCACTTTCCAATGATCAAAGTCACTGTTATTTATTTTAATGTGAGATAATGCTTCTAACGCAACATGTCTCTCGAAGCAGCTTCTCAAATTGCAAAATTATTACTCCAGGTGGACCAGGCCAATTTTTTTTTCTCTAACAAATTCCTTGATTACAACTCGGGGCCATAATGCGTCAGCGGCACCAATTAACATCGCGAGGAAATAGCAATTGTTAGGCAACGCTGCAAAATCAATTATTTCTGGAATTGCTTGTCATTGGAATTTCGCAAAAAAATCAAGAACAGCTGGAACTGATAGATCGTTTCCATAAATAATTTATTTGGATGAATCTTCACGATTTGAGCAAATAAAAAAATGTAACTTTATCACTTGCGTTAAGAACGCAAGAAGATCGTCATTAGACGAGACACGTTATAAAATCTTGTTACAGCAAACGAAATATTCATAATGATTCGTAAAATTGTTTTTTTATTGCACTTCGTTAACCATGCGAAAATTTTTTTTCCTGTAACGAGCCATCGGCTGTGCTTCACATATTCTTCATTTTGTCACAGTCAGTGATCGAAGTAAACGTTCTCGAGTATTTCGATGAATCATCTCGAACAAATCAGGCCGATGTGAGTTACGAAAGTAGAGAGGCGAAACGCGAATGAGCCCTTTCTCTAGCCATCTGTCCATCATTGCATAAGTAACAATAATAAAATAAAGAAAAATTGTCTTATGATTATTCGTAATCCGAAGCCAAATGATCTTATGAACATCGCATCAGATTGAAGTTTGATTATAAATATATACATATTGTGGAAGATATTTCCTGGTAATAGATAAAAGGCTGGGACCAGAGACAATTTACCATAATTATTCTTAGGCTTGAAAATCACGCAACTGGCTATACTTTACATTTAAAGCCATGAAAGTGAACTGATCCATAGAAAATAAGGGAGCCTCCAAGAATTATGACTTAATTCGAGACTTAGAAATCGGGTCACCGTATTGTGAAAATGTCTCTAAGATCAACACCTAATTTGTCTCACCCGTAAGACAAGTAGTCAAAATTATTATCAAAATTAGTTTCCAGGCGCTTCTTCGAACAGTCACCTATATATTTTTTGTATATATCAACAGTGACATCTATGGGTCTTGTTATGGTTGTTATATCTAATTGTAGAAATGATATTCAAAAATTATTCTACGCAACTTTAAGAAGTTTTTTATTACCATACTTCCTTATAGTAAAGTGCAGGAGTACACAGGAACTGCATAAGTAAACATGATTGAAATTCCGAGAATAAAATTGAATATAAAATAGCATTGTAACACATTTGATTTCTTTAGGTCACGTTAATGTCTTCGTATGAAAACTATCAGTTCATGGCGCAATAAATAACTTATGATTTATGATTAAAGTCAGTCACGTATTTCTACCAGTTTATATATATATAGATATACACACATACACACATAATGATCCATCTATTCCTCTAGAGACTTAAATTAACGTGTTTCCGCCGCACAGCGTAAAAGCTATTTAGGCTATGTTTATTACGCGTTACCCGTCTTAGTAAAGTTATGTGTGTTCAATTCCAAGCATTTCACTTGATTAATTGCAGTTGACAAGATATTTTGTTACCTAACCTCTGCAGGTGTATTTACTTATGCGACAATGGTATTGCAGTGACAAAGAACTTCGTGAAGTAAAGTAACCAAGTCTTTATCACGATATATTATAAAGCTCTTTTTCCGTCACATGTGACTGAGTGAAAGGCATCGGAATCAAATTTTATTTCAACAAAATAATATCAATTACGTTTACATCTGCGTATAGTAGGTATATAAATGCTTTTAGACTGTTATTTGGCAGGAGCCTAAAAACCGTGAAATGCGTATATACATATATATATGTATACATATGTATGTCGGCGAGTGCAACGAGGCGTATTCATTTTTTTAGCGCACAGTAATCGTTTATTATGTTGTGGGAGAAAAAAAATAACCGCAAATTTCGTGGCGAAAGTTTTTAGTATCCTTTGCTATATTCGCTTTTACTTCCTTGTTTTATTGAACCGAAAATATGCAACAAGACGTAAATCACTTTTATCGGATGATCCGTGACATAGAATTTGAATAATTAAGAGTCTTGCAATTAGTGAAAATAATAATAAAATTAAGTAAAAGTCTAATAAATGTGTTTGTGGGACTTTCTCTGGTTACATGTATTCATCGGGTTCGAAAACGTGTCTCTATTCTGACGTAATGTCATGTCACGTCGTGTCAACTTGCTGATAATTAAATTGCTTAATATGCACTACGTGATCAGTGTATTGTATCGGAATGTGATGCATCTTTGATATCTGGTTTTATATACGAACGGAACGTGAATTGACATTGACAGACTGATTGATCGCGAAGATACTTTTGAATGAAATAAATTAATGTGTTCATTGAATATTATCTTTTTCAGAAGTATCATGGGAGAAACGTCGCTATGGGCGGCAAGTATACTTGCTGTATTAATAGTGCAATTGGTTGCAGCCGAAGTATTTTTGGATCTAATGCCAAAAGGTCAAACAGCACAAAAACTTTCCAGTAAGTACGAAAAAAAAACATTTTTTTAGTGACATAAAAATTTCGAAAATGTGGATTATATCATTAGATACAATACAACGCGACCTTCGTATGATGTAATTGCTATTCAATGCGTGCAATTGCACAATGAGCATTCAACGCATTCAATTTAGATAAATCTTCATAAGCGAGATGAACGTAAGCGTTCCTAGCTTATTAAAGACATGGTTACACCTGGCAAGCGAACTAGGTACTACTTATCGACTCGTCTATCTTCTCCGAAGAATTACAACGAAGAAGAAAGAACGAGAGTAGCGACGACCCAGTCAGCTCGTTAATGCCTTTGGCAAGTAACAGTGGTAGTAAAACATGCCAGAGCGGACCGTATAGCGTTTCTTGTGCAATAGAAATAAAGCGATTAATGACTGGTGCTGAGTTCGCGATGTAGAAAACTGTTGAGCCTCGCCTAGAATCGAATCGTTGACTCGACTCGAGTCAAGTCGACTCTAATCTCGAGTCACATTCCCATATTACATTCCGGGACTGGATTTAACGGACCGGCTTGCCACTCAAAGATTTACTATGGTTTATAATACAGAAAAAGGTACAAGCTTTTCGATCGTGACGGATTATGGAACTGATACCGATACGTCAATGTAAATAAATCATACGTAACGTACGTTCAATAGCGTCCATTAATTGTAACGTATCGAGTGCCGGTTAAACTTGTGTGTATTTCTGTAAGTGGGATCGTATATGGAGAATCACTATAGGAATGATTGTTTCTGATAGGTGCGAATTTATTATCGACGAAGAAATAAAATTTCGTGATGATTTAAGCGATTGTTTTTGAATGTCAAAAATTCTTGAGTAAGAATATTTTTGCATTGTTTATTCGTCTTGTGTCGCACGTGACAAGGTTTCGACAGGATGTCGAATCATTGTATATTATGTAATCTTTTTTGTATAACCGCGTGTTATGCTTCTGTATAATTAAAAATAATTGTAACACGTTTGAAAAAAAATTGAAAATTTTTCATGACAATTTTATTGCTTGACATTTGCGCTACTTCTCATAGCTAAACTTAAGTATGTTGAATATATCGTGTAAATAGTTGGATGGTGCACAGTGCAGTTGCATTTATCACGATTTTGAAAGTATTAAAAGGTCATGATCGACTCACGGATCTCTCAGTGTATTTTCATATGGTTCACGAAGACAATTTTTGTAATGCGGCTGCGATGTTTATCGTAAATATCGACTGATTTAATTATTTATTGTAGAGATTTTATTAATTGTACACATATATATTATATTCGCAGAATAGATAATCGTAACAGGATATCATTAAAACTTATTTACATTTATACTTCAAAGTGTTAGTACTGGACAAGTCTACTGGAAAATTAAACTGGAATATTGTACGATTAGATCAGTCTGTTGTTTTCTGCGTTATTAGTTAATTATTCAATGCACATTAGTTGAGTAAGAAATTACGACGAAACGTTACTACTTTAGAAAGCGATAGCACGCTTTCTTAGTCGGGTACCGTTTTTTTTTTACGAAGAATTTCTGCCGATTGTCAAGGTCTTTATTGAAGCATGACGGTTTTATTTTATTAACGATGTAAATGACAACCATTTAAAATTGCAGTTGCAAAATTTTCAATATAACTGTTCCGATATCGTTATAGTCATTTAAGTTGTAATTTTCTTAATAATGACGTAACAAATGATCTTGAATGATTTTCGGATGATGAATTTTCACTCGCAACCAAATTAATCGGAAAAAACTAAATAGCGTATCAAGTTCATTGTTTCTTTTCAGATGGGAGAAAACGTCGATTCGTATCCCAAGGTTCTCACAGTTTCTTCAGTAAGTATGGGGATATTTTTTCAAGTACTGGACCACAAAACTTAATCTACAAGTCACCTTCTTCACTGTTTGCATCGTCACCATTAAGTTCGTAAGTAAATCCAATTTTCTGGTCGTAATATTTCAACTTTACGATGGTTAATTTATACTTCGCACAGCTTCGGTTTAGCAATCGCGTATAGTCATACAAGAGAAAAAGGGAAGTAAAGTTACTCGAAGTTTCTTATACTCGGTGCATAATTGTACAATTTCATAATCTTAGATACAGTGTTCAGAGTTCACGAAATTTCTTCTCTTAATTAATCCTCGTGAAATGGTGATTTTCTTGACACACGTGAAAACCGGAAAATCTAGAAAATTTGCGAGACTTCAGGCTTTTGACGTATAGCGATAACTTTGAAGTTGGACTATTCGCTTCAGCGAGTAGAACGAGCAATAGATAAACGTAGCAAGTTAGACGCAACTTTTATTGCTGTGAAAGTAATATCCTGTTGAGTAAATGCTCTACATATATGCACATACATAATAATGAAAGCAGGTTATTAGAATTAAAAAAGATATATGACTGAATATTTTATTTATTTGTCAAAGGTATCAACACTCCATATACATAGAGCCCTCGATCGCGGAAACCGTAATGTGTGGTGACCGTTTTACCAGACAATGTCAAAAGTCACGATACAGAACATATGACGGATCCTGTAACAATCTACGTAATCCTACGTGGGGAATGGCTAATACACGTTACAGTCGTTTGTTACCTGCGAATTACGCCGACGGTAAGTAAATTTAATTTACAATATTTCTTCGAAATACCATCGATTTGAAGCCACTCTATTTTACGTAATAAATACACGTGGGCAGTCTATACCAGTCTGGAGGCAGTTTCGTTTAACCTAAATATTTTGTGCTGCATTTGAATTGATTGCAGTCCCGACAGCAGCGTCACACACGACTTCCTTTACTTGGCCGTGCAAAAGGAATTGCCTTTAAAACGTTCACTGTAATGGTTCTTTAAACCATGAAGTAAAGTCGTAACTTTGGAGCAAGAAATTTGTCAGACTCGATTGCCTTTGCACAATTCTCGTCTGGTCTACGCGCAATTACTAAAAACTTGCAAATTTTACATTACTCGTACGCTATAAGATCGTGTTTTATATTTACTATGACGATATACTGTCTCGTTAAATTGATCGGTGTGAAAAGGTAAAATGACAGTCTGGGTTAAAAATTCAAATATACATATACTGTCGAAAGAAAAAGTTGTGGAATTGCGTATATAAGTACTTTCTAAGCGTTATTCCGCGTGTAAGGAAATACGAAGGAAACGTTCCTTACGCCATTGGTCGTGTCCAGTTTTATCATGATTTGAGATTAAGTGAAACTACATGCAGCACTGTGAAACTGTATTACTAGATTTATTAAATTGCCAAAATTTTATTTCAATTTTGAAGGAATCCACGAGCCTACTCATTCTGTAAGTGGCAGGGAGTTACCCTTAGCGAGAAGAGTCAGCTTTAATCTATTCCCACGTATCAACATTGAGGACAAGCAATTCACCCTAGCGGCTATGCAATTTGGTCAAGTAGTCACGCACGATATGGCTATGATAGATGGAACTACTCAATCTAGTAAGTTTTTTTTCTTTATAATTATGGTTATTACGAGAAAAAAGTTTCATATGTTATTTTAATTTTCGTGGACATATATAGATATATATGTATTGTTCAAACATTAATTTGTCATTTATCAGAGAACCACGCAATGGAATGTTGCACCCCTGATAATCGGTTGCTGGAGGAAGCCCTTTCGTCACCGTTGTGCTATCCAATCATCATACCCCCTGAAGATCCGATACTTGCAAGAAATGGTGCCAACTGTATGAACTTCGTTCGTAGTACAACTGACCTTGACCGTGGTTGCTCTTCGCAACACGAGCCTGCAGAACAGGTTTGCAAGATACACTTTAGACTAACCGCAATGCATTAAACTTGTTCAGTTGTTACATAATTAGCGGATCTGTTGAAGCGAACTGAACGGTCAAAGACCAGTTCATTCACATGAAAAAGGCGTAGAATATCGATATTGGAATTTCCTTTGAAGTATAAAACTTTTCGTTTACTTGATTTTCTTTATTATAACTATTGTTGATTATATAACGAATTAGAGATTGTAGTAACATTTATTTAGTAGTGGTGGCTGTTCTAACTCATTCCAATTTCATATGCGTAGTGAAAGGACACGTTTTAGCCTGAGGCGATTTTGAATTACACGAATATCGCAGTAATGATCGATTCGTTAACTATACATTTCAATGATCAATAGCATACACTACCAATATATATTTACATTTAAATCTGATGCAAGTATCATTATGCTTACTAAGATCAGTTTCATTTCAGCTGACTGTGGTATCGCAATTTTTGGATATGTCTATGGTTTATGGTTCTGATGATCAAACAGTTGACAATTTGCGTGCTGGTATCGGAGGGAGAATGAACGTTGATATTCGCAACCACAGACAATGGCCGCCTGCGAATAACAATAAAACTGGAACTTGCGATATTCAA
>JARPRH010000724.1:99444-116114 GCA_031763665.1 Calameuta haemorrhoidalis
AAGGCCAGTGTGTCCAGACTTTTCTGTGATAACGGTAATCACATTCAAACGATGCAACTGAGAGGCTTCGAACTCATTTCCAAACAGTAAGATTATTCGAATTTATATAAAATATTTATTACTTATAAAATACAATATATTGTATTATTTTCAACTTTTTTCTCTTTTTTCCCTATAGCAATCCAGTTGTCAGATGTTCGGATCTCCCAGCAGTGGATCTTTCCTTGTGGAAGGACTACGCACCACAGACACCCAAGCAGTCCAGTTATATATACGATTATAATAAGAAATAAAATTGTTTATCCGAATAAGCTTGTTTATTACGTTGTTACTATATAATTTAGCCAACTTGAGTCTCGTTCAGAATATTATTTATACGAATCCTTATAGGTTCGTATTTATATTAACACAGTGGATAACACGGTTTGTTAGTAATCCACCGGTGGATTTACTTACGTTAGCAAAATATCAGTGTCATCAAATTTTTAGTTAAACAATAAACCAACGTATTTTTTATGTTTACAGTTTTACGCAATCCTTGTTTTTGTCTTACACAACAGAGGATATATCGTGCATACATCATTTTCAAATTGTACATTGTGGAATTTTCTTGTCAGTTGATCGTTAATCGTTTCTGCAGTGCGAATCCTTACTCCAGCGTGAACGGCTTCTTTTGCCGAAAATGCGCTGGTGCCAGTTCAAATTAGGAGTGCTGCTTCTTGCAGCAGCCTCTACTTTTTGCACCAAAGCTGATCATGTCGCCGAGGATCCAATTGAGGTGACTGAACCAAGTTTAAGTATTTTTACCAACCCTGATGAAGTTACCGAATTCAAAGACGGTTTTCAACAATCAATACATCTTCCGTACGAACCTGTAAGCGATACGGCTTATTGGGACTCGATTTATGGTACCGATGATATACCGGAATTTGATACACCACCGGAAATACAAGGAGACACTATCATATTGAAAAGTATCGATGAAGAAGTAGATACCCTTGATGATGTCGCATTTCCATTTACAAAGCGATCAACAGATCCAGAAAATCTTTCACGCATTGAAAATGATCAAGAAACGATAGATCATCAGTGGAATATAAAAGGGAAGCGAAGTAACCTAAAAGTCCAGACTTACAGAGATGATCGTTCTTATCGGAGGAATCCATTTTCACCTGATTACTACGAGGATCAAGAAAATCCAAGATTTGCAAGACAATTCGAATCCGATTCGACGATGGCACATCCGGAAAGAAATTTTAGAAATGATTTTGATCTACTCGATTTTGAAAATATGCAAGTTATGCGTGAGAGCAATCGTCCGATGCGTACAATACCTTTAGGAATTTATTCACATCACACGAAACACGTTCCATGGCTGATCGCTCCACAAACATCCTACAGAAGTGAAGCAGCAAGTGCAAAAGCATTTGCAGGATCATCAAGAAGCAATGGAGGTTCATCCTTTGTGGATGATATTGGTGAAAAATCAGATGCATATGCAAAAAGTGAAGCATCTTCGTCAGGCACGATCATTATTGGTGGACCACGAGCAAGTTCAGGTACGCATTCAGTGAGAGAATCATCAAAAGATTATATTTTAGATGGTTCTGATAGCAGCAAGCTCACTAGCAGCAGTACGGCTAGCGTAATTTCGGGAGAAAGTGGGAAAAGTATTTCCAATTACGGATACAGGAGGAATATGCAATTGAGACCGAAACACGGCACGACACATTCTCATGGTGGAAATTTGCACAAACTGTCTATTAGTCAGCCAGGATGTGGTTGTTCCAAAAAAATGTTAATTGATTATCAAGGATCTTCAGTTGTTTCCGATAAGAAAACAAACATCAAGCAAATGATCGATAGTCAATCAACGATCAGTAGCGCACATGCATCTGCTTCGTCTCAAGTAAATTTGAATCAAGCTGTAAGTGGATCTGCTTATTCAGGTGTAAAACAAAATTTCGAATTGGAAGCAGGACGATTAAATGACGTATCGATGAGTCAGGGTAGTGCCAGTGCGACGGTCCTAGAAGAACAAGAAAGTCGGACTGGAATTAGTGAAACAATCGGCACTCAGAAAGCTGTAAGCCAATCGATCCACGAAAGAGCACAAGCTTCTGCTGCTTCAGAACATCATGAATCGATAAGCGGATCAGTGACTGATCGAAGTCAAATTTTATCAGTGAACGAAGGATCGGCAACCCCGTTTGTCAAAGATTCGGTTCATCTTGGTTCAAGTATTGCTGCTGGAGCAGCTAGTGCTGTCGTAACTGATGTTCTTGATAGAGCAAGTAGTCAAACAATTGGTATAAAGGAGAATGCTTTATCCGGTTCTCCATGGGCGAGTGATCTCATCAGCAGATCAGAATTGAGTAGGTCCAGCTCTAGTGCTAGTGCAATTTCGGCAAGTGATAAAATAACGACTAGCAATCAAGAGGTGGTTGGCTCGAATACCCAAAGTACCGCTTATGTGCTCGATGACATGAAGTCTGGAATGATGAAGAAAGAATCAATGTTCAATTCTGCAACGGCTACTGGTCAAGTTGTGCAGAAACATCAAGAATTTGATAGCGCAGGTCAAACTATTCTTGATTCTGAAGTAAACACAGTTGCCGAAGCAGGAAGTGCAGCGAATCATGTTGCAGAATCATATGCACATGCAGCAGGTTCGGTGCTTGTTGAATCAGCACCGACTTTTGTTAAACCAACATCAGCTCTGATTGGTTCACATCGGGCTATTATTGCACCACATTCTGTTTTAGTTAATCCAGTTCCTGCTATTGTTGGGGGAGCAGCGAGCTTGGCAACCTCAGCCGTCGGCTCATTGGCCAATGTAGCACACAAAATTCTTCGAGCTAAGGAAGGCGTTATCAACAATATTGTACACGCTCCAGAATATGTTATTGTTGACTCTGATTTGGTCGGTGATGACGATTGCGACGAAAATCATGTTGACGTCGTTGTCGATGATGTAATTCGTGAAGAACCTTATCCTGTGAACTTATCTGCACACCCTGGACAGTATATTGGTTATGATCAAAGAATTGGAACCGCAACTGCAACGAACACATACATTGGTTCTAACGTAAGAACTGGAGGACAAGCACAAACTGCATTGTTAACTGATAAAAATGTTATCAGCTCAGCAGATGCGAGTAGTCGAGTCTCCGTTGCCAGCAGTGCAGCAGCTGTAGATTCGGCCGCAACTGCTAATCAAGTATTAATTGATAACAACTTAAGATCGGCTGATGTTGCTCAAAGTATTGCACAATCCAGTGCAGTGGCAGGAAGTGCATCTGCAATTGAAACTTCAAAAATATCTTTAGGATCAGCAGCGCATAGTGTAGCTGCAGCAAGTGCAGCTGCGCTTGCAGCATCGGAAGTATCCGCTGGAACTTCAGTACATAGTTCAACCAGAGCAAGTGCATCTGCAGTTCAAACATCAGCAACATCAGTTGAATCAGCATTGACAAGCTCCGCCAATGTTGTCAGCACTGAACAACAAATTGTGAATGATCATGCTTGTGATGGCCATTCGGTAAATGTGGGCACAGGTGCAATTGTTCGAGCAAAAGGAAATACTGCTACTCATTCAATTCTAGAGAATGTAAAAAAAATGCACTCAAGTGCCATGTCACAGAAGACACATGTTACGGAGAGCCTTGCGAGTTCAGCAAGTGCGACCAGCCAAGTTGTTGAAGAGCACAATCACCCAATCCATGTCAGTAATTTTGAATCTTCTGAAGATGCCGGATCCTTTAACATACGACACGGAACTGTCTTTGGAGTCGCAGGTGCGGCTTCGACTACTTCTTCGGCCGTCACAGGACTGACTCAGTCCGTCGTTCAAAATACGGAACAAGTTGTGACTAATCAACATTCAGCAATTGCAAGTAGTCATGCAAGTAGTCATGCAAGTATCAATGCACAGGAAAGATCAGCCACTGCCTTGGTACAGGGAACAACTGGCTCGTCTGCTCGCGCTAAAAGTGAAATAATCTCAGCTAATCAAGGTCTTGTTCAGTCAGGAGTAGAAGCTGGTCACGTAATCGCAAATGCAAATTCAGCAATAGTGGGTACAGATGCATGCGAATGTTCACGGAACTTGGCTAATCGAGCAGTAATTGGAGGTTCCAACCTACATACTGGAGGTCATCTCACAGTCAATACTAATTCAGGCCTAGCGAATGTGCATTCTCATGCTGCTGGTTCCATTTCTGAAGTATCTAGTCAGTCAAGACAAATAAAGCAAGAACGCGTTCAATCCGCAGCGCATAGCGTTAGCGAAAGTGTGAGTTCTCAGTCGGCTGCATCTGCTAGCGCAAGTGCCAGTTCCGCGATAATTGATCAATCAATTTCTAGTTCTGCCGGAGGTGTCAAAGGTCATACAGTTCATTTAGACGATGATTATGATGTCGATTCAGCGGATTTAATTTATTTGAATCATGGATCAGGTAATTCCAAATCACAAAGTCGTAGTCAGAACTTTGCAAGTGCACACTCTTCAGCCAATTCAAACGTACAAAGTAGCAATCAAGTAGGTCACAAATTAACACATATAAACAATGGATTTGTTCAATCAGCAACGCATAGTGTTAGCGAAAGTGTCAGTTCTCAGTCGGCTGCATCTGCTAGCGCAAGTGCCAGTTCCACGATAATTGATCAATCAATTTCTAGTTCTGCCGGAGGTGTCAAAGGTCATAGAGTTCAATTAAACGATGATTATGACGTCGATTCAGGGGATTTAATTTATTTGAATCATGGGTCAGGTAATTCACAATCACAAAGTCATATTCAGACCTTTGCAGGTGCACATTCGGTTAACTCAAATGCACAAAGTAGTAGTCAAGCAATAGCTAGTACAAAAACAGAACATATTAACGTCGCATCTGCAGCAAGTGCATCGAGTCAAGCAATAGCGTCGAAACAAGATCTAATCCAATCAGAAGTACAATCTCACGGTACCGTTGCAGGTTCAAATGCGAATGTCATAATTTCAAGTACGAATATAAATGCACCCTGCGACGTTGTTGACGAATCAATAGTAGGCAGGCACACTGGAATTAATTCAAATGTGCAAATCAGTTCATCATTAGGTCATGCTAGTAGCGTTGCTAGTAGTGTTGCTAGTTCTGTTACTGGAAGTAGTGTCAATTCCATTGCTGAAGCAGACAGTCTAGTTAGCACAACAAAAAATGCTATTGATTCAACAGTCGATAACGTTAATCAGTTTGTGATTGGTTCGCAAGCTGTGGATGATGATGAAGTGCAAGAAGCTGACATAGTAATAAATTCAGAAAGTGGAATAGTAAAGGCTGCAAGTTCTAGTAGCAGTTCCATTCAATCTAGCAGCGTTATTGAGTCCAATTCATCCGTAAGCGGAGCCAGCAGCCTTTCTGCACAATCAGATGTGGCGGCAAGTGCAAGAAGTGCAACCGCAGCTTCCGCGCAGAATGAGGTTAGGGTGAATTCAGGTTCTGCGCATGCGCACAGTGCAACTGCAACTAGAGCTAGTATTTCTGAACTCGATGGAAACTTGTACGCAGGTGCTAAGGTCTCACAAAGGAATGATCATGCAACTCGGGCTCATGGGTACAATCATGGCAGAATTTCAGTACAGAAAACTACAGTTCCTATGCGTGAAATATATATAATCGAAAATGATCCTAGAAACATGCACCCAGTCAATGCAGAGATGTACGGTGATCTATGCGACGGTGAAACGGAGGAGGAAGCAGATGATGATATTCTTGAGTCCGCGATAGATAAGGGATCGAGATTAGTAGAGAGAGTGATCAACGACGCAGCCATTGAATATAATATGAACGAAAATGCTAGCCTGAAAGAAAAGATTGTCGACTTAGCTGTGAAAACTGTGAAAAAATTAGTATCGAATGTGGCTTCTGAAGCTGCTAGAAAAATATCGCACGCAGAAGAATTAGAAAATGATAAATCGTCAAACTCAAATTCCGGATTTGATTACGTTGATATGGGAGGAAATGGAAAGTGTCCAATTCGGGGCAATCGGAAGCAAAAGAATTTACATGATTACGACTGGTATCACAGCAGGCCAAGTTCATATCGAAATAGACCACAATTTCCAAATTACAATGATAACAGCAATCGATTCGTAGCTGAAAGACGTAATCGTTATCATAACGAACAAGGATTCATTCGCCAGGATGAGGATGCAGTTAAACATAAATTTTTTGACAATTTGTATTTCGATGGAAAAATACATCATTTTGAATTTTTGAACGAGGTGAGTCAAGTATTTTACAAGTATTCCTAATAATATGCAAATTTACTAACTATTAGTCTCACAGAGATTCATATTATAGCTGATTATCCACATATGACAGTTATAGTCGTTGACGTATCAATCGATTTGAATTAATCATATCTCCGTCTTGTCATCTCAAACGTCATTCAATGCCACGTGGTGCTTTCAGAATCATGTCATATTCCGATGCTACACTGATACACGATTTCCATCTGACACGAGGTGTTTGTATATTGAACTTTCCAATTTCAGAAATTGATCCCACGGGAATCCCAGATTGACAATAACAAATTGTTCAATTTGAAGTTTTACGATAACACACGATTGATTGACTTGGATCTTAATTGCAGTGACGCATCAATGAGCATGACTCCAGAATGCAAACGACTCGATTACTCTTTAAAATCGCCAAATGGTAAGTCTCTATGCATACGATAGTATGAGCCAAATACTAATGTAATACTTATTGTCAATATTGACGAATATCATATGGGAATATTATTTTATTATGATTTTGAAAAAAATTTTTAATGATAGAAGGAAATCCCATACCATTACGATTCATAAAAACGCACTTGAGTCAAGGCCATGATCTTGCACTCGGTATGCACAATCGTGCAAGGTTGTTAGTTTCTGGCGGATTTCAACCAAAACCACACACGGGCTCTATGCTCCATTTTTTGAATAATAAAGTCGAAGACTCCATAGTGAAGATTCATGAAGAATCCGAGTTGACGTTATTTGCAGCAAAACTTCTGCAGGACAGATTATCTACAGAGTATGTATTATTATTTCGCGAAGATAAATATAAATATTAACACGCACGAACTTATTGTTACGTAATTAACAATTTTTAATGAATATCCTTCATGTCGATTCATTGATCCACAGGTACGATTTCACGCCGAATACTTTATTCGAGTTTTTACATAATCATGGATTCCGCGTTACCGGCAGTGGGATATGTCAATCGCGACCGAAGCGTTGTAGCAGTTTTGCTAAATATCGAAGTTACGATGGTTCGTGTAATAATGTTCGTAATCCCAGATGGGGTCAGGCGAATACAGCATTTACAAGAGTGGTACCACCACGTTATTCGGATGGTACGTTTATGTTTAGCAGAATTGATAGGTTCGAGTCAGTTAAAATTATTACGCAAGGAATATATAAATTTTGGACGTTTCTTATTTGTATCCTAGGAATTCACAAGATTCCAGTCAGCGTAACAGGAGACGAATTGCCCAACGTTAGAGAATTGAGTGCGCAATTGTTTCCACATCGAAATATAAGTAATGCCGATTTTACTTTAGCAGTTGTTCAATGGGGACAAGTATTGTCTCATGACTTTGCCCATCAGATAATGGACCAAACAGGTAAGTTATCGTGGTATAGGTCGGTTTATGAAATAAAAAACGAATAAAATAAAAATTTCATGTAATTGTATTTTTACAGTCGGTGGTGGAATTGAATGTTGTTCCAGTGATGGGCATGGAGAATTACCTAAGAGTTTACAGCATCATTCTTGTATGCCGATTGTCTTATCACCTAGAGATAAATTTTACTCAAAATATGGACAACGTTGTATGAATTTTGTTAGATCAATGACCGTCTCAAAGGACGATTGCACTTTGGGACCAGCCGAACAGGTTAGGTTCAATAATTATTGTTGAAATTGATTCTTATGTGTGGAATTTTATATTTTGACAATTTTATGTTTTAATGTAGCTCAATGGCGCTACAAGCTATTTAGATTGCTCGCTAATGTATGGATCTGATAAGAACACCTGTGATAGTCTGAGGGCTTTTCATGGTGGGCTTATGAAGACAGAAATACGACAGGGTCGTTCGATGATGCCTACTACAAATGATCGGTCTCGTGTGTGTGACATAAGATCGCCTACGGAAGTTTGTTACAAAGGGGGTAAGATTTTGGAATATTTATGATTAAAACATGTGAAAGTTGTATTATGTATTAATTTATCGTCGATACTTGAATTACATGTAAGCAATACTTATGAATGGTTAATATTAATTATTATATGACTTAAACAGGTGATGTTCGGGTTAATCAAAATCCACATTTGGTCATTTTACAAACACTTCTGGTAAGAGAACATAATCGTGTAGCACGAGAATTATCAAAATTAAATCGGCATTGGAGCGACGAGCAGATTTTCGAAGAAACTAGAAAAATTGTCATTGCGGAATATCAACATATTACTTATCACGAGTGGTTACCTATTGTTCTTGGTAAAATATATTAAATTATTGAACAGAAAATTTTGTATTTTTATCAAAAATATCTGTATAATTGAATACGTTCGAAATTATCGTTACAGGCAAACAATATTGTAAGAAACACAGATTAATTCCTATCGAATCAAGAATGTCGACCGATTATAATTCAAGAGTGAATCCTGCGGTTATAAATGGTTTCACCACAGCAGCTTTCAGATTCTTCCACTCTATGGTGGATGGTAATCTTGAGTAAGTTGAAAAAATTATTTTTATTAATTTTCGAAAAAAATTATACTTTTTTATTCATGCTTTTATCGATAGCCTATGCCCTATGGATCGCAGCATTGCTCATTCACTACGTCTTAGTAATCATTATTTCCGACCGCAAATTATCGAACACAGCAATAATTTTGATGACCTTGTTCGCGGATTCGTTACTCAACCAATGATGGCATCAGATCGTTTCTTCGATTCGGAAGTATGGGGAAAATATTTTTTTTAATTATTCTTGCAACAAATTTTTGTATAATTTTGTACATGTTATAAATTTGTACTAATTTATATTTTTTTTCTAGCTGACCGAATATCTATTCCGATCGAGGAACGAGTACGGTTTGGATTTGGAAGCGATCGACATACAGCGATCACGAGATCATGGACTTCCGGGATATAATGCTTATCGTGAAATATGCAAATTGAGGCATGCGGAGGACTTCGATGACCTCATTGGTGAAATTCCACGGGAAGTAAGTAATCCTATTTATTTTATCGATTTTCATCAAATTATTAATTAGGGTAGTAATAATGATCTATAAAATATTTAGGGTATCGAGAAACTTCGGAATATTTATGCACACGTGGACGACATTGATTTGCTGGTTGGTGGATCTATGGAAACTCCAATTGCTGGTGGTATTTTAGGACCCACTACACGATGTCTTGTTAGCGAGCAATTCTATAGGAGTCGTGTTTCTGATCGTTACTTTTACGATAACGCGAACTTCCCACATTCTTTTACAGAAGGTACGTTTTTATCAGTTTAATTAATTACGATTATTTTCTTGAAATTAGTATTCATATTTAATACATGATTTTGTCTTTTGCACACAGAACAATATCAAGAGATCAAAAAAGTATCTCTTGCTCGTCTCCTTTGCGATACTTCAGATGACCTTAAAGTGATACAGTATCATGCTTTCAAAACAATATCATGGAAGAATCCTTTAATTTCTTGCTCTGACATACCAAAACTCAATCTCACAGCATGGCAAGAATGAGATGATTGAAAAAAAAACAAGGATTTAGATAGAAAGGGTTCAGTTGATTAGACAAAGATGAAAATGATTGTAGCGTCATATATTATTCTTTTTTAGTATTGTTACTGACTGCCTAATGTTAAGTTGGATGGCACGTTGATGTTCAATACGATTATATGTGCTGTATACAAAAATACATTGTACATGTATCATAAAACAATTTTGTTCAATCTTTTACGTCCGTTAAGTGACCTGCCAGAGATACAGGACGCTTGTAAATTATATAAAATTAGTATGAAATAATTTGCCATCGGGCAATGTACAAAACTAATTGGTACCATAAATTATTTCATTTCATTCATAGAAATTATTATCATGGACAATCAATTTACTGATTACGACTAGTAAATTACAGAATACTTCCCTTCTGTATTTTATCTCTACATAAAATCTTGTTAGATAATTTGTTCAATTGTCATGTAGAAAACAGTAATTAGGCTATCATAATCGCTACTATTTTGTAATTGACAGCTCAAAATATCGTTATAATTATAGCTTGGAAACTTCGAAATCAATAATTGAAGTTCCATGCTAAATGGTGTGCACTCTTTTTACGTCCCGTTTTGCTTTTCTAATATTGCTACAGCAATATACGACGCATCGTGCTTGTTTGTAATTATACATCTCCGTATATTTTACTTCTGATACGTATTTCAGGAACATCAAGTCCATAAACATTGTCTCCCACGAAGGACAGTCTTC
This sequence comes from Calameuta haemorrhoidalis, assembly GCA_031763665.1. Taxonomy (NCBI): domain Eukaryota; kingdom Metazoa; phylum Arthropoda; class Insecta; order Hymenoptera; family Cephidae; genus Calameuta; species Calameuta haemorrhoidalis. The sequence continues at coordinate 109,987 of JARPRH010000724.1, forward strand.
CAGTTTGACCCATTTACAGGATATGAGCTTAATTTCACATAATACTGCTTCAGATAATAAAATTTTTTCCTCTGGACATTTTCATTTTATCAGGCAGCGGTTGTTTACCAAAAACATTAGTGACTTTATTGTGCAGGAGTTTTATGCACTCCGGAAGCTGTGCATTTTCTGTGAGTTGCTCAAGGAAAGGTCGTTTAAAAAGTCTTTTAGCCTCCAGCCGTTGTTCATTGGTGACTATACGGTCATCCAGGTGTAATAATTTTGGAAACCACGATATCACGAATAACCTTAAAAAGAGAAAGAAACAAGAAAATGATAATTTATGATACAATAATAAATAAGTTGCAGGGATAACTTAATTACCTGTACTGAAGATAATCATAGAAAGTGCCACCATTAAGATAACTGGGTGCAGCCTTGTTTCCCATTAGGCAAAGATAACGTAGATTTGGCATGCTCATGTATAAATTCTTCAAGAAAGGAAACAAGTCTTCTATCTTATTGTGATTCAGCCAGAGAAGCTGAAGCTTTGGCATTGATGGAAAAATGCTGTGAGCATCGATGTTATTGTGATCAAGATTGAGCGACGAAATATTTTCAAATTCCGATAAGAAGTGTAGATTTCTGTAATATGAAAATTCATAATTTTTTAACAAAACCTTCGACATCTGTAGTTTAAATAAAAATTATAATTTTCCAGGACATTAATAGGGTTTCCATGTTTACAATTATTTCTAAATCATTATATTTACCTGCTAAACTTGTTGTGACTAATATCAAGTGTGCGCAAAGTACTGCCGTAACTTTCAATAATATCAAAAGGCATATGGAAAAGATTTTCAAATGCGAGCGACAAGGATTCCGTGACATCCGTGGAAGATTCATCGGAATATAGGGACCTAGGATGTCTCGAGTGAATATCGACGAATACAAGCCTTCCCAGTGACGTCATATTGAATATTTCCACCTCTTCCACCCCTTCGATCTCTAACTCATTTTGCAACTCTAACCTGAAAATTAATATCAGAATTTTCCTGTTCGTCATAAACAATGTTATCCATGCAAATTTAATTATTACATTTCTTATTCAAAAATTTTTAAATCTACGCACACCAATTTTTTTTCATACTGCGTTTCAAAATTGAAACCATAGTATTTGATGACAATAAGATTCTAGTGAGAGGTTAATGAAAAATTTTAAGAATGCAAAGACTTAAATGTAAAGCTTGTTAGAAATATTTCGATTCAAAATGTCGACTTTGCTTTGACGTTGAAAAAACAATTTTGTTGATTTATATTTATCACCAATAAATTTTTAACTGATATACATTTTATCACATTTGCATTACAAATTGCTCGACAGAACTCACCGATTACATCGTCCCGTGAACTAGTTGCTAATATATTAGCAATTTGTCTTAAAAAATTATGCAATCCATAGGATTGAATCTCTTTCCCCTTTTTTTAGTTCATTACACTCAGTTTACCCCATCTAGGAAGTAATTGTTTTTATCGCGCACCGCAAGCGTTTTGATTGTTATGCTCAAGCGTCAACTTGTGAAATGAAATTAATTCAAGGAGCATTTATAGCGTATCAAGAATATAGAAGATTATTGAAGATAATTGTATAAGAGGTGATAAGCCGATGATAAGGCGATACAAAGGTACAAGAACGATAGCGTTAACAGCACGAACGAAATTTCATGACTACAATAACATTTTGTATCAGCTAAGTTTATTTCAATAAGGTAAAACAGTTTTTATTAACGCGATGCCCATTAAAAAAAACATTTACCTATAATAATATTACAAAGTGACAGTTAAATTTATACAACGTTAAATTTTCCTACTCAAAGTTGGTAATGGTACAAATACTAAATTGAATATTTCGCATTATTTAAGCAGAAAAGTAACGTTAAGTATTTCATAAAAATCAAATCGTTAAAGCATTTGCCTAAATTTAATACAATAAAATAATAAACTATACACAGCATTACATTAGTTGAAGCCTGAGTCACGTCTGGAAACGTACTAAAGTTAACAGCTGATAAAAATATAAATATGAGACACGATTATAGAGTAAAGATCATTCAATTTTTCATGAGCAATGCTAGTATTTCTTATTTATTCACGTACTCACATTTTAATATCACTATCTACAACAGCACTACGCACAGTAATTGCCAATCATCCACGCGATCGATTTAAGACTGCGACGAATATTTCCGACCAAAGAACGAACGTCTCGTACATGTATAATGCAGATAAGCAGATGCCGGTGTTAGAGAAATTCGTAATCTAAGATCGAAGCGGGATGCAAAGAGAAACCCAAGTTGATAACGAACTTGACATTCGTTTTTGTTTATTTCTCGTTCGATTTTTTTGCTCAAGCATGTCATAAAAATTGAAATGTAATGACTTCGATATATTTTCACGATCCTCGGACTGGCATGTAAACCACGAGGTTTGACAATGAATGACTGTGTGTTACTACAAACATTCATGTTAATGCGAATAGCTTATCTGTCATGAGAGTGAACTGAGTCTGAGTTTGAGGTTAGGATCTCTAGCGTTATATAATTATTGTCTAGGAATATGAATGGAAATTCACGAGTACTCACCGGTATTGTGATGGACAGATATTCGGGGCATTGTCCTGATGAAGAGAGAGATGATAATTCCTTTACTATCAGGTGATTGTCGAACTTTCCTGCATTCTCTTGTTTACAGGATCAACAATCTCCTCACAGTGTAAGGAGTAGTCAGTCGGTAAATGGTTCGTAATTCGTTGGGAAGATGGCGGTAGTAGTCAGTACATGAAACTCCACTGGGTGAAAGGAATCTTACGAGAGTAATGAATTTACACTTTGATTAGCAGCGATCTGTAACGTTAGAAAGGTCACGAGTGGAATGCATTGAAAGAGGTGCCTAGATATTTTTATAAGCTGCAGTATCGGTTTTATGCAATGGTTGTAAAATGAATAATTAAGAATTTGAAGTACCCAAACAGCAGAGTTCAAATTGTCCACAATTTACAGTCATAGAAGCACAACCCTCGATGACAAATTATCACACAGTAATGAACCTAACTGCGCTCCGATACACGCTGATACGATGACGTAAAAATTGTTATTGCAGAATATTTTATATATTGTACGTAATTATGCATACGTACAATATCTGGCATTAGCGTAATTATATAAAACTCTCACACAGATGTTACAACTTGCTTTCGAATGTTGGACAATTTATTTTAAAAATATCTAAAATATTCTACAGAAAAATCCCATGCATTCGTCAATGATTAGCGGATAAAACAAATTAGAATTTAAAAGTAAAATTTTGTAAGTGCGAATAATCTATACTATTGACAGACGTCAAAATAATTATTTTGTATCATTACGTCAAAAAATATTTGAATAACTGCAGACGCGTTTATACAATTTGTTCATCATTGGGATTCCAGTTGATGCATTTAACGCGATTATTTATCATTTGTCAAATTATGAATGCGCGTGGAAAATGACAAGTGACGGATCGTGTGCGCCTGAAAAATGGCAACCAGTGGTGCACGAACATAAACGCAGTTGCCAGCCCGCATCATATGACATATTAAAAGACTCGGTCGAGTCTCGCGCAAAGTAAAATTCTAATTACTACCCACCATGGTTTCTGCTTTCTAAGTGTCAATGTATACACTTATTACTAAAATTGATCAATCGGCCCACTACCAACATACGAACCCTTATTTCCTCTCTAATAAAATATTTCATTGCAACAACCCACAGAATAAGGATACTTGCAAAAAATATATAGCACGCACGCGATGCAAGATAAAAAAATTTTTTCTATCCTCACGTTAACTCGTGATTCGTAATTTGATATAAAAATTTCTAAGCTCCCGTTACATCAATTTCATTTACTTTTACGAGACTCTCTCAATCCAATTAGTCTTAAAAGTGCACAGGCTGACTCCCAGTGCAATTTGTAACAAGTCTTGGCGTAGTTGTCCCGCGGCCATTAAGGGACTTCCTAAACCTTCCGTTATTACGAGGGGTGAAAAAAACCATTAAAAGCTGAACTGCAGGATTTGGAAACAATTTATCGCTGAAGAAAAATCGCTCGTAAAAAATCAGTCGAAAAGATTTACCCTATACTGCACTCAGGACCTTCACAAGAAAACCATTGTTTTTCATGCTGCAGTAGGAAATTCGATAAATGCCAAAACAACAGGACAGACTAAAGGATATATTTGATTTTCGACATGTCAACGTAATTTATTTCTTTGTATTATTTGAATTCATAAATTTCATTCATGTCACAATTATAGAGTCGCTACAATAACTTATCTTTTCTTGTTTTCTTAATTAAGAGTAATAGATATCTTTTCATATACATATAATATTTATATATATATTATGTATTTATGTATGTTTGCGTTCATGTATTTATAATTACGTTTTCGTGTAGCATTTTGAAAATCATATACGACCGCGTTATCTTTTCTATGGAAATGATTTGTATTGTTCAGCGTTAAATGATTTTACACAATAGTCAAATTTATTATTTACACAAAAAATGAGTCCATAATTATGGGAGAGCCGATAGTTTCGGTTTCTATCGACATGGGCAGCGATCGACAATGAAGACGAATTTTAAAATAAATACTAGCACGACTCGCAAGATGGCATCGGGTTTACAAAACGGTTTCTATACATCCCTGATACTCCACGTGTCAGTAAACACATCATTTTTAACGGGGCTGCTTTCCATTTGTTCTTTTTCCTTTACTCCACCACGCAAACGAATATATTTCAGATTAGAACTCGAACAGTTGAAAAGCATGAAACATTTATCGCTATTTAGTATTGGGCATCAATCAAATAAATAAAATTTTCAATATCTTATTAAACAATCGCATTGAACCTTAATTGACTCCTGAGACAATTTTAAGAATAAATCTAATTATTAGAATAGTATTAGAAATTGACTACGATAATGATATTAATGCGGTATATCTTATTGGTAAATACATCAATTGATTTCCAATACTAAAAACTCACTGACACACAGAGTACGAAGTTATCTTTTGGATATCCAGAAATGGATAGACACTTAGTAATACACGTCAGTTATACTATAATTATTTTTTGCAAAAGATAATATGGCGATTTCCATAAATGATTAATGGAATATTGAAGCATCCAAGTGTACCTGTACTATACAATAACATACGTATCCAACGAACGATTAATTCGTTTACAAGAAAGAAATTTCATCTATGATAAAGTATATAGGTATATGTATATGTGATATGCATAATTATGTATAGCACTGTGTACACAAGTCTAAAGAACAATTTGAAAACACGTCCACTTGAATGTATAAGGTGTACAGATATGTCCAAAGATAATAAGACACGTTATTAAACAAATCTGATATAGGTACTCCATACGAAGCTTGCCGAACGCTGTGTAAATAACATTTTGTGTATTTACGAACGTTCGCGCGAACGCACTATTGGCAAATTGTGATAACGATTTTAATAAAGGATGATAGAGCCAATATGAAATCTCACACCATCTCTCTTATATACGTTTTTACGGCACATGAATTACGAGTTATGAATGGCAATGAAATTGAACCTGGAGCCTCGTATACGCTAGACATTCCATTTCCGGTATAGATAATCTTTATGTATTGAAATCGAATGAAATTCACTGACGCGAATCACGAATATTTAAAAAGCATGGGTAACCGAGATTTTTAAAATTGAAAAAAGAAAGCGAAAATATGAAATCAGATAGTCGTTTACGTACTCGACATTCGAAATGGACACTTTTGAACGTGAAAACTTTTCTATCGATGGATGCCATCATGAAAAGATATTTGCAAGGACCAAGAAAAATATAAAATATGGAAATGGCAGATCTAACGTATGCGGTCGCATGATTCTTCTACAAAAATTTCAAATTCTATCCTTATTTCTGTAGCGAGATCCGAGGCGAGCCGCTCCCTCTCTCTCTCTCTCTCTCTCTCTCTCTCTATATATATATATATATATATAACACATATATGTACGTATGTGACGAATACGATCAGATATTTTTCAAGTGATTTTTGACGTT
>JARPRH010000724.1:131336-151135 GCA_031763665.1 Calameuta haemorrhoidalis
TAGATTGCATCGAGGAAGTAGCCACATATTCTACTTTGCGGTTAGAGGTTATGTGAGACATGGTGCAATTTAGTGAGCCAGAATAAGGCCTTGATCTAACCAATGTCTCATTCTCGAACGAAAAAAAAAAGAATTTTTCTTCGATATTGGAATCGATGCATTTTCTTTCTCAAAATTATAATTTCCTAATTTTAACTTTGCGAGCGAAAAATTCCTACGAACGTCCTATGACGAAATGTACTGTAAATATATTGAAAAGTAAACATGTCGCGTACCCGTTGAATATTCAGCTTATCAGATTAGAGTTTTTAAAAAATGTGAGTACTTGAAACTTTTAACAAGGTTTCCCATAGTGCTAGACAAATACAACTTCGTAAATTTCCTTCATATTTTAATTTCAATTCGAAATTCCAGCAGATTTATTTCCACCCGAGTCATAACCATAATATGATTTTACCATACGAATCAAAGGAAATACCAAAAGGAAGTACAATGCGAGAAAAAAAGTAGCGACAACTGCAGCAAGAAATATTCCAAGACGTCCCGTTTAGTTTGAACGAATAAAAAAATAAAAAGAGATAAGAACGAAAAGAAGAAGCTGCTGGTTATTTTCTCGAGTATCCGCAGGGTAAATGGTAAATGCAGATAAATAAAATAAAACGTCTACGAGAAAACATATGCGTATCTTGTCCTCGTACTAGAATGACTTTTCCTATTTTCATATAACCCCAAGATCTCCTAGCTAGGACATCATCAGATTCAGCACGTTGATTTTAACCGGAAACGCAAACATTTGCCAACCTGTTGTTATACGGTCAGCAGCTATAATTTTCAACAGCTACTGAAGGAGCCGTGCAATTTCGAACAAAGAAACGAGGTTTGCACATAGTTGTAAGTAAAGATGACGTCTGCACGTTCCCGTTTAAACTGGTTCAGTTATGAGAAATTAAAATGGAAATAAAAAATAATAAAATTCAAACTTTTCTGTATCTAAGAAATTTATGCAATTCACCAATAGTTTGAGTAACATTGACTAGTTAGTGAAACTGACTTCAGCAAGCAGTATAAAACGTACTCAATGATTGTTTCAATAATTTTTATATAAAAAAAATAAAAATAAAAAATAAAAAATCTTAACAATACTTCAACCATGTCAGGTGACGCATAATTCTCTCGTTTCAAAAGAGTTCACGTATACCCACCTACATATGTTTCTGGACCAGATATAATCCAGCCAGTTGGCTGCTTATAAAAAAGCTGTAGACACACGCGGCCTTATGGATACTTTGTGGCCAATAGCAGCAATAATGAGCGGACATATTGAAGAGGAAAGAATAAAGGGAGCGGAACTGAAGCGTTAAACGAATAAAAAACTGCGCAAGCTTTATACCCATAATGTTTGGATCGATGAGAAACTTGCCACAAGTAGGATGCTGGATACGATTATGAATTATGAATAGAAGTTCAAACAAAATTTTAATATCGTTATACCGATTGTCGATCCCTTAGTGATTACTTATCGAAAGTTAGCAGAAGTAATTAAACATTTTTGGTTAAATTACAACGAACGACCACTGGACCGTCCCTTTGAGATTTCCGAATGAAATACAATTTTTAGCTAAATCCTTTTTCTCTGCCAAGATGAACGCGATAAATTCATAGAGATCAGCCATAACTTTTCTACGAGAACTTAGGCCCCTTCGTCAAAGCTCGTAGCGGAAAGGAAGACCTATAAAAAGTTACAGTCCGAAGTCCCTCTATAAGGTCCTGATGAAGTAGTCAGCAGCCTGGGGACGAAGTCTAAGCAGATGATCTGGACTCGGTAACGCGTTATGAGAATTGAGGATGAAAATGCTTCACGCTGTCAACGAGACATGTGGCAAAGAGAAATACGACTCTGATCCTGATGAGATCATAGTGCAGAATTGAAGATGATCCAGGAACAAGATCCGTCTACCATTGGTTCGGTGTTAAGAAATTCACCGTGACCCCTTGTCATCGTGAAGACACTTCAGTCTGATCCTACTGTAGTTGATTCTCTTTTTTTCCCCGGGGGTTGTCGACACTGGGCTGTTTGTGGCTCGTACCGTCCTTCGACGTTCCTTGTGCCTGAGATCCGCCAGAGGTCGGTTAGCGATGTGGAAATCTCATTGTGGCGAAACCTCGTGGACATATTACACGTCGAACAAGAATGATAAGACGGGTCTCAGTGTTGATTATAAAAAATTAAATTTTATAATTTTACAAAATGACTGTCGAGACGTCACGATACTACAAAATAATGTGCTTTCTCTCGGAAGCAGGCTGGGACGGGATTTGTAGTGTCATAAGGTATACATGCCATCAACCTTGTTTATCGCACACCTTGAAATGACAGAGTGGGGGACATAGGAGCCGGATCGTGGTAGAGTTTATACACGGGTAAATGAAGTTATCGTTGACTAGGGGACTCTGGGGGGAAATGTGGGAATTTCAGGAAGAGCCTTCCCTGAAATGGGTAACACTGCTACAAATAATGAGTTTAATAATGAATGACAAGAAGAGGCTCAAGAAAGTGACACTCTCTCTATACGGTGTTATATCATTGGGAAATATTCTATATTAAATATTGGTAGAGTTAAGAGATTTAGACGATATACTAAATTACAAATGGGTTTCTGATTATGATTGAATAGTATTAATATCGAAAGTAGCAGAATTTCAATAATTTACTTGCCCAAAATTGTGTTATCGTATATACATATTTGACAGTACACGGTATACTCTAAAATATTACAACAGCAGATCCATCATGCAAGTGCCTCCTCGATTAGCTTTATTTCTTTCTTGGCGCGATATTATGAAGTTATCTCGCTTCTAAAATCGAGGTGGTAATGTTCACTGTTGACCGCGACAACTTCGCTGAGCACCACGTTTAATCCTTTCGCAAGATCAGTTTCGAGTCTCGTCTCGAAGCGAAATGGAGCTTGAGTTTAACACTTGGAAGCTCAAAGGTGCCGACATGCAATGCGCACTAAAAATGCCACGAATGAGTGATGTTTGTTAGCATAAAATTCAGGGAGTCGTAACAGACCTTAAATGCATTAAAGACGCGACGGATTGAGTAAAATGGAACGTAAATTCGTATGAATTAGATTTATGGACTTGTTTTATTTCCAATTTTTTTTTTCAAAATAATAAAAGCAAAATATCACTGATCAAATAGCACGTTTTTCTAATTCTGAAATTTACTAAATTGCATTCGATGCAAAATCTGCATCGAACGATTTATCGTATCTTAAATTGGGAAACCTTTACTACGAGTAAATACCTTTACTGTGGATAAATCTTTGTATCATTCCCTTGAGAAGCATAAAGCTCTCGAAGCTTAAAGCTTCACTGATATCAGACTGAATATGATGCCGTTAAGGTATCGAACCTCAATGATGATCTAGCATGATGAAAAATATTAGTAGTGCATTACGAGTGCAGTTAGTTTCATTGGTTAACCAATTCTTTATCATTAAATTTTTGAAATGATAAAACTATCTGCTGATTTCAACACATTTTTATATATAGTCTTATTCAGGTATATTTGACCAACTGAAGTCAGGCTATTTATTTAATTTCTATGGTACTCGGTACGTTCGTATTGAATAGCCCTGTACACAGCAAATGATTTTTGTCTCTTGTAGACATCTGATTTTTGATATGCTGTTATCACAGTCAGTTCAATAATTGACGACAATACAAATCAATAATATTACGTTCACTATTGCAAGGAAGCACGTTTCGGCTCTCTCGGTCACCCAAGTTACCCTTGTTAACCGCATGAGACGAGCAGCTTCCTTGACAAGGGTTTTAGACAGTTAGGACAACGGACGACGATGCTTTCACACCGATTTCTAATTTGAATTTCCCTAACATTAAACGCACAGCGGACTAGGTTGTCTAAAATATAGTAAATTAACTGTAGTAAAGAAATCATCAGGGTTACAGTTATAAATACATTTTTTTACTAATTGAAATACTCTTCAACCCAAAAATATTAATCGTACTTGCCTAAGGTTATATGATTTTCATTATGATTGTATTTTTTTTTTAAAGGTACGTATATTAATTGCTTATATTTCTTCGGAAAATTTTCTTGACCTATTTCTAAATAAAATTCATCCTTTTTGTCATGCACTGTCGAGCGAACTACAGTTTATTGGAAAGCTTCAATTTCTCGCTATAATCCCTTGGAAATAACCTGTGACGTAGAGCTGCATGAAATCTTCAAATATTATAATGGATCTTTCTAACGCAATATGAGATATTGATCGGCCACTCGTCTGTATTTTTTAGTAAATATCTATACAAGTGTTTCATACGTTTTATTCAAATTTGAAATTACTTGCTATACAATCTCGATTGCTACAGCCTAATCGAACGAAAGTATATACTGTTGCAGTGGTTACAAGCATATCTATAGATCCAAATAAATGTAGTGAAAAAAAAAAAAAATGCCTAGCGTGAATGCATACGACGATTAATAATAAAATTGTATTTTAATTGAAAACAACGAGAAAAGTAAATTTTAATTGAAAGTCATTATAATACGTCAGCTCAAGAACTCGGCTGATTTGAATATTAAATTATCCCATAATTAATTAACAGTGTAAATTGCAGAGTCTAATCAGGACTTTCAATTTGTTATGCGTCCATTCAAAATGTACTTGCATCAAGTTTATAAAATTCAACAGGTTTTCTCACGTGTGTAGTTAAGGGGGTATTCTGGTCTAGAATTTTGAAAAAATCAATTTTTTTTGCATATTTCTAAAGTTTTGACATTTAAGAATATATCCTCAAAAGAAAATTTTAAAATTCCAATAATTTACGGAGATATAACTTTTTTAAAAAAATTAAAAATGATGAAAAAAGTCCAAAAATGCTTTTTTTTTAAGACAGCCGCCATTTTGCCAAAAATGTTTTTTTCGTTTTCTCTTAGGGAGGGGCTATAATGAAATCCTTACTAATTAAGAATATTTTCTTAAATTTTGTTTCAGATGATCAGAAGAGCTGCAATCGTGTCAAACGGAACATCCTCCTTTTTTACTTCCGACTTCACAAGCTTATAAATTTTTAATTTTAATTATTTTTTTCGAAATTTTTTTTATATATCCTTAAAATATCAATAAATACCTTGTACAAAATTAATACTGCAAATATTTTTTTTTTACCGAGCTCGACATTGTGCAACATTCGAAACGTCATTTCGAGTAATTATGACAAAATTCAAAAACTTTCGATGCTAAACCCCTGTTTTATTAACGATACTTATAATCACCAGAACAGAATTAATTGTTAAAGTATAATTTATGAAAATTTTATAAATTTGTATTAAAAATCACGAAGAAACTAGAAAAATATTTTTAAAAATGTCAAGTATCTCTATAGGACGTGCTCTTGCATTCGCACCAAGCTGTTGGAGCGGTGATAGGTATTGTCATATTGCCAGGTATTCCCTGTCACTAATGCGGTCCATTAGTTAAGCATACTGATAAACATTGTACTTTCACAGCGTCGTCATACTTGCGTAGTTTCGTGTCTACAAAGTGTTAAACCACCCTGGATTTTCCATCCCTGCGATACAGTGACACGCTTAAAACCGACCCTCATAATCCAGACGAATCGTCCAAGGTCCGATGGGCTCCAAGGACGTGCAAAAGGGTCTCAAAGGGCTTCAAAAGCTTTCAAACGCTCAAATACTTTTGCCGCTAAGGAGGTTTAATCGCTCAAGGAGTTTTGAACTATGGCGATGAATATAATGACGGCGATCAATCCTCTGCCACATTGGAGTTTGTTATGATTTTCGATGCACCCTGTATACAATGGATATAAAGCAGCTCAACGGCTGGAGCTATAAACAGTGTAATTTCTTACTTATAATTACTTTTCTGATGAATTTGAAAATTAATTGAAAGAGTCATACCAGCAGTGGTAACAACTGAGAAACTTGAATTGAAGTGAATTTTCATTTTATCTTATCAATTATATTTTATTAAAATTCTTATCAGTTAACGCAAAAAGTCAATTCTGAATAAGAATTTTAGGAGGTTTGCAGTTATTACTTTTTTTTTTGTTACTCTCTTCCCTATTTCCACTATACGATTAATCATGATTCGATATCGTGTCACAGTAATCGTAGATAAGATTTACGAGACCAATGTAACATTAAAATAGTTTGTAATGGATGACTCCACTATCCTACTTACCAAAAAGTAATTAAAAAAAACTTTGTTCCGATCACCGATTCTTTTGGCGTTCCATTTTTTAATCGCTCTAACCATTCGTGAGTGCAAATTACAAATTTCAATTTCATAATCAATGCCATTACCAAAAATTTATTCATCCACAAAATGGATGCAATTACTGAGGAATTACCTAATGGAATCATAGTGCAAGACGCATAAGTGCATTGCAGAATATAAAGCAGGGATATTAATTAAACAGGTTAATCGAACAATAGCGGATCAAATGAGATAATAAAGTTTCCAGGTTAATGTTAAAATAATTTTGAGCCCGTAAAATTTGTATTAGTCGTCAGCCACGGAAATTCAAAATACTTACAGTTAATTAATCGAGAGCACGGATCACGAAAAGATATAAAAATTTAATAATTCATTTAAACAGCATTGAAGGTATGTGTTGCACATAAAGAAAAAGTTTCATTGTATTTTAAGCTTCTGGAGGAAAATCAATAGTGACAGTTACGTCACATCCGGCATTATAATCATATTAATTTTAAAATATTATTTTTATTATTTTGTTACCAAAGTACTTGGTTTTTTATTTAACATGAATTCATTGACAAACCGTAAAAATGGACTGTAAAAATATTTTCATAAGATCTTCGAGTGTGAATAACAGGATGAAAGTTTTGTTGAGAACCTCGAGTTTTTCTCGCACCCCTCCTGCCGAGTGTTAAGGATTGTTGAAATTTTTGAAGAATTTCGTTAAGCCCAGGGTAACCATCTTCCTGCGAACCCGCGTAACGACAGAAGAGGGAAGCGTGAGGAAAAATAAGTTTTCGAATGAAACCACAGAAGGATTTATGAGCCTGGCAAAATGGTCACGTTACGCACAATCAACGACAAAAGAAAAAAAAAAGAAAGAAAAGGGGAATCAAATCTATCTAAATTATATATCTGACTGGTGCGGATGATCTCACGTTCTTTGAGATCATAAACCTAAATCTTAATTCCACTTCGAAGCTTTTCTCAGCTTGAAAAATTTTTCTGGGAATAAATACGAATGACAAAATATGGCATCTCAATGATAAGGTGATAAAATTTTTTAAAAATTTGGAATTTATTTTGAAAAAATAACTCAGATCAAAATCCAAAGCACGAGGCAGTATACAAGTGAAAGAAAACAAAATACTTTATAGTTTCGTCAGTCGAGTTGGGTCGAAGGAATGCAACGCTAGTATAATGAGAAAAGTTGAAGGCGGAATTCAGGTGGAAGTAAACGTTCAAAGCAACTTTTGAGCCAGCTTGAGGATTACCGTAAATCAAGAATCGCGACAATGGGTATAAACGGTGGTTTTAAAACGATGCTGGGAAAAGAGACAAAGCATCGAAGATGGCAAAGCTTTCGGATGTACTTTCGCTTGCAAGCAACTTTAAGAAATTTTCAACAAGCATTTAGCTTGATTCTAGAATATTCTAGTCGGTTCGCATTATGGCATTTGTCAGTGTGCGCGGATGACAATTCCCGAAGGAGCCACAGGAGCCAACCAAGTCCATAAACGCAAACTTCCCTGGCACCGCTGAGGCTCGTCACCGAAGAGCATGCATTGTCCGAAAGAAATTCCCAACGAGATCTCTAGCACTTTTGGGCAGACTGTGCAACCCAAAATGGTTTATCCGATTGTTTTCATCTGGAAAGTAGCCAATGACACGTGCTACGATCTTGGGATGGTAATTTTGATTAAACGAAAATTATTTTGACCTCAAACAAAGACGACAGTCGTACGGAGCTTCTGATTACGAATAAAAATCAATAACATCGATTAATTAAAGACTAACATTATTTTCATGCATATCCCCGATTTTGCTTTATTCGATGAGAAGCTCTGCTCGATCTTTTTATACAAATTTACGAACCCGAATCATCGTGAACATGGTAATACAGCACTAATTCGGCCGCTTCATCAAAGACGATTCAATGGGTGACGTAGACATCAGGGCAACTTCAGTGCCACCTAGGTCAATGCAATGGAATGACGCTTAGAAGTAATTTTGTATCGTTGAAGAAAGCTAAGCCAGTATTTCCTAAGGCGACGTCGTCAGTTTAATGGCGCAGGGGACTACTTTTGTTCCATTTCTTTTGAAGACTAGCTGTCGAGTCCCAGAGCTACCCCAATTTAGCCACTTTTGGATCTCTCGGATTTCCCAAGCCCTCAACCCTTGCTACTCGTAGTACTAAGGGAATATTGCTGGTTTTTGCTGAAGAAATTCTTCATGTCAAATCTTACCTCGTTACCCGATCAAATCTGTTCATATGTGTACAAACGTATATTTAGTGTATACTTATCTTCACATAAGTATTACATATAACATATGACAATTGAAATTACTTAACTTCACTAATATATTGTACTGTACGATACAAATGCACAAAATTGGCAATGCACTTGAAGCTGCACTTTAGGTATATGTTACAAATGGCGACTTCTTCGACAGGATCAGAAAACGATCAAGATAACTACTAATGGTATTGAATCGTTAAAGCTGCCTCCACACGAAGAAATTGTGCACTTAAAGTATAGTAGTGTACGAATCAAGATTGAATTGTCTTTTCGATTTAATGTTAAAACGGCAACCTGATGTCGCATCACGACAATGGACTGGAATGTCGCATCACGAAATTTAATAGGCGTACGATACATTATATTTCGTCTTTACTAGATCACATGAGCACCACTTGCCGAAGACGTATAAGTCGGTTTACAAAGTGAAATCATCTTGAGCGATCGGAACGATCAATCCTGAGAATCTTTCTCAAGCAAGAAGACCGTTTCGTAAGTTCAATTCCATTCGAAGGAAAAATCGCTAACTTAAGTTTTTTCCTTGCTCTTGCAGAAAAGCATCTATTTGAAAATACCTCGAAGTATCTTGAAGCTCGGAGCTAAAGTTGTCAGAAATTTTCGATTAATTTTTAGACGTCTATCGTGTGACAATATTTTTGTTTTAGTGAAAAAATTTTAGGTTAGGTTAGGTTAAAAAATATTAGCGTATGTCATTAGACATTCGCGTGGATGCTAAAATCATAAGGAAGCTCTTAGGGGTATATTCGAATTTATAAAAAAATAAGTACAAGAAGTGAAGTCTGTCACGGACTCGTAGTAAAATGAAATTTTACTTCAAGAACTCTCCTCTTATGACCGTACCTTTTATTGTTTCCAATTTGATGTCTCACATTTCATTTCCTTCACTTACATTTTTATACCCAACACGCTCGACCATTTTCAGCCCCTTATTTTACAGCTGAGCGAATTTTTTTCTATTTTAAAAGGACTATACGCTATAAATATATCTGTGTCACGTAAAATTTTTACGTTACCCTGTATACTCGAATTTGATAGTAAATCTCTGAACCAGCCTGTTCTTCGATTCCAGCCTTTTTTTACTGTTTTTACATTTTGTTTTTAAACGCTGAAATTTACCTACATTATTATACACTAATTTATACCGGAATAACGTTGCAATTTAAAATTTCAAAATGTCTTTTTGAATAAATCATATCTTTATTACAACTAAGCTATACTCTTTGCATGTGACCTTAAAGAAATACTGACCTGAAATGACCAGACGGAATATACACATATTGATAATTGTCCGTTAAAAAAAAATCGACGAAATATTTCGTGTGATACACGTGACACTGTTCTAAGAACAATATATCGATCGAATGAGATATTAATGATAATCAATTAGTTGATATACTGTATACACGAAATTATCATCGTACGAATACATATAAATACATATTATCTATTATTCTATGTATATATATATATATATGTATAAATTATATTATATATCTCATTTAATATTTCTTCTCGCAAGTCTCGCTACCAGCAGGATACTGGAAATTATTATTCGCGTCGACCGGATGACTAGATGGCTGCGGGACGTTTGAGGAAATTTCCACATTTGCATTGTCTGGGATCTGTCTGTAAAACGCCCGTGGGATCGGAACGAGCATTATTGGCCTGGATAAAGATTTCCAGGCGGACAACTTGAAAGCTCATGATTTTTCATTTCTCTTTGGAGAGAAGAACTTTGAACTTCGAACTGACGTCGTTGGTATTCCTGAATCACCTGGGTCGTATTTAATTGTCCTGTTGTTCACTTTCTGGGTAAAATACGGGCTGCTACTTTGATACAAAGAGAATATCAAAAGCCTTACTTTCTTGTGGGTCGAATAGGGAAAAAAGTTACTTAAAAATTTTAAGATATGTTTTGGCTGAGCAAATTACTGGAAAACTTGCATTTTAAACAGTCTTTTGCATACCGAGATTTTAGCTCGTGTACAAAAGAAACTTCAGTCTTCAGGATCTATACTGGATAGGACAAGTGATTTTTTGAAAAAATATGTATTTTTGAAAAAAATTATGGATCCATGGAAATCATCATGTATCACGTATGCGCACCAATGGTCATTTGGTTGATTATCCACATCTGCAATGCAGTTTGTGCTACGATAATATTTTTCTGTACAGTGAGAACCAAGTAGCCGCCATTAGCATCTCCACCTTCTTCCAGGGCATAAATCAAGAAATACCCTAGATATGTTTTGCAACATCGAATTTCAAGGAGTTAGGCCTCTTGGGGCTTTGCTTATTCTGCAGGGTGACCTTTTGTATTACCTTTCCCTAGAGATGCTGCACGGAATGCCATCAGTGTCAGACCATTTATCTGCAGTGTGATTTCTGTTTACGTCATTGACTCAGCCGTAAAGCTCGAACATAGTATTTTGTAGGTTCGTGTAAAAAATAAAAATACAGATAAAATTGATTCATGAATATTGATTCGTGATAGAATTTTAAACGAGATATTGTTTCATTTAAAATTTAGTTTTAAGTAGCTGAAAATTAGTAACAATTTTATTCCTATACTTTCTCAGGTAGGGAAGACCAAGTTTGCTATCGTAATTGCCATATTTGTCACATGCCCACTAACCTTGTAATTTCGAACAATCCGGTAGAGGTCAAAGTTCATTTTTATCTTTAAAACACTATCTACTAGCGTATTACTTTTCTTTGTCGAATTTTGTCGAAAGATAATTTTCAAAGAACTTCGTACCATAATTCAGTTCTTATCTTTAATATATATATATATCGATTTAGTAAATTCCTACTTTTATCGTAACATCTTACCAGGCCCGTTTACATTTCATTAATATTATTTCCCTTAAATAATGACCCACTAACACTTTTTGTTCTTCTGTCTGCATTCATTTATTATGTACAGCAAAAAAAAAAGTAGATATTGTTTGCTTAAATGTCAGACTACTTTTTTAATCTTTCTTTTACTCTCTCAAAATTTTAATCGACGTCGTAACCCACCCCCCCCCCCCCTTGTCATTCATTAGCATGAGTGGGGCATCCTCAGATAATTTTTTTGCGGACTAATTTGGTACTTGAGTATCAATCATTGAAATTAGGCTGTTGCAAATTAATGTATTAATAACAATTTTTATATATACTTCTGGGCTTTATATTTACTTAATATTTACAAAATATAAATACATGACGTTCTCTTAATTTTTAAAAAATTGTCTCTTGATCTTCTTTAACGTTGCATTCTTATCAGACACACGAGAAGTCAAGAAAATATTATGATGATTATGTAAATAATCAACGAAGCTGCGACGGAAGCTTCATAGTTCCTTCGCACGATGTATTGCATCTTTCACGAGATACGGAGCAGACTATAGAAAGAGGCGAGAGAAATTGAGCTTTAAAAAGAGATTCTTCGATATTAACATAAATGCCGGAGGATGGCATCAGTGGGAGAATGATATTTTTCATAAATTTTGACAGGAGTTTATTTTCATCGTCCTCAAATTTATATTTGAATTCAGGTACTAAAAACAAAATTAAATCCTCACGTTACGTTATTCCTTTTACGTTATTCACCACTTAATTTACTGATAACCGATAGTTACAATTTTTTCACATTTCCTCGAACAATATATATAATTACAAAATTTCTTAAAATATTCCAAATCCAAACTACAAATTTTATAAAACTTTCCAAAAAAATGTGTGGTTCTCGTGATGTATATCGACCTTCGTTTTGTTAACAACACCAAAAGCTAACCGAGAATTTCATACTTTACCGAGTAACTTCATTCAAAGGCAATTCACTCCGAAAGCGCTAAAACGAATAGATTAAATATTTATTTTGATGAAAAAAATTATTTTCTTACACCCAATACGTCTATTAACGATAATTCATAATATTTTGAAAATGTTACAATACGTCAGACAATTTTTTTACCTGATCAATATCTGTTATTGTTCTTTCCAAAGAAATAGAAAAAAACCATGAATCGTTCATAAAATGTCAATGACAAATAATGGATGTCCCAAGTATTAACCCTAAGTACCCAAAACTATAGCCCAAAAAAAAATGATTGACTACATAAACTTATTTATCCCCTTTAGAAGTAAAATAAAGATAGATGAATACGAATCGTATTGATTTTATTTTAGATACAGAAACCATTAAACTTGAAACATCATGGACATTGAAGTTTAATTTTTTTTCCAGGACTATTACGTAATTCCAGGCAATTCCTTGTATAATTGCACGATATCATCAGTCAAGAAGATGCTTTCCCTTTCCACCCAAGAAGCCCAGATGCGTCTGTTTTCCAGTTTCAGGACGATCCTAGTAATTGAAACTGTCGCCCACTATGACCACCCTCTCGGCCCATAAGGTCGACTCGACACAAGTTCTTCGTTCTAGAAAGAAGCCATGACACTTCGAAGGTCCATACCCTTAATAATCATCGAGCGAATATCGTAGCGAACGTTACGTTAAATTAGCTGAAGCTTCAAAGACAAAAACCATCCCAGACCTTTACAGAATCTAGCGCGAAAGACTGGATATTAATATACATATTTTAGCAAGAGAGTGCTTTCGGCTCCCGCTTGGATATCGGTTAGGGGCCTACCTATTCAGAACCTGGGACACTGCTTAAAGTACACGGAACTACAAACGCCCCCTCATGATTAAAAGATCTTACGCACGTGCGTGCCTATTCAAGTTTAAGAGCAGAGAGTCGAGCAGATCATATAGATTATGAAATTTTAAGTTGGCGAACGAACCTGTTCGCTGTATCGTCGAAATATCATTACGTAAAAAATACATTAATATTGTAAGACATATAATAACGTAAACATGTATATTCTGTAAGTAAAAATATATAAAAACGACATAAAGGCTGCTTCAAGGGAGATATCGATATTCCAATTATTCGATTGCTAAAAAAACGTCCTTGCGTTGTACTTGTAAAAAGAAAAAGAAAATAGCACGTCACATAAGTACAATTTCATCGACAATACAATAACAAGTGATATCTCGAGAATTAATCAAAATATATATGCATATATATATATATATATATATTACGCAAGTATCCTTAAACAATTCCGAGAGAAACTGCGGGAAACAATGGAGTGTCTTTTTATTTCGAATAGCAGCTGCCTCGTATCCTGAGACGCAGGGAAGTAGCGTATTACTTAAGAGTAAAAGCCGAAGGGTAGGAGGTGGCGGATTCTCAAAGCAAACGGTTTGACCCTAATCGAATACCATAGAGGATAATTGATTAGTTTACGAGGTACGGTAAAAGTCGGAAATTCAATGTCCTCCAACCCTATAGAAAGGCTTGCCTATGACCAATCAAATGTGTCGTCAAACTGCGTTCATTTGCTTCGCGATAATTTCATGGGGATCGCCTTTTGCTGCCTTCGAGGCAAGTCTTATCGATCAAATACAATCGATAGTGCGTCGCGACGCCCAAATGCTTATCGCGCTTGCAGTACATTGTCAGGAGTCACGTACGGAGTACGAGGGTCAGAGTCCCACGAGAGATGTTTCGGTATATATATATATATCTCTCTCTCTTAAATGTACTATGTACCAATTCTAGAAAAAGAAAACAATTACTGTCAATACTAACAAAGGATAGTCACGACGTTGGCGATATTCGACACGTGAAATTCCCTAGGAGCAATGCAGGTATTTTAGATATACACTTAAAGTATATATATATATATCTAATTCCCAAATCGCTAAGGACAAATTCGCATCACGTTCCTCTCGATTTCGTTGGTAATTTTTCGTTCTGATTCATTATGTTAATATCGCACGCTGCCATCTTTCTGATTGTATATAATTGTCAGCTGAGCTGGGTTATCTTGTCTTGGATTCCAATACGTATTATCGCTTAATGATAATCGATTATATCTTTTTGGAAATTATTCAAAGCTTCTACGCGCCTTTGGCATAGATCAGGTGCGTCAAGATACTTTGGAGAATTATTTTTAAGAGTCAAGCTTAATTAGGGGATTAAGCTATCTGCTTTCTGTTCGTTTACTTTGATCGAGTGATACGAACGTTTTATTAGGACACGCTGGCAATTTTCCTCAAGAGAATCTATATGCTTCAGGGCAAACGGGCTTTTGCATCAATTAGGGGATTATTAATGTATCTTGGGTTTGGTGAAAAATTTCGGTGCTTCTATGCGTGTACTTTAATATTAAATGTATAAAAAATCTTAAGTTTGAAAATTCGTATTTTTATTTTTCTTTGATTTTCGGCATTTCCATATATCGATATACTACTGTGTGCTATATCTATGCAAAAAATTAAGATTGACGTTTTCATCTTTTCTTTTAATTTCTTCTTTTGAAAATAAATTTTATCGAGTGTCTCTTAAAATACAAAGAATCAAC
Source organism: Calameuta haemorrhoidalis (assembly GCA_031763665.1). Lineage (NCBI taxonomy): Eukaryota > Metazoa > Arthropoda > Insecta > Hymenoptera > Cephidae > Calameuta > Calameuta haemorrhoidalis. The sequence continues at coordinate 146,332 of JARPRH010000724.1, forward strand.
AAGTTCGAAAAATAAAATTTTCATAAATATTTTTTTTTTGATAATCTGCAGAACGGGAACTTTTTAAATTAAAGAAATAAAATGTAGAAACAGTTTTTTCTCATAATGTTCTCCGCGGTGGAAACTGGGCGCGTAATTCAATATCATGGAAATGAACTTAAACTTTTTTTTTCATAGGTATAAGCTTTGTTTAGATGTGTATTTTTAAGAAATATCTTGTCCGACTCATCGAGACTAGAAGTTCTCCAGGGCTTTCAGAACTGAAATTCTCACAAGTACTTTTTCAAGTATTCCAATTCGAATACGTATATATATTTATGCAGCAAATCGATTTACAAATTTATATGAAATCTTATCGTTAACGTAGACTTCTAAAATTATTCTACTACGCATTGCGGGATTACAGTCCCATTCAGAAATAAATCGAAACGCTCGTTTTTGGTTAGCCGACACACCCTCTGTAAAAGCGAATTCCAAACACAACATTATACTGAAAGGACTTACGTCAGCTGTTGGAATAATGCAATTTTTTAAATTCCAAACGATTGACATTTGTGCGAAATTCGATAGAATTTCACGATTTTGAGTTAAATTTACGAATATATTTTTACCAATACAATCCGTCAAAACGGGAGCATCAGAAATGTAAATAAAAGTACTGGATCTTTTAACTTCGACCAATTTCATATCGCGTCAATAAAAATTCCAAAAAACCGACTAAAACTCTGTATGATCGACCAAATTCAAAAAAAAAAAAAATAAATAAAAATTAATAATCAAAATGTTTTGCAGTAAAAATATATCTATATAAAAACTGTCAATATCATTCGATTCGCTATACATACAAACGTATCTCACTTCCGTTAAATCTATATATACTCAAGGCGTAACTAGATTCACGGTCGTAACGTTTACCTAACTTGAAATTTCTAAAACACGTGGAATTACCGCAACGACAGTTCTGCACGTTACTCAACTAATCGTATTGCCTGTTCGTTAGTCAAAGTTCCCACCTGCCACTCACTATCAGCTAAATTTCGAAAGCATCGCGTACAGTCTCACGAATTTAACCCACGCAGCCAGAATGCAGCACAAGCAGCAACTTGGGTAAAGAGAATTTTCCAAAATAGCCAATTGAAAATATTATCGTAAATATTTATAAATAGTCGAGACCTTTTTCACCAACAATAGCGTCCGAAAATAATCAGCCTGCATCTTACGTTTAATAAACAATTGTTACCTGGACGACTAAACAGACGTTAGAATGGATTATAATTTACTAAGGTATCTTGGCAGAAACTTAAAAAAAAAATTTCAATTATCTTTCAACGACATGAGCCGCAAGAACTGCAACCCTCGACGCTGGTGAAGTGTAGTATAACACTTTTTTCCCAGAGAATCCAGAAATAGCCACTGTTCCCAGCACGTAGGTACCAAGGTAAGCAGAGTTAGTCGTGTATAGATTTTAATGAGGCTTACTTCACGGCTAGAAACTTTCAAAGAATTTTAAGGCGTCTTGCAAAAGACACGAGTTACGATTACCGATAAAAAATAATCAACCTCAAATCTTCCCTTCGTCAAGCAGCTACATTAATGTGCAACGCGTAGCTCTGCACTTGCATTCACAGATGCATTCCTAACTAAACAAGCTGCCCGTCTGCAGATATACATATAAATGCAAGTAGTTGGATGTCATGCATATCGCATGCATGGTGGTACATGTGTGGTAAACACACGTGATGAGTTTCACGAGATAATCAAGGAAACACATGTAGCCAGTATATGACTGATAAAGGAAACATTCAACATTTTATATAGATATACATATATATATTTTCATAACAAGAATATCTTAATAAATTAAATGACAAAAATTGTTTACGATAATTTTTCGATTTTCAGAAATAAACAATTTTACATTTCGCACAATATAGGTATAGTATATACTGATAAGTTTGGCTCGATACGTATGACAATTTCTTTGAATGCTCCTATTTCGTTTTACGACCCAATTAGCACGGCTTGGCAGGAAGGAAGAAACTTTAATATTTTAATTTTCATTGTTGTGACCGTCGTCATTGACTTGAGAAAGAATATTAGCTATAAGGAAAGAAGAATTAACGATTCGACGTAGAAGCTCCCAATTCTATGGCATCCGGAAGTTCTTTTCCTTTCGGGTCGTAGTTATTAAGCTAATTCCTGTAATATTGATGTTTCACGAGTCCATTGTTGGGATGGATGGTTAATTGCGTTAATTTTCTGTAATCTCAATAACTGTCTTGAGCTTACCAAACAATTTATTTGAAATTCCTTTAACGACTTGTCGATCGAATACGCGTGCAAGATGTTCGGTAATAAAAAATCGAATCAGTTACGCATGAATTACTGAAGAATTAAAATTGTTGTGAAAGGGATGAAAAAAAAATAATTATCAGGACTCAAATATTAAATAATTACTATTGCCTTTACGGAATTTGTTTTTTAGGAACCCAGGCAGCAGTAGTTAGCTGGTAATGATTTATTTATCTGCCTGGTAAATTTACGGTAAAAAATGAATCAGACAAAAGCAAACACGATTCACGATTAATTGTACCTTTTTTTTTTTAAAATCCTTAGAAACAAGGGGGTTTCGTGCAATCGCCATTGTGAATGTTTGACGACGGTTCAAGAACCGAGAGAAAAAACCACGGACCAACGATGTATTTGGAATAAAAAAACACAAATGGGAAATTGATTTATAGTTATCACTCCAAAAATCCGAGAGCTTTGACATGGATATCGACATTCGATTTGTAACATGAACGTGCCTTGCATGGTTCGAACAAACGAGTGTTGTGAATCTGTGAATCGAGGTAAACCAATGAGAATGATTTAAAGCACGATCAATAGCTTACGATAAGTTTGTAAGGTGCGTGGATATGAATATGGCGTAATTCCATAAATTAAACTTTACATTAATTAAGGACTTCATCTCTCATACTCATCTTTGTTACCGTACCGAACGATTTTAATAATTGATTTTATATGTATTTATAAATTTAGGTATATTAGCGTCAGGCGTAATGTATGGTAGTTACTCATGGAAATTATTGCGGTATCCATGGCAACTTGTGTGTATGTTGCTGAGAATGTTCTTACTTTAAGGTTATACTTAGCATCGATAGAAGAAGTACTTGCTGGCTGCAAGTTCATGAATTTACGGTATGCTAAGGGACGAATATGGAGCGTAGGGAAGTACGAGTGATGACAGACACGTAGCAGGATCGTCGCACTGGGAAACTTTGTTAACTTAAGATTTCATTTGATCTGAACTTGTACGCAATTTCGTGGGATAAAATTTGCCTCTCAAGCGCAAACAAGCTACCGTGTAGAAATTAACGGGGGATTAAAAATCATGATATAAAGAGGATCAATGTGGCGGAAAATTTCAATATCACACCTAGATAATTTGTGTCATTAAATTGAAAAAACAAGAAATTGAGTTAAAATCCAAAAAATAAAAAATAAAGTTTCTATATCGTACGAAAGTGGAAGAAATTTCAATGAAACTTTGTTTATTAATCATAATTCTTTTTATTATATATATATATATATAACGATCACTATTATCATATTTCTTAACTTTTTATCGGCGCCACATGAAAGTCTCGAATAAATACGAAAGGAACATTAACAAAGTCAAGGAGCTTCAGCAGCTTGACTTTCCCAGGCTCGAGTGCTTCCTTCGATGAATGTCGCGCTCTTTCATTCTTAAAAAAGTATTCCTGATTCAGGGAACGTTGAATTTTCCAAATTCCTTCGATATCAATTTTATATTTACAATCCCCCCCCCCAACAGGCCACACTATAAAGAGCATGGAATCGAAACAAAAAAAAGTCAATGACGCGAGCAAATAATTTAACATGAATAGCTATATACCTGGTTTTGTAAGGACAATTTATAATTAACCCGTGGAAATATTTTGAAGGAGATGCTATAAATCGATCGACCGTTTCTCTTTCACGTTTACTATTTTTTTGATTAATCATAGATGAAATCGTCGTTTGCCGATTCCGCAATTGACGAAATAACTCCAGAGAACCAGTATTCGACAGGTTGATATAATTAGGTCACAATTAATAATTAATCCCAGCCCCGAAAGCACGCAGTTACTCACTCTTTTTTTTACGTCTTTACTTAAAAACAAAGACCTGCAAGTTGATTCAACCACGTTAGTATCGTGTACGAAAAGTTCGATCGTAACGTGAACGATCGATCGTGACATCCCCATTCTTGATATTTACTACGTTCTCCATACAGCGCGCAAATATATTACGGAATCAGGAATAATAACAACAACAACAACAACAACAGGAACAACGAAAACTTTGTCCACGTGAAATTGGTGAAGCAGGTATAACGTTGGTAACCATTATTTTCAATTGACAAGTTATTAGGTAAATTTTAGTTCCTCGGTGCAAAATAGTATTAACAATGTCTGACGCGTATAATACGTATTGCACTTTCTTATTAGGTGCAATTACGATTCTGTAATTACGTTTGCGATTACAAAAGAAAACTGTCTGTTGATCCAAGAAATACAATATTTTTTTGATCACTCACCCAAGTCGCGCTCAGATCGTTAAGTGTCGAAGAAGTCTCTATGTTCTTCCGCACGGGTGTCGCGGGTGCCGCAGTAACTGCAGTTAAGGGGAGTTTTGATGTAACGACAGACTCGAAGATACTATGAAGTTTACAACGAAGCGTAACTTAACGGTACGAGAGCGTTACACGAACGTAACACGAAGTGCGCGTCCGAAGCCG
>JARPRH010000724.1:244041-256047 GCA_031763665.1 Calameuta haemorrhoidalis
CATCTAATGCGAAATCAGCTGATTATGCGCATAATTGCTTCTGCTTCTGTTTCGCGCTGGGACCTCATTTTTTTAAATAGAGAAATCCCAGCGATGCTCGTTCGCGAAATCGATACGAGTCCCACTGCTTTAGAAACGAAAGAGCTATATATATATGATTTTTGGTACTCGACCAGGCCAGCCAAGAGAAATTTAGATGCTGAGAGAGAGGACGAGGCGTCGCGACGCCTCGTACGGAAATAATAACTTTACCCGATCAATCAAGCGACTACGTCAACCCCTGTGACCCTAATTTTCGCGGCTGAGACGATCCTGACAGGAAATTAAAAGGGATGACCCACCCCTGCGGCGACTTTACGTCCATCGTTTCCTCTCTCGCGAAATCTCTTTACTACCCATATGCAACTTTTCCATCTTCAGCCACTCCGCCCTCGTTCCTTGCATCTTTACTCTTGTCTATTCTGCACTCTTCCCTCGAAACACTACCTCGTCCTCTTCGTCTTCCTCATTCGTCTCGGCTTCTTTCACTCTCGCTGGTGAGTCTGCCGCTTCAAGTGCACACTGGACGAACTGAGCTCTGGGATGCGGGTGTCATCCATATACGCGATGCAACACGATGCAAGACGATGCAAGACGATGCAAGACGATGCAACCCTTTGCGAGAACGATAGAGCTGCAACGAGAGAAAAGAAGATTCTTCACCCTCAGATTTCATCCACTTCTTTTTTTTTTCTCACGGGCGTAGGTAGTCTCGGGTACTCTTGGTTGGACCACCGAAAAGACTTCTATAACTAACGAAAGTAATAAAAGATATGAATTTCCCCATTAATTAATGGTCCAGAGAGTAATTAGAAAAAAGAGATGCTCGAAAGTCAAAAAATTCCAAGGTGATGCCTTTGGTTATAACTATACACATATACATATATGTACACATATTTATTTCAATGAAAATCAAATTGCTATGTCCCCCATGTTGGAACGTATTCATGTACAACGTGTGTATAGTTAGCACACACAGTTCATTTTATCGTTGCGCGCAGCAGGACTCTTGAAAATGGCAGGTGACCTGAATTTTTCAAGAAGCAACCTTTTGAAGGCCGTTTCGTGTACCGAGTCGACAGGGACCCCGTAGACCCCCTGAGGATAGCTGAAACTCCTTGAGGGTCGTAGGAAAATAAGAGAAGCAAGAGGCCAGTCCAGAAGCGGGACGTATTATTCCGAATAACCGCAGGAAGGCAACGCAGCATTTCCTTCTACAGGGTGCAGAGATGCTCTCGGGAATATATGTAGATGCGTGAATGCATTTGCCGCTTAAGCAGGTCGCGGCTGTGGTATTTTCAATAAACTTTGACCCTCCTCGCCGACCCCGCAGCGTCTCGAAAATAAGACATCAATATTGCAACGCACCACTATCGACAATATGAGCTGCACTGGGCTACGGCTTCGAGTAATATTTCTCAAATAAATTCATCCCCTTTCTGGCGGACAGTGGGAGCCTCTTTTTGTCCCCGTCCTATATTTTATACGTATCAGCCCAATAATACGGCATCCCCAAACAATTCTTGGAGCGCTATGAGAAACATCACGCCTCCAGATGTGTTTTATGATTCGCAACAGCAATTCAGACTCGTAGTAGCCATCTTGATCCTGAGGGTGTCCCCGAGAAAAGCTGCTTGGTAAATAGAGGGTAAGAAAGGTTCCTTATCCAGAAGAGAAATCGACCGACCCTCAGGGTTCGTCAAAAGAAAAAAAAAAAAAAAATAATGAAAATGAGTAGTGGAGGTAAAAGAAAAGCTGAACCTGCAGACCGGAACCGAGGGTGGCCATCGTCATTATTGGCCACTGAATGCTGCTCGCCAGTCGCTGGATTAACAAAACCTAACTAAAGTGAACACGTGAACTTGTCATCCCCTTTTTGCTCCGAGGATAAACCGGGCAATGGTAGGATTAAGGATTCGTTGTGTACCAGGATATGGTTTCCTATGTTAAACTGCTTGCTAAAAATTCCGACAGTCGGAAGTTGAGGGAGCCGCGTCTTCAGAAGTGTCAAATTAATTTGAGAACGCGAAATATTCGCCCCGCTTGAGGTATTCGCAATGATGAGCGCTTCGGAAATTCTGGATAGCGTCGGTATATAGATAGAGCCATGTAATAGGGATTCTTTTGGATACGTATAAAATTGAAAGGAAAATTCACATGCGGATTCAAAGGGGAAGGAAAATAACAAATTCCGAACATTGTCGATAGAAAATCGCAATTCCTATGTGCGATAATAATTGTGAGTGGAATTTTCAAGAAATTTATACACTTTGCTCTTTAATCACGGTTGCATCTTCTGCGCGAACGAGCAGCTGCGTCTGCTAAATTTCGTCTCTTTGTAAATTTCTACTCCTGTATCCTCAGGGTTTACGTCGAACCGCGTGCGACTAATCGTCGAGAAAATCTACCTCTCCACCTAATTCAATTTCCTCGAACTTTTTTTTCCTTTATATTTTTATCTTAATTATCTTTGCTCCGCGTTTTGCCGCTTTCCGGAAACCAGCTGATTTTCCTTTTTATAGGACTATATAGTAAGACTTCTTACTTTACGCAGGACTACCGTTTTAACTTTTGAACCTGATGAAAGGACCTCTAGTCCCTGCTGGTCAAAGGAAGCAGAAGAATCGTGATATTAGAATGAAAAACCATTGGGATGATAGAGAACGAAAAGCAGAAACGATGTTCAAACAAAAATTACCAACTCAAAAGATTCGTATTGGAATTCACGAAAGTCAAACCTCACAAATCGAATGATATTGTTTTATTTTTAAAAATACGCAGAAAGTCACGAAAACTCGTAAATCGCGAGGGAACGAGGAACAAAGGTTCGCGAAGAAACTTACCGGGAAGAATAGCCTCCCTGTCTATTAATCAAGAGAAGACTACGACAATGGGAAGCGGCTGAAGGAAAAACGTAAAAATCCTCGAGATAGTTCCAAGTGCCATGAAATGTTCAAAAGGATTTTTCCAATGGTCCTTATTCTCGGAAATTTCATAAGGTCTAGTCATACTTCACGCTATTTCTCTTAAGGGGGTATTCTGGTCTAGAATTTTGAAAAAAATCAATTTTTTTTGTTGCATATTCTTACATTTTAGACCTTTAACAATATATCCTCAAGACAAAATTTTTAAATTCCAATAATTTATGAAGTTATAGCTAATTTAATGACGCAGGAACGAAGCCCGTCACGCCGGAGCAAATCGGACAATAGACGATAAACAATGCCCGACTTCCTGACCATTTTTGGTATGAATACATTATATACCGAAAATATATATTTTGAACTCGAAGATGGCACCCTCTATCAACTAGGAATCGCCGATTAACAAAATGTAAGTATAACGTATTATTCTATGACTTACAAGGAAGGTTACTTTACTGTACCCCCATAACCTGGGTCGAAAAAAATTACGTTTTGTAGTTCATATCAAAGTATAAACCCTCACAAAAAATTAACTGCCCACTTGCATATTTAAGGGGTGAAATTAATTCTTCAAAATCGGTGGTTTTTTCATTTTTCAGTGTTCTGCAATAATATGTAGTTAAAAATTATATAGAACTTTTTTATTTATTTTATTTTCATAAAAACGTGCATTTTATACATTTTTCTCTATTTTTTCACAATAAACTTAATGGTTTCGACTCAAAATTCAATTATATCAATTTACATTGGTTTTTTCCGTCTCAAGAACTCATTAAACCGGAGAGCTATTTTTTCCAAATGCAAAAAATTTGATAGATTTGAATTGATGACATGTACTTATCATTATCAAACTATGAGGTGGACTTCTTAAAATACGTTTCATTTTTCCATGATATCCTGTCTGTGAAGGCTAATATAGACATATCTGTAAAAGGTAAGGTTCTACATAAATTGACTGTTGCCGCATGTAAGTTAGTATTGAAGGTTCCCGTTCATTAAAGTTATCTGGTTATAGGAGTACAGTGGTAAGTACGTATTGAATACTGTGAACTTTTTCAATAATGCATATCAATCTAGTGAATGTCGTAAATATTTTGTCGACTTATTTTACGATGATGAATTTATCCGAAACACCAGTGAATGAAAGTGAAATGAAATTAGCAGATACAATTAAAGAAATTTTAATTGAAAGCGTAAACAAATACACGGGAATCGAAGTTGTAGAAGACGAAACCGTAGATTTTCAAGAACAATTCACTGTCTTCTATACTTTCATGGTGATTGAATTGTTCTTGGAAATCTAAGGTTTCGTCTTTTACAAGTACAGTCAGTTTATATAGAGCCTTATCTTTTACTGATATGTCTATATTAACCATCACAGACAGGATATCATGGAAAAATAAAACGTATTTTAAGAAGTCCACCTCATAGTTTGATAATAATAAGTACATACATGTTACGAGTACAAATCTATCAAATTTTTTGCGTTTAAAAAAAAACTCCGGTTTAATGAGTTCTTGAGACGGAAAAACTCAATGTAGATTGATATCATTGAATTTTGAGTCAAAAAAATTACGTTTATTATAAAAAATACAGAAAATAAAAGAAAATAAAAGTTTTTTTATGAAAATAAAATAAATAAAGCAGTTTTATATAATCTTCAACTACATATTATTGCGGAGCACTGAAAAATGAATAACTTTGCTATTTAAACTTCTGCCTTATCTATTTTGGTTTCGAAGATATCAACGAAAAACGAAAAAACCACCGATTTTGAGGAATTAATTTCACCCCTTAAATATGCAAGTGGGCAACTCATTTTTTGTGAGGGTTTATATTTTGATTTCACTACAAAACGTAATTTCTTCAACCCCGCTTGTAGAGGTACAGTAAGGTAACTTTCCTTGTTAGACTGCTGCGGCTGCCTGAAATCTTTGCTCAAAACTTTAAACGCGTTTTTCTCAAAACTACATTCTCCAACACGATTGACATGATATCTCAAGTTCTATTTGACCGATTTATTTCAACTTTGGTACCAACCTTCAATAAATAACTCTCTATCGCTCCTACTAGATTTATATAAAAACTTATTATTTTATTATTTAAAAAATTTTAAAATGTTGAAAAAAAGGTCGAAAAATGACTTTCTTTTTCAAACAGCCGCCATTTTGCCAAAAATGGTTTTGTCGTTTTCTCTGAGATAGGGGCTATAACGATATCCCTACTAATTCAGAATCTTTTTTTTTAATTTTCTTTCAGATGACACTTCCTTTTTTTACCCCCGACTTTGCAAGCTCATAACTTTTTTTAATTTTAATTTTTTTTCGGAAATTTCTTTATTTGTTCTTAAAATATCAATAAATACCTTGTAAAAAAATGAGGGTGAGGGGGGGGGGGAGAACAATTTATTCGATCAGGGAGCAAGCCCTGTTGACCGGTAATAGACAAGTTAGAATTACAAGAACAATTGAAGGTACTAAAGCTAATTACATAGAAAATTTAAATTTAACTTAAACTCTAAATTAAGTATATACAACAGCGTATGTGAATGAATACAAATATACAAAAAAATACAAAAATAAAAAAAGAGGGAGGAGAAGGGGGAGGGGAGGGGAAAGAGAGAGGGAGAGAGAACAAAAAGCTGACACAAAAACAAACCCAAATCTCGATAAGAGTCTGGGTACCGCAACATGTGGACAAGATATCACTGCAAAATTTGGACGCGAGTGACCACTGACACATATCAAAAGAGCATCCTCATAAAGTATATATTGGCCCACTAGAATATAAAAGATAAAATGGGAAGCTAAGATCATAAGCATAAGAGATATGCAAGTGGGTGGGCAGCACAATGGCACATAGCAGACAACCTCCTATACATATATGCAAGACCAAGCAGAGATTGCGACTACCATCCGACGAACCGGGAACAGGCACGACGTTCAGAGCCAACCCAAACGGAATGCTATAAATCTCATGTAAATTCGACCACTTGATTTGCAAGCACAATGCCCAGACAATTCCACAGACAGAAGCTTGCGGATTCTGCTTTCCGCTTTATGCTTTATCCTACTCGTCAAAAGACCCAGACCCCGTCACGGTGTCCCTTCTTTCGATACCCGAGCCAACTGATCTGACCCTTTGACCCACCTGCCTCGTTACGCAACATCACAATACACAGTCAGTGTCAGCCAGCCCAGACAAGACCATCGTCAGGGGACCCGAAAGGATCGGTCTAGCCAGTGCGAATCAGTGCAAAAAGTTGACCCACCTTAGGAGCTTTTGATAGATTTTCATCGAACCCCACTGAATCCTCAAAGGGGACGTGTGCGATAAGAACGATCGAAACGGATCCCCACGATCAAGGTGCATGGAAATAGTACGAGCTGACGCAGGAGGGTCAAATGTCAGGTCGGAATGTACCGTTGTATTTCACGCCGAACAGCAGCTGTATTAATGGGCCACGCGAAACACAAACTCCTACGGCCAGGGCATTGCGTCAAGAAAACCGATACACGGAGTCAGGACTGAGGTCGTTCATTGTTTCATCCAATAAACCATATAGCCTTCGACATGAACTCGTTCGATCAGCGCCGCGAACCTATAGACTCGTCATTGATCCGATATAGCCTTCGTTCCGTTAGTGGGTACCGTACGTGTAAAACCTACATGACATTCAGCCCCCCCCCCCCCCCCCCCCACATCATTCTTGAAGGTCAGACAAAGAGTGTGGGTAGAGGGATGTCCACCTAAGAAATTTCAATATGATCAAACAAGAGGATCAAAGCGTTTCGTATCGATTGGTACTGGCTCTCTTTGTACTTGCTGCGGCTAAATCGACTGCTGTATACTGATCATAAGTTATATCGACATGACGCCAGGTACCGTAATAGCCGCATGAAGTCAGCAGCGGTTCGACAGCTTTGTACCGTGAACGAATCTTTGGTCCGATCTTGGTAGCAAATCAGTGGAGAAACGCTTTGCTCGTATAATGTTCGATATCGCGTGAAGGAAAAGCCGCGAGTGGTTTTAGTGCTTCCCATCCCTTGAGTAAACAACATTAAGAACCCGAAAGAGGGAGGGGGGTAGAGAGAGAGATAGGGCTAGCGACGAGTCGGGGTATCGAATCGAATAATCACCCTTGGAAGCAAAGTAGCACCGAAGATCGAGTACACCTGCCACGCGTGGGACGGGAGACCCGCGAAGAATAAACTGGCAGGTACAGCCGCGCCAGTTTACCGGCAGGAGGAGGAAGCATGCGCCGCGTCGAGACGCCGACGCACGGAGTTCGCCCGTACTGGAATATCCACGCCGATGCTTCGGCGTCGCACTTAACCGCTGGCTATCGAAGTGCTCGCGCTGCCTCGACTATCTTCTTCAGCGAGGAATGTCAATCCGGGAATTTTGACAATCCCGAAGAGCGTTGAGGATAAATAATAATAATAATAACAACAACAATAAAAATAAAAAAAGATCGAGAGAGAGAGAGAGAGAGAGAGCGCGAGAGAGAGAGAGAGAGAGAGAGAGGGGAGAGGGAGAGAAGTAAGGATGCGTCCGGCGACAGTTTCTTAGAGGGAAGGGACTGGTCTGGAAAAAACAACAGTCTTCACTTCCAGCAAGAGACACGTGAAATCTTCGAAAGTCTGTTTTACGCGAGGTTAAAAAAAATAAACACGGAGTCGATTAGGAGCCTAAAGACTTTGAGAAAAACGGAAATTTTAAAGAAGTTTACTCATAGAGTATATAAAATTTAAGTTTTGTGCGCGTTCGTGCTCCGTACTTGGATTCAATTGATTTACATAGTGGAATAACCTGCTGATTGTTAAATCACTGTATGTAATAAACGTCAAGCAAAAGTAAAGCCTGAGACGACTGCGATAAGCAAACGAGCGAAAAGATTTGTTGTGAGTGCGTGTCCAGTTTCGGGACTGTTAAAGCCAAGGAGACTCGGGACAATGTCATCGTGTTATTTCGGTCGAATTCGGCTCGGTTGGCTTTCCAAATATTTCCAAAACGCTTGGTAATCGTAATCGGTCGTCCGAACGCGAATCAAGTGCTCTTAACAGATATTCAGACTTTTCTGTCGGTCAAAACTTTCTACCAGTTCCCCTTATACCTTAGCTTAGCCTCCTTGGAATTTTCCTGCGTGAAGCGAGTGTTTCTTCGCTCTCCGTCCTTCTTCGTTTCTCTGCGTGCTTCTGTCACAGTCTGTCACGCACGCGGACGCACGTGTTCCTATGCACGCAGCGACCTATCGATGAACGTGATCTATAACGTAAACGCTGTAAAGGCAGTTACACAGGGGGGATCGTCTTTATCCAGTTTGCTCATTGAAAAGTTGCACGTTTCACGTAAGAGATTTTTGAAGTGTTTGCCGAATTGGGAATCAAGTGATCATTTAATTGAAATATCATCTGACGTAATGTGCGAATAAATTAAAGGTGTGGAATAAGGATATATTGAGAAAGAGAATAATTGTCTGCGATTTACTTGCTGCTGTGAACTATAGTGAACAGGTGAAGGAAATTGGGTAAATCTGTTTAAATGGTCTCCGCGGTGGGAGGAGGTACGAGAATGGCGAATGGAGGAAACGACAAACGTCGCGATATAATCTGCCTGCTTCTGGGATTAACTGGTGAGTGATTATCAGATAATGGAAACATCCACCGGTATAGACAATTGATACGTTTAAGTATTAACTTTGATGTTGGAATGGTCATTTTAACTTGATAAATAGATAGGATTGTGTCTACGACTCAACAGGTACCTCGCGGTATTGTGCGACTAATTGAATTTGCTTAACCCGTTCTTCTCTCTTAAACCACTTGGCAGCATGAGTTGGGCGCAGCTAGGTCCCATGGCTTGGCCCTGATTACAGATGGATTACCCTTGAGATTCCTGGCAGAGAGACAGAGACAGAGACAGACAGAGAGAGAGAGAGAGAGAGACAGAGACAGAGACAGAGACAGAGAGAGAGAGAGTAGGGATCAACGAAGGAGGAGAAAGATGTAGTTACAGATGATTAGATGTGTGAAAGAGAAACGGGAAAAATTTTGTAAATTTATTTTTTGTAAATTTAAAAATATTTCTCATTAGATAAGAGGCGAAGAAATGGGTATAAGATTGTGCAGAAATTTTTCAATCAATCACGGTCGAGTTCAGTCTGTATGTAGTCGTAATGTTTGCTGGCAGTACCTGTGGTATTTATAGAGATGGTACAGGGAGAGAGAGAGAGAGAGAGAGAAGAGTGTCCAATGGCTCCGGCGAAAAATTGCACGATGAAGAAGAAATGAATGAATTCTGTGCGAATCGTCGTTGCGTGTTGGCGCAGTGCTAGATTGCAGGTGCGGTCGTGAAATTAGCGTAATCTGAGTTTAAACACGCAAGGAAGAAAAATAAAGGATATCTCCGAACGACAGGAAAATAAAGTCGAACTCGAGGTTGGAAATAAGAATGAGAAGAAAGAGTGAGAAGGAAGGGAAGAAAAAAAGAAGAAAAAAAATCAAAATTAAATACAGTTGGCGCATCGCCAATCTGCGACAGAAACCGCGTGGAGGACAGACGGACGAAGAAACAGGAAAATCCTGTGAACCAAGGACGAAGATTCGCCGCTACGTCATTATTGATAGACTCCCCCCCCCCTTCCTTCTTTGAAATTATTATCAATTGGACCATCGGAGGAAATTTCATTAGAACTTTGTCCTTTCCATTATTACACAGATAAATGCGCAATCGGCGGCGCTTGAAAAGTCTGCGGAATTCGCAAACCGGAAATGTGCTAGCAACCATTTTGACTTTTTACAGTCCACGGTCATCGCGGCCGACTTGTACATCTACGTTCGTAAATATAATACTTTCGATCGATCGCGAAGAAGCTCTAATTAGTACATACCAATAATTCAAGCCTAATTTCACTTTTATTTGCTTACCCGTAAAGGCGCATCCGCAAGTCGATTCATGCGAACAACCGAACGACGCCTCGAGCACTCGTTAGTACAGAGAGGAAGTTACGTTTGTGAATTCGCCAAAAATTTGTCCGGGAATTTACGAAAGTAACCACCTATCCTTGTCTTGACGTAAACCAGCCCTGCGTGTCGACCCTAACTCATTTTCGGAGTCGAAACGACACGCGGTTCTCCGTTCTAAATGTTCTCGTTAATCCAGGGTGCGCCGCGAGCGCATTTATTAATTTATTTACTCGAATAGGCGAAATTCGGAGTTACGTTTCGCTACGTTTTTCCAAATCGTCCTTCCCTCTGTCCCTCTCTTCCTCTCTCGTTCCCTCTTCTGCTGCTGGTCTATCGCTCTGTCTCTTTCTCTCTTTCTTTCTCCGACCACGCGCGCCTAATGACACTGTGCGACTCGCACGAACGAATCATAAGCGTCGAGTTCATTTAAACCAGACGTATCCGCTGCTCGAGGTTTTACATACTAATTACAGAGAAACCTGCTGAACTTTGAAGAGGGTCAGAATAGTCGAGGGTAGAGGGCAACAAAAGAAAACGTGGGAAATTATATAAGTCCCTATGGAATTAAGCTGGTTTGTAGAAATTCTGGAGCGAGGAAACGTCTCGAGAGTACGACGAAGGGCGCTTGCGCGTATCACCGCCCTCCGTTCACCCCTCCGCCACATGAAATCCTTTAGAAGAACGTCGCTCCTCGAGGACACTCTGTCTCTCTGACTCCGTGGACCACGTGGCGATGCGGAACCACGTAGCCAGCATTATCAACTCTCCTCGAGTTTTATTCAGTTCCAATCCAGTCCCCAATGAACAGCCGGTGTTACACGGTGGATGGTCGATTGGCAGCCGCATTAAAAATTTCTCCACGTAAAGTTCCCCCGCGTCTGGAAAAATGTTCAGCCGAGCGTCCAGCCGGTCAGGACTTCTCGGTAAGACCGAGAGCCCCGACTGGTCTTCCTGTAAATCCAGTACGTATAATTGACCGGGCAATTTACAAAGCCCCAATCACGCTTCGTAAATCGGCCAGGGCTCGCGCTCGTTTTGCCTTCGCAGAATTGACATATCCTGCACCAGATCGCAGCTCGGCCATCGTTTTCCCAATAACGCTCGCGTCTTATCTTTATCGCATATGTACTGCATACTGTTATACTCCATACCGTATCTTATAACGCCACTCCTAAACCCCGTCTTCCATTACCTATTATTCCTCACGTAATTACGTGAAACTGCGCACGAGGTCGTTTCCTTCCTCGAGTCAGGCATAATTTTTTTTTTCCAATGTAGTACAGTACACTGGACCATGTACCTATTCGTAAGAGTCCGCGAACAGAACCTCTTCTTGGAACTGGTAGTAGTTACTTTGTTTTAGTGGTGCACAAAAGCACCTTTACCGGAAGCCCGTAATTTGGCCTGAGGCTAAAAGCCAAGACACTTTCGACGAACCAGTCGCCGCCACTGCTGCGCACATAGCATCTCCCGTGCAGACTCGACGTCCTACTGAATATTCCCATCTCGTGGATTCTGCTCCAGCGGGTTCAATTACCGTACGTCGCGTCGCGTCTTCCTCATCGACAATGGACCTAAGATTGGATCAGGGTTAAGGTTGTCTCGCGACGATCGCGCTGGACTGTCGGGTCGTCGGGTCGCCACCGGAAGTAACGCCGCGACGAGGGTTGGTAACCACTGTCAGAGACGCGGAGAAAGGAAGATCGAACTTGTTTTTAATAAGGTAAAAAAATCTTGTGCATTTGGCCGATAAATTCTCATTGGTCGTTCTCATCCGGTGACGTCCGAGCGCGAAGTCTCCTAATGGCCGATTCAGCGTTTCCGCTTCGAGGACGCGTCTTTGCTTTTGTTATATTCTATTCTCTGTTTTTTCTTTTTTCGTCCCTTCAAAAAGATTCTGAATTGGACCAGCCGACGCTAACGGTAATTAGTCGGTTTGTCAAGTGCCGCATTTCCTGTTACCATCCGATTCATTGTACTGGGAGTCATTACATTCGCAAAGCCAGATTCTGCATCGTGCGTCCTGAAAACTTCTCTAATTAGAGGAGACGTGCAGGTGTATACGGCAGATGCAA
>JARPRH010000724.1:269377-291594 GCA_031763665.1 Calameuta haemorrhoidalis
CCGCCCCCCGCCCCCCCCCCCCCCCCCCCCCCCCCCCCCCCCCCCCCCCCCCCCCCCCCCCCCCCCCCCCCAGAGCTTATTCAAAGCTTGAAACATATGAGAATTCAGTGAGCGAGCGATTTCGATTCACGGGCAAACGGACTGTGACTGCCCATCGCGAAATTTGCCTCCTTTGTCCCGAAGCGGCGATGTGCGTGACTTCGCTCTAGGACTAGCAGTCAGTCAGTCTGTCTGTCTGTTTGTCTGCCTGCCTGCCTGCCACTCGCTTGAGCTCTAGGTAATTGTTCGCGTCTCGTCGCAGAAGCACAGCAATCCGTGCCGCCTCAAACTGCGTCACACTGTACCTAGGTGCACGGCCGATGCTTGAGTTGCCATCTAAGGAACATGCTGAAGGAGCAACTGAAAAAAGGAGAAGCATTCGATTGTGTATGTCCCTGTTTTGTAGCGTTATCAGTTTTAACGCAGAAGTACAAAAAAGCTTTTGAAATGATAAAAAAATAAAAACAGTCTCTACGATCAAAGCACAGAGCTCTAGTCTGAATATTTGAAATTGCGAAAAAGGCGAGAAGGTGGTCGCTCTACACCCAGCCGAACGGGATCAACAGTGAAAAAGAATAATAAAGCGTACAGGTAGGGAAAGGGCGAGAGGGAGGGGGAGGAGTGAGACGGAGATAGAAATAGAAAAAGATGCCAGCAGTGGGTCCGATAAATACGCAAGGATCTGTTATGTCAGGGCAGACCTTTCGTTCTCTCGTCCTTGCTCTCCTTTTTTATTCTCTTCTTGCCTCTTTTATTTTCTTCAGATTGGTCGAGGGGGGCCTCCTCCCCCTGCTCCCTCCGAGAAAGGAGTCGGGCGCCCGTGAGTGTCGAGCACAGCTTTTGCAAATATAGTTGGATGAAAATAAACTTTATAGATTCTTCGCTCTCGTTCGGATACTTTCTGGCTCGTTTCTTCCCTTCTATACCTCGTTCATCTTAAATTCTCTTGACGCTCTGTACGTCGCGCCCGATATATTTCATACACTCCATATACGCGATATACCCGATACACACTCGACGCTATTTCCTTGTATTTGGCTAATAATACAAATTGAAAGAGAGATCGTCAAACGATCAAATTCTCTTTCGATTTCAATCTACTGCTTCGATAATGAAATATTATGGGATCGAATACGTGAAAGTCAATTGATATGGAAAAAGCAGTAATTAAAACCTTGAGTTACGCTTTTTCAAACGTCATTCGCTATGATAGATACCACATGTAGATATACAGACTCTGCTACCTGGGATACCTCCGTCCGATACACATATTGACTAGCTGGTTCGTTCACTCGCGGTTCTGGTTAATCCAGCCTGGTACTGCGCTACATTTAATTTAATGCTTAATTGTATTATCCTGGAACAGTTAATCGTTTAACGCCTTAAAACGATCTAACACGGCTACTGGATTTACCATAGACGCATACACTCTAGGTAGCGTATACGGTGTAGATTATAGCGTAGTTCGTATAACCTCTTACAGACTGAACTCTATAGTCCCTTCGCCATGCGTAGAGTGAACGATAATTCGAAGTTGCGGAGGCTGTCGAATAACCTCGACGATAGTTGAGAACTCAAGCAGCCATTGTACCACGGGCAGTTTCCTGGACTAGGGGATATAACGCGCGCGCGGGACATACTGTGTATTAATTTAACTCAAAACTAATGTGTGTTCTGGATTAAAGCATTTGCCACAAGTTGCGGCTGTCGTACGTTTCTGCTCTATGGTCGTTCGGAAGCGTTTTACGATACTAGAGCAACACGCGCGCTTCCGCACGCGGCTGGAGATCTGTTTTCGCTGCAGCGCTCTAGTAGCGAATCTACTGTTTATCACACTGTACAATTGTACCACAAAATTAAATGATTATGATCTCCTTATCAAATCGTCTATCGACCAGTCAATATCCATCCATATTTCTTCAAAAACAACCAATCACAACTACTTTTCGCAAAACAATATCTTGATTGGTGGATATTGCTAAATCTAACACTGTGAATGATTATGATATGCGTTATTATAGCAATATTTCTTTGCACTGTAAAATTATGCATTACAAAATTAAATAAGTATATTCTAACTATTCAAATCACGTATTAAACAGACTAAAATCAAAAAGCATTTGAGTTTTGAACCATTGTAATTTTACCTAGTCATTTAAAACCCATCTCAGAACCCGTTACGCATCCTTGGCTTAGTTTCCACCGTGCAGGGTTTGAATAGAGTTAAGCAGCCTCATTGGTTAATTCCATTCAACTCCTATACGTGATTGGTTAACTCCATTTAAACTTTGTACGGTGAAAACTAAATCATTACGTCATATTGTGACGTTAAGGTGAGGAATAAAACTATTAACTTTTTTGTGTCTATTGTTATATCATCTTATATATACCAAATACAAATTAAATTCATTTTTAACTCTGTTGGTTTTGAGTCATTATACATGTATAATAACTTTTCAGGTCGAAAGTCAATACAATCGAAGATGCCCATATTATACAATGCGTACCAGAATATTTTTTAGCATGAGCACTTTGGAAAACCGACAACAATGCTACAATCGAAACTTCGATAAGAAAGCTTACATGCTTTTTTTAAGAGAGGATTTGAAAACCATTGTTGCAGGATTACCATGGCGAATTACACGGATTGAGTTTAAACGTTCCTCTACTTCCGTCTGTGTTTGTCCACTCGTTCTTTGGTATGTTTTTCCTATATTTGTTTTTCACTGCGCTTTACTCATTTTCTACCATTTACGATCGAGCATCCAGATTACAATTATGTCCGGCCGATAACTCCCTACGAGTACGATCCCTATCTAAATAGCATCACGCCATTTTACGCCGGGAACACACCTTCCTTTTTCGCTCGCACATTCGCCGCGTTAGTCGGTTATTCACGGTCCCCACTTAGCCATAGCTTTGTCGCGCGCATTACCCAGCAATTTTTCATTTCTCTTCTGCCTCGCCGGGAAAGGCGTACAAGCTTTCATGGTAAGTGGGAGTTAGACGAAATAGGTCATACATGTATAAACATAGCTATACTTGTGATTTTACTCGTCGTCCAGTTCTGCCCAACGTATCCATGCTACACGACACGTTACAGAAGGTGTGGAATAAATGTTTAAAGTAAAAAGTCCCCCACGTCCTCTATGTTCAATGATTAAATAAAGCATTTTCATTGACAATGGAGGATTTGATGGGATCCGATATTTTGTATGAGAATCGGATATTTTATACGGGTTGACGACGGTGAGAGGGAGGGGTGGGCTGTCTGGAGAGGGTGGAGGATGGCCGAGAATATAAGAGGCCGGATTTTCTCGGTAGTCTTATCGGCAGGGAGACATTGGCCTTCGCCTCCTCGGATCCCATCAACCCAATCTTCGAAATCCCCTGTGATACACGCCCTTCGGCTTGCCAGACACATAAAATGCCCGACTGCCGGGCTAATCTTCTATCCAGGCTGCCGACGTAGACGCTGTCAGGGAGAGAGACTACCAACTAGCGACTACCAGCTACCAGCTACCAACTACCGGCTGACTACTTCCCTGTGTCGATCCGTCTGGTAGGGCGAATGGAACGAGGACTAGGGAGTCTAATTTGGCATTCTGCTTCCTCCTCCCTACCCGCCCAACAACCATCATCAGTTGCTACATTATACGATTCTACCTTTCGGTGATTCCAACAACGTCCCCAGCGATTCGGATCTGCATCGATCTAGCGTATCAGTGACCAAGTGATCGAATGATCGAATTATTCGATCGGCTGCGTGATCCCTCGAGGAAAGAAAAAAAAGCTTCGTTCGTTGCAAGAAAGCTCATTTGCCTTCCGGCGCGTCGACAAGGAAGTTTCAGAAAAAAGTCAACAATTCCTGGCATTGTCGAGCCTCGGGTTAAATATTGAAATTGCCAGCTGCCTCTAGAGCTACTTTATGCGTTGAGAAGTCCTTCAAAATTCTTCATAGGAATCGATCCGTGGTGTTACTCGTAAAAAAAATTATTCACTCGACCCGACTAATTCTGTATCGATTGCCAATTTTTTCTGAGCCTTTCTGAATATT
The DNA here is from genome assembly GCA_031763665.1 of Calameuta haemorrhoidalis. Classification (NCBI taxonomy): domain Eukaryota; kingdom Metazoa; phylum Arthropoda; class Insecta; order Hymenoptera; family Cephidae; genus Calameuta; species Calameuta haemorrhoidalis. The sequence goes on from JARPRH010000724.1 coordinate 273,474, forward strand.
ATGGATTTTCAGGAAGCTCGGTCCCTCGGCAATGTTTAAATAACCGTACTAGCCGATAGAGTAACAATAAAGATCGATATTGCGATGGTAAAGCGTTTATGCAGTGATTCCTCGATTCCGCTGGAATACCCGTATCGATTGGTTTGCCAGTCATTTAGCCGATCGGTAGGATTGCGAGAGAATAAAGGTACGCTGAGGTATAAAATTTTAAACCGGTCGCAGTTCCCAGGAGGTTCAGAGGATTGGCCAGCGGCTGCCTGATTTTATGGACGAAAGCTCACTAAGCTTCGAACGAAAAAGCCGCGTAGATTATAGAGGGGCTATATCGCGAATTCTGTGTGGATGGCAATCTCTTCTTTTTTTTTTATATATATTGCGAATTTATCAATCGATCAACGATCGATTTTCGCTCACTGATAGTAAAAACGGAAGAAATAATTGTTACGAGTAGGTCATTTATCAGTAATACCTGGTTAGTAAGTACGTGACCAAGATGCACACGTGTAGGATCAATGTACACCTTTACTTCCTAACTATATACCTGGCAGAATGGAAAGGGAATCGTTCAGGCGATCATAAATACCTAAGTGCGAGTACATAATGCGAAAAGTTCGCATGCAACAACGAGCTGGTTCGCCAGTTCGCCAGTTCGCCAGTTCGCCAGTTCGCCAGTTCGCATGGCGTGTCTACGCTCATGAATTATGTAGGCTCGCCTCATTGACTTTTATCGTCAATGGCGTCGACATACGTCACGATTTCGCCTGACGACTTACGTTCCGCAGAAAAAGTGCTGTGAGAAGAAGTTGCATTAAAGAGCTGAACTGAGAAAACTCCTATACGTAGAAGCCGAGAGAGCAGTCTGGGCAAATCGAATAGGTGGAGGGAAAAAACTGGGAAAAAGAATTGTCACCGCTCGGAATTTCAGGATGGAAGTGGATGGAAACCTGGAGGCATTCTCATTTCCGGTTAAGATGAGAACTTGATGATTTCACTATCTTGAGATGCCCAGAGGATGTCGCTCGACTGGTGACCCCCTAGGCAACCCTGCGCTGCATTTCCAGATTAAACGTGACATAAAGGACACTAGGTCATAACTTGGACAACCTTAGCGTCCAGGACTGAGCTCATCCTATAGGTTGTCTCTAGACTTCTCACTGTTGTACTTCCGGATGACAAGTGGGAATGCTCCGTCGAAAGTAGATGACGCATCCGGATCATTAAATTCTCAAACGTTATCAGCTCTTGAGCCTGATTGGCTCCTTGAGTTTTTAGAGTGTCGTGCGAGTTTATCAGAAGGGTTTATCGTGCTGTCGATCATCGCTTTCCCTTCTCCGTTCTACATCCCTTTTCACAGCCACCCCCTGTCGCGATTAAGACACCCCCGAGTGTGTTGAATTTCAACCTTTTTTTTCCCTTGCAGATCATTAGGTCCTGAGATAAAAAGCAGATGCGATCGGACCGATGAGAAAGATGCTGGTTCTTTTGTGCTTCACAGGTAAAATCCTCCTGGCACGCTGTACGCCGTCTGGATGCGAGACGTCTCTCGGGATAAAAGTCTCTCCGCTGCCTCTATCCTTTCTATGCACCGCGAGGGATGCTGCGGCTCGTGTAAACAGAAAAGTTACGAAGCCAATAAATAAATAGCGTTGGCTTACGAACAGCGTAGCAGCCGTAGGAGACGTAGGTGGGCGCTGGTAGCGTTAACGCTTTTACTCATTTTTCTATTTTTATCCTCCTCCTTTTCTCTATTCTTTTATACCACCCTCCCGTACCACCCCTTGCATTCTTACACCTTCCAACCCCTTTCAGGCTATCCACATTCACGTATAACAAACGACTCTGCAAACTATCCAAGTTTCGCGTAATATTTTTCGCGAGCTTTTTCTTACGCCTCCACTTAGTTCTAACTAGGCTTCAGCCCTTAACTTCTGCTTCCTCAGCCCTGACCTCTCGTCTTCGCCTTCGCGAATTTCACTCCTGGTACTACACCCGAACTTACCTTCATCTCAGGGTTCTGATAGGAATTACAGAATTTGAGTGAGATCACGAAATTCTTGAAATTTTTAAACCACACGCCGTCCTCCTTTAATATTATACATGTGTATATTAGACTACATAGGATCGTGCAAATAATATGAACGTAGGTAAGCCAGGCCCGAGATAGAAACGCTGTTATCTTGCGAATATTACATATGAGGAAAAATATACGGGAAGTAAGAGTGGAGGGCAGGTGGTGAGCATCAATACAGTATCAATGGCACACATGTTCCAGTAGAATACTCCTGGCTCCAGAGGAAGACTCCAGGGCCACGATCATTCAATACCTTCTTCCAGCCCGTATCCAACAGCCGTCTTCTGACACTTTTCAAGATTTACTATAGTCGTATCTCCCTGCAAGACATAGATACGTCTTTGACCCTGTATCTATTTACGAGCACGCACTCACGTCCCACGTGGGTATCAGGAAAATTGACTAGACCCCTCGGCTTCTACTTCACATCCGACTTGAGTCTCCACCTGGATTTAGTCCCCTTTTCGCTTTATGAGATTTTCACGGTACTCTCCCCGTCCCTCCTACACCTTCAGGAGCCGACGACTGAATTATTGAACGTGATAGCGGCGAGGCCTCGAAGTCGTCAGGACGTCAAGACGTCGGGATGCCAGGACGAACGGATACCGCCCAGCCCCTTCTCCTCTACCTCCTCCCATCTACTCTCGCCGGTCGACAGAAACAAGAATTTATCTGAAAAGTTTGAACGAGCGTGACTCGCCGTGGCAGAAGAGGCACCACGGGGTTTGCGAATCACAGCTGGTATCTGACTGCCGCCCACGAGCCTTCTAGAAGCCTTGAGAAATTTCTGAGATCAGCCATATTAATTCTGAGGGTAGATGAGACGGCAAGGGATACACCATTTATGTACAGGTGATATAAAATCGAGGTATCTAACGGACTGGCAGGATAAGAACAGGAGGAGGGACGAGGTGGAGAGAGTGTGTAGAGGGATCCCGGATCAGAACGTATAGCCGTTATAAACTTTTAATGTGGAGAAGGAATGGGGGGTCGAAGCCCATTTCGAGCATTCTTGGTTCAGGTGGTTCAAAATGATCAATCCCTATATCTATAGCTATCCTTCCGTTCCTCCACTCTTCGCTATCCTGATTACGGGAAATCGGAAAGCTCTCGAAGATTTGCTTCAACATCTTGCCGCAGGATCTTCGCAGCGTCCCTGTTTCCTTGCTGACGGAAATGAAGACTGTCGCATAAATTTCAAGTTCCTGCCAATATTTTAATTCGCAAGAGGGTTCTTCGGAGTTGCGGCAGGGGGAGACGCAGCGGTAAATAAATAAGGCACGTAACACAGGTGGGACCGTGTGAACGTTTTTCGACGCGAGGTGTTCAAAGTGGATGAGGAGGGCTTTGGGTGGCCAACTCATGGGTTCGGCTATCAAGCGAATCGAGGGAAAGAAAATCCAGGATGGATGGAGCCAATGGAGAGGAAGTAGGGGAATCGACTATGAGAAAAGCTCACTCGTGCACATTGATGCTTTTTCACGGCGAATCTGGTATGTGGAAGATTCAGCTGCTGGAACCCTGAAGTGATTTAAGTAGTCCGGCGCTGATGGGCAGCCACAGTGCATACACTATGAGTCAGAAGTACGAAAATATCTGCTGGCCAGGGGCCAACTTTCAGCATGCTCAGCCAGCTAGCCGGCCCGCACCTTCCCTCGGTTAAATCATCCACGTATTCCTCGAGAGTTCGGATCTTCCGATCATCCTCCATTCCTTCCTGACCCGTCGACTGTTTATGGCTCCCGATTGCCTAATATTTATCGATATCCCCGATATTTTTATGCTGCCTATCGCGAACCAGCTCGCGAGGGTTTGGTATTAATTTTTGAGAAAATATCTCCCACGTGCCAGCACAGTCCTAGGTTCGGCACGCGCGTGGACCAATGTGCGATATGATCAGGAGCAGAGTACCGCATTGATACGATAGCTGATAGAAATTGATATAAGCGTAGATCAACACATGGACGCACGTGGCAACTAAGCGTAATGGAGAAAATTCTCATCAACCCCCATAAGCCCTGTTCAAACTCACGTAAAGTACGACACGAGCAGTTTCGATTCGCACCAACGATACAGAGGCCGGACGATCCCATCAGAAATTCAATCGGGAAGGGCTCAACCTTCGCTGTCCACCTTCTTGTTTCAAACCCGTCGTTCTTTATTTTGCTTTTTCGCCTCCTTCCCACTTCCACCCTTTCACCCCTTCGACAATGTCCAGCCAGTCGCTAGCTGGGAGTTGTCGCATATCCACTTGGCAATAATATCCCGAGTGATGAAAAAATTCCATCGGTCCTCGTGTCGGCCACTCGAAGAATCTTTTTCTTCGAGGTGGTCTTTGAGGTTGCAAGGAGACTGCGATAATGGTGACGGTAGCGGAGGAGTTGATGGAGGTCGCACATCACGCGATCCCGCAATCATACGAGGCAGGGGTAACATGCACCCGCGGGCTTATCGTGGCAGCGCAAAGTGAAATTATTCCACGTGAACCAGCGACGCTGATAGGGGGTTGTGCACCGTGCACGCTGGGCTTCCCACCACCCCTTCGAAGGCCAGCCGTCTGGTAGAGCAGCTAACTGCCGTAAGGAGCGACTCTCCTTATAGTTGGATTCTCGATAGGGCCTTTTACTTGCTGATGCAGTACATAGCTATATACATAAGGATCACCTTTGAACTCATAAAATTCAAGTGGCAACCCTTTCCACGTTACTCGGTTATCACTTTCGTCACCCCCTGATTCCCCTGGCGAATCCAACGAGCGTACCTACTGTTTCTTGTTTTAAATTCATTCTTTTTCTTTTTTTCCCAACTCCCCTTTCGGCTCTCTTGTTACTTTTTCTTCTCCCACAGAGCTCAGCCAATCCTCGGGGCTGGATGGTCGCGACGGGCACACGGCTCGTTTGCGACTAAACGCCAGGACGCTTTACTGTTTAATTTGTCAGCAGGAAAAGTACCAGCTGATTGAAAGTTCTTTCGAATTGGCCACGTGAGGTAGCTAATTTCTCACGGGCATCTTCCTCTATCAGAATTGCACGAGGTGCAGCTACGGAAGTAAACGGACCCAAATCAATTTAATCGGTGGTACCAGTTGTGCGATAACCTATTGCATAACTGCAAAAGAATCTGGATATAGAAAAGAATGAAGCAGGGGACGTTGAGTCGTGAGGGTGACCGATCGAAAAGATCGCGTTGCTATTTATTAACGGGGGTGTACTTTTCAGTCATTAGTGGATCCCTATCGCGCTAACTATTACGATTACGTGGCAGCGACGCCTTGTCATGCGACGCTCGATCTCGTGGAAAAATTGTTAACTCGCTCGTTGCGGAGTCTGCGCCTATCTAGATCGTCCAAGGGTAGCTTTATGCACGGCCCACGAAAGCTCTTCACTAATTACACGGAATTAATTAATATAAGTTACTCGGGAAGGGCTCTATCGCTGAAGGGTACCAATTACAGCCTTCCGACGTTCTGACGTTTTGCCGTTTTCATGACGCCGATGCAACTTCGCCGATAATATTAAACCTTCGCTAGGAGCCAAGACTCGTGCGTGTCATTCGCATGAGAGCGACCGACAACTTTAAGGCGCTTACGCGCGTGACTATGCGAAAAGCAATGCTTTAACGTTTCAACAGTTTTGTGGATCCAATTCTATACGTCAGCCTCACTGTATGCTTAGACTCCTACGGTTCGTATTGAGTTTTGGGAATCTTTCATCCAATCTGTATGTATATTAGGTAGAACAACAACTACTCTAGTCGTATATCGTAGAAACAAATCTGCAATGATTTATTTATTTTTTCCATTCGATATATCTAATGTATGTTTACGCTACGTGATATAATCGTGTATTTGCTCGATCGGTGTTGTTTGCTTTATTTTTCATCATAGATCAAAAACAAACCTGAAGTATGTCAATGACCATTATATCATCATAGTACTCATTGGGTTCAGTATTTTTGTTGTATCGAACTTTGCCAAAAGTCTTTTTCAAATTTTTTCACGGCACGCTATATGAATTACATTGACCTTTCTTCGCGTATTGGCAACAGTCGCACCCGATGGCTGTGGTAGAGTCTTCGCGATGAAATTATTTATCAGCCTGATAATGGTAGTCGCGATAGCAATCTTTTTACAGAATTGCTGGAATAGCAATATGCTTAACATCGATAAAAAGAAACACACACGTATAGGAGGTAAGTATTACATTCGATTTAGTGGTAAAAAAAGGTAACGCGTGCACTATGGCGTCGCGTGGCGTCAGGTTAGAAATTGGTCATTACCCGGAATGGAGAAAAGCTAATAAATTTTGAAACTGTAACTTTCCGAGAATTCTCATTGCCCTTTCATCGGGAAAGTGCCACGATAAAAGCAAACGGAGCGACCGCGGAAATGGCGACGACTAAATGCGTTACTTCCCATTTTATATCTTCTTTCTTCTTCGTCTTCTTCTTCTTCTTCTTCTTTCTTCTCGTACATGCTGCTTCCTTCTTTTTTTAGATTTTTACTTTGTATACTTTTTTTTTGCAAAACTTTTCCGATTTCTAACTTCGAAAGTATTTCGTTCGAGAGTCTAACGATCGAGTGTGTATTACTTGGATGAATTAGGTAGAAGTGTGTAGATATCATGTGATCCGAAAATTATGGGGACCCGCTCAAGGATCAGCCTCTTGCTCTGGCTTCCGGTCACGCGGCATTTTCTGTAAAAGTTTAATTGAACCTTTAGTCTATTAGGTCTTTACCACTTAAATCTCTTTTTTTTTATCTTTGCTTGCAATCATTTCGAGTATGGTGGAACGAACATAGGGGTCGTAAAGAAGGAGCAAAGGGAACCGAGGGAAAATGAAAAACGAAATAAATGTAAAAAAAGTGATTTTTAGTATTTTCCAAAAAAAATCTGGGACAATACTAAATATCAATATTTTACGTAAAATTCACTTAATATTCCTCCAGGTTGTAGCGCGAGCAGTACAAAAAAGTTATAAGACATATAGATGGATGCTGGGTATATTCTATTGCCAGGTACCTAATAGATACGTATTGAGAATTTGGTGGCTGAGCGAAGCGCAGAGAAGCTTAATACTCGACAAGACGAATACAAGAGCCTAATGCAACTTGACGAATTGTTAGATGGGAATAACGCGCGCTGGTTAATCTTAGCGCGGAAGAGCTCATCGAAACGTAGCTCAACTTTTGACCTGACGGCAATTACGTAAATCCTACGATGGGACCGTCGACGTAGAAACCTAACTCAACATGGATGAATATTTGGCCCGCAATGTTGCTGTGTACTGGAGTAGTTAAATAGACGATTCTATCAACGGAGTGAGTTCAGAGGGTGTCATTCGAGGGTTGATACTCAGTTCACGCTCGCACACCCCCTGCGCAAGCTCCTAACCTCCGCCGACCTCAGTCATTTTAGGATTTCGCGTGCTGAACCTCTGTATTTTAGACAGGGTGCAGACTTTACCGTCGAAATTAAAAAGGCGACGTCTAGACTCAATTTTACTGAAAAACACGTTCATTCTCTACGAGCGACTAGAACTTTGACGCATGTCAAAAAATGACCTAGTACCGCGCTGTACGTAGCTTGTGAAGAGGAAATGACTTTCCAATAAGGACATGTCCTGAGGTTGCTTGACTGACCTAGTTCCTTGATAGATTGTCCGACTATACCCTAGAGCTAACGAAATATTTTCTCGGAAAGGGGTTCTTCTGTGTCGCTGTTAAAAAATGTAATATTATTCTGCTCCCTTCGCACCTACCCTAACTAGCTGTCGTTTACTCGCGCAAGCTAAAGAAACTTAAATATTTATTGGAATTTAAAAGTTTCAGTCCCGGAGTATTTAAGAGTCTTTCGAAGTAATAAGAGGAAAAGGTGCTATAGGATGAACTAGTGGCACCCCGTAGCTAGGTGCGGATAGGAACCGCCAGCCACCATCAGCCAGTTACCTCTCTATCCCGAAGACAGGGACGCAAGCTCAGACCGAGCTCAGAACTTCCTGATAGAGTCTGGTCTTCCCTCGGCCTTCGCTTTACTTGCGAATTAGAGAAGCGGCTGGAGTTTTTATTCTCCCTCCACCCCCCACACCTACCTTTGCATTCTGATAAATTTTACTATCTTATACGTTCGTCTGTTATCTATATCAATTCAAGGCTCATCCTTTTGTTTCAGGTGAGTTACATGCTGTTTGAATATTCCAACCTGGATACGCATATCTAAATATCATTCGGGCTCGACTCTGCTGATTTGGTAAAGTTTATTACTTAGGAAAACCACGATAATATTATAATAAGATAGAAATTTAATAATTTCCAAAGAAAATTACTGACGAATACCCAGTCAATGTAATATGAAGCGTATTCTCTATCGCGCCTGACTTCTCCTTTAAGGTGGCACCTTTCGTAAATATGAAATTTCGCCTAACTTCGAAACTCCACAAGTTGCTGGAATTTTAGTCCGATCCCAAGACGAATGACTGGAAACGTCACGAAGTCTCGCATAGAAGGGCAGGCAAAGGAAGATGAATAAGATAAGAGATACAAAGTGGAAGTTAAGAAGTTAGAGAAGCGGAAAGATATAAAGTCTAGAGAGTCAAGTAGAGCCTGGACCACAGCAAAGAGAGTTCAGCTCGCGTCACGCTCCAGTTGTCCTATTTACTTACATGCCATCATCATTCTAGTCCCCAATTCCAGTCAGCCGCCACGTCACGCGTCACGCTCCACGATCTTCACGTTAGCTACGAGTACGGAAATGCTTTTGTGTTAAAGACACGTGGATTTATTTAAAGCGACGAGAGCATCAACAGAGCGAACACGCTCAACCAAGAAGCGCCGGCGTCGCGACGCTGTAACGAACGAGCCCTGTTAAGTTCGCCTAGGGACTGTCCTTGAAATATTAGGAGCTCGCTAATTAAGCAGCCACGTGACACTTCGGAGCCCAGAAACAAGTGATGCACCCAGTCATTACGTAATATACACACAGATGTCGCAGCTGGATAAAAGTCAATTGAGGACAAGCTGAGTCTTTCGAAATGATTCTGGCAAAACTTCTTCTTCCAGCTGCTCGAGGAATGTCAATCCTTCCAGCTGATGCTGGTCCCTCAGTCTCCTAAGCAGTGAATCTCCCAGACAGGGCTGAACGAGACGGTCCAGCGTCGATCGATCACTCGGCTCCTTCAAAGCTGCCAATTAAAGTTTCACGCGATGAAATTCCGGAAAGCCTGATTCTTCGAGCGGCATTGACCTCCAGGGAAATGGCTGTCAATGATCTGTCACTTGAATCCTTTTTTGTCTCTTGCTGTCTTACAGTCGATTGGAGCACGTGGTATTTATCAGCCACTGCCTTCTGGATGTGTCGATCGCTGGCTTTTGCGAACTCTAGTTATTCTTCGCGTTGCCGTTTGATATTGAGCTTTGGGAGTCTGTCTCAGTTTGATCAGCTGATAATGATTGCAATGACTGGGTGGCACATGAACAGAAGATGGCAATGGCAGCGGCAAAGTAGGTAGAGAGTGGCGGATGCTGGGAGGTGAGGAGGCGTGCAGTGGCACATAATGGCGAGAGTGTGAACGAACGAACGGCTCATCACGGTTCAACGAGAAGAGACGGCTTCTCCGCACCAGTGCACCTAGGCGAACCTACGTCAAGCTAATAATACACCCTGGAGCGAGTAAAACTCGAACCTCGGGAAAATTCCTTTTACAGGCGATACCATGAGAGTTCATAAAGAGAGACTCGAGAGAGAAATATCAAGATGGCCTAGAGAAGTTTTCCGGTTTAATCGATACCCGGATTGAAATTATGAATGATTTTTTAAAATTAGAAAAGTATGAAGCTCCCGACTTTGCCCACTGAAGAAGCGAAAGATTCGATCGGAATTAATGAAGATTGATCAAGGTGATTAAAGGATTGCAAATGACTGCAGAATATATTGATTCTATAATCAATCCGTTTAGAACAGTCGAGTTGTTCTCATTTCTGACCAAAGCCAAAGGTCAAATTTTTTTTGGGAAAGAAGGAAAGTAGGTAAACTCCATTAATACCTTGAGAAAAGATCTATCCGCAGTTATACTTTGTTCATCCGTACGTAATCAGGCTAATTGGGAAACAGGAAGGTAAATAGGGCTGATAGGGGGTTCAAGACTTTGCCACTGGAATTGGTCCGGGCTTATCGCAATATTATAAATCCTAGAAGGCTTCGCCAGAGGACTTAGGCCCGCTCAGTTTCACTCGACTTCTAACTCCTATTATCCCCTACCCTCCCACAGCTTGGGACTTTCGAATGACTCCTCCATCCGCATGGACCAAAGCCACTTGTGGAGGCTGGAAGAATGGTGACTAGGGTCTGGACGGACGATGGATGAACGCGGACCTGGTCAGAGGTCCTTTTGCAGAACGATTAATTTCAACCTCTTTTAAGTATTCTGATCCTCGTCCCGTTGCTCCTCCAACTGGTCCAGGATCACCAGCTAAGAGGTTCCCTGCCGAAATTCGACCGAACTGACAAGGGATCATAGAGTTTTCATCCTTTCTATGACGTTTACATAACTACAGATATCCTACTCGGTAACGGGTTATCTATTAGATGCGCTCTGAAACTATCCAATTGAACCAGCTGCCAGCTGGTATATCCAGTCCCTTCGAACCCCTGTTTAGCCAACCAATAATCTGCTGTAAACGACGATACAGAGACTCTCGAGTCTCCAACTTGTAACCAACTCATCCGAGAAGTTCTGCCATACCCCACCACCCTTTCCCATCCTTCGCTTCTCTCTAGTGTGCTCCACCCTCTCTCAGGCTACTTTTCAAATCGTTTCCATGACTACGAATTAAAGGGATTTCTCAATAGAGACGCAAAATCCGTCTATAATAATACATCTAATAATCTCTCCCTAGCAACGATTCGTCTTCGCGAGTCGTAGGTTTCCTCAATTGGGTACCCAGTGAGTGAGTCTCCGAGTCTTCCTGCCACATTGAATGTCCTTAATGAATACTTCTGTGCTTCCTTTATACACCGGAAGCCAAAAAGAGATGAGATCAGAAAACACTTTGCCATCCGTGAATGTGTACTGCTCCTATACCCACGTCACTCATCGGTATAACTCCACTTCGATTTCCATTGTCATTTGTCTTTTTCTTTTTTTTTTTCCTTAACTCCTTTCGCTTCGCGACCACGTAGCCTCGCCTTGAGCCGAACACCGTTACGCGAATCAGCCTACGATCACTGGATACTATAATTCTCATCGATACTACTAGGCTACGATTTTGGCCGTAATATTAACTCTTGTCTGTCACGGATAAATGATCGGAGCGCTGCTATTTCCCATTGGCGTCAACGCCAAAGACGCTGCCGGCCTAACTTTATACCTTCGCAGCGTGAAAACACGCCTAATAGATCGCGAAGCTTTTCCTGTTTGCTCTAGGAGTATTTGCCAGTTTCTAACGATGAACAATGTGAAAACGAAACTGATTACCGTTCATTTTTAGGATCTCTTTTTATATGAATTTTCATCGTCTAATGATGCCCTACTGGTTCGATCTGTATACCGGGTGATAGAGATTTTTTTTCAGAAATACACGAGTTTAACGACTTGCATAGGTCCTTTGGTCGTGACCCCAGACCTGAAGTTTCTTTTTTTTTGGAAATTGAACGGATACGCGATTTAGCATTCAAGTCGCCGTTTCCGAATATCCTCGTTATCGGAAACTACTTTCACTCGGATGGTCGTGATCTAGGAAAAAAAAAAAGGAGAAAAGGAAATGGGTGAGGAAAAAATGAAATTGCGCATGGCTGAAAAGGGGCGAGAGGCACGTTGCAGAATTTGGATTCCCTCGACTTTACCTCTCTTGAAATCGAATAGAACGTAGGCAAAAGAAATTGGATATGTGGCGCAAAGTAAAAGAAGTCAGAAGATAATCAGAGCATAGGAATAATCGTGGACTCGCGTGAGATGGGCAAAACGAATGCGCGCGCCTTTGGCTAAATTATGAGATAGTTGAATTTTTCATGAAAATCGACTTTCGCCCAGGTCGAAAGATGATAAAAGAAAAGATGAATAAAAATTAAGAAATTGGCGGAGAAAGGGATTGAAAGAGTAAGGAGCTTCCAATTACGGATGTAAAGGGGAATGAGAATGCTTAAGCATGGTCGAGGGTGCATGCCTTTGAAATGCAGATAGACTCGATCGATGATAGAAGCAGGGATCGGTCGGTAGGATATTTTGAGAAGAAATCGGCAGTTTTATGCGATGCAGTAACGAGCCGGAAACCGCTTGGGACAAATAAAACCAACACCGAATTCAATTAGCCGGCTCTGTCGGGTATCGCTCTATGAATTTTAATGGGTCTATCTGAATATCCGACACTGGCAAGATGAAGGGGACCGATACTGGGTGCGCCCAGTAGTGTCCCTCTGAATGAAACGGAAGACAAAAAAATGAGAGAAAGAAAAAAGAAATAAGAGTCGCGTAGGAAGGAACGTCGAATATTAAATTACCAGGGAATACATAGAGATGGGGCAGTTTAACGAGAGACAACCAAAGATATCGACGCGAGATGTTAAAATTTAAATTAATCAAGAGAACCCTACAAGACCATCCGAAGACAAGGACCAACCCCTAGACAACCATTGATCGATGTGACATTCAGGTTATAACATTTCACTGCACGGACCCATAATTTTTAAAACACACTCTGGGAAACTAAATTTTTTCGCTTTTTTCAAAAATAACATATGAAGCTGTACATGAATCCTTTTTACATTAATCCCCCCCCCCCCCCCCCCCAGCAGACGGTCATGAATTTCAAATGAACCTCAAATTGCATCTCGCTCGCAGCGACGCGGACGTCGATTTGAATTCCGTCGATGCTCTTCGTGGAGAAACAAGCGACCACCCGGTTCAGATAGGTTTCCCATTTTTTATCTTATTGACCTCCCTCCGTCCCCCACGCCGCCCTCCAGAGCGAGTCACGCCATCCCTTGACCATCCGTCGACCATCGACCTCCTTCTCAGGCAACCCTTTTTACCTTTTATGCCGCTGTTATTCTTCACCCTACGAGCGATAGTCTCATCTGCAGCTACGATTCTTTCCATTTCAGCATCCTATGGACAACCGACATTTCTTTTTGTAAAAATAGGCTCAATTCGCTTAAACGACGACAGACCTATAGCGTCTGTGAATTTGGAGCACATGATCCACGCAGGGACCCGTTTTCTATAAAATCGAGATTGTCGGGATCCTAATGTGGATCAACGTTTCAATCCGTAAGGAATTTTATGTTTTCCCATAAATCTCCTTTCACTTCGCACACAGCCTCAGACGATTTTCTATTAACAGGAGCGAGCCTGATTAAAGCATCATCGGTACTCACGATTCCTTCAGCACATTACGTATCGCCCGATTATTATTGACGCCTGACAAATCCGACTCGTTTAATACGTAAACCAATCTAATCGACGTCTCTAGGCAAATTTTCACTCGTAACTCGGTAACAGCCCGTAAAAAGCATGTTGGAGCTGAAATTTTCACGAGTTACGAGTACTCGTCGACACGATAACGACTTCCAGCGATGTAGAACCTCCTCGAACTTTCCGCCATTTTAACGTCAATGATATCTGCTCCTGCCTCGAGATTCTGCCAAGCAGAAGATTCGAGATTTCGACGCATCCCATTATTAATAATTAAGGGTCTCCCAGGCGTTCCTCGTTACCTTTACCTACTTTAATTAAAACTGCTGCATCTCCGCTAAGGATTCCGAAGTAAAGGGCTGATTTGGATAATCTTCATCCTTGATGGAAGCTCCTTGACGCTCTGAACTCTTCTACCATGCCCGTGTATATCTATATCTTAGCAAGCTACAGGTATACATACAATGTATTTCAAATCTCGTTCAACCACCACGAATACGTACTCCACACGAACCGACTACCCGTAACTGTGGCTAAAGCCACAAACTCATGCGTTTTCTCATAACCAGTTATTGCAGTTTCTCGAAACGTCCCGAGAAACAATAGTACGCAGTACTACGCACCATGTAGCGTGGGCGCAGATACGCGTCTCTTCGTTCCTGAGGACCAGCGTGTCATAAACAGGTACCTAGTTCGGACGCGGCCTATTAGATCACATACCCCGTAGCAATAAAGAGCAACAAGTACCCCGCCGACTCGGGTCTCTACCGAGGGTACGGTAAAACGTCTACCAGATCGAACCGATCGAAAGGACGAATAAAAATGTCTACGATATTTGACGTCCATGCTTTTTCAATGAATAACATTAATTTTACACGAAAGACTAAAATATGCCGCGTCAACAAGCTCCTGTACAATTTATGCTACTCCGTTTATGCTTTCTCTATCTACGAAACCTATAGGTATACCTGCATGCGCCGAGACTCGTAACGAAGCTCTCGGTTTGAAGTACCTGACTTAATCTTGCACGCGATCATCAGACAGATAATTAGGTTAATTAAACGATATAGCAACGTTACCCCTATTCCCTTTCAACTCAGGAAACAACGTGTTCGTAAATTCCGACTTCTCCATTGACACTGATAGTACATTGATTAAGATAACTTGAAGGTAACATCGTCGGACCGAGGTCAAGGGTTAGAAAGATCCTATGGAAGGGTTGAAGGTAACGATGAAAATTTACAAGGTCAAGGGTTCAAGGTAGAGATATAACGTGGAACGCGGAGGAGACGCGGTACTCAAAACGTTAAATGAGAACCAGGAAAGCATCAAGAGCGATAACAAGGCGAGGGGAAGGGATGACGTAATTCGATAACCTTTCAACGAGTACCCGGGAAAGCACATCATGACGCTTTACCGCGGCGGATGAATGGATTAAATTAAGTCGGACGTTTCGAACTCGCAATCCAAACGTAGACAGAGGTTTTCCGTCTCTCTTCCCCCCCTTCCCCCATCCCCCTCCCTCCCTCCCTCTCCGCGTTTTAATAATACTACGGACTTCCGTTGAATTCAGTACTTCACCTATCCTTCTCTATCATCCCTATTCATCTCCAGCTTCCCTTCCTCCGGCTCTACGTTTCTAGCCGATTCGCATCCTTCTCACGAACGCCGCGAGATAATTAATCTATCGCAAGGTAAAGGATACTTGGTCGCGTTTTCTAGCAAGTTTAATTACGTAAGATGGCGAGGGAGGGGTGAATCGTCCAGAATTCTGAATGTGCCTAGGTTATATAACAGTATGCTCGGACGTGAAAAGCGTTTCGACGCCTCGTTTGTTACGAACGCGAAATACATCTTGCTTACCCGTGCAATTGGAAGAAGCTGCGGTAATTGGGAACGAATTCGCGATTGGGACCCGTCCCCTGGTAACCGACAGCCCGCTGTTACTGTGGCTGCCACGTGCTGCTCGAGGCTCCCTCACCTTGGCTTCGATCGAGCCTTATGTAGGTGGCCCATTGAGAAAGCCTTAGAGAGCCTGGAAATATCGTTGGAGGACCTGAAAATCATTAACGCGAGCAGCTATAACTTCACCTTCTAATTGGACTCGAATCAATGATTAATCGTCAATCTTTATTAACGTTTACAAATTTTAGCGTAAAAGACGGGAGTAGCTACAAATCGGAGTGCACCCCCTTCAATGTTTCTTATAATTGCAAAGTGCCGCGTGTGCATTATCAGGGAACGGTTGGAGCTTATCAAATGGAGCAACGATTCCCAGGACAGCCTTAAACAGAGTCTCAACGCGTTTTTCCTTTTTCTCTCTATTTCTCGCTCCGTCTCCTTCTCCGCACTGGGAATCAGACTGCACATACAAATAACGTGGTTGTAGCAGCCGCGATAGCGGAAGTAAGAATTTCAAGTCGCAGCTCAGATTGCCCGACCGCGCCAAATATTCACGTTGCGTAGGCACCTACTTACGATAAGAATAACAAAAAGAAAGACTCGAGCAGTTTGCTACTCAGGAATGTTTTTCATCTCTTGGGAAAGGAGGACGAGCATTCTTACGAGCAGTTGACACGAGAACGAGCCTTGGTCACGAGGACTGGGTATGTGGGGTCGATCAACTCCAACCAAGTCCAAGTCTTGTGCCCTTACCCTTATCGGGTCAGACCTTCTACGGTCATCCACTGTGCCTCCTTGGTTCACCTTGAGCAACCTGGTCCTACAATGCCAAAAGGTTTTCAGGTTAACGAGCGCCTACTCAACCTTGAAGGTGAAGGACCGGAAATGCCAATAGCGGAAAACCACGATGTAATACCCAGAAACTGGGAAACAGGAAGGAAGCTGAAGGATCAGGAGAATCAGAGACGACCTGTGCGGAACATCCATGCGACAGGTCCTTGACTTGCAGATAAAATTTCGGGGGTTCGACCGACCCTCAACGAATCACCCTGACAGGGGCAAGATATCACACAGCCATTTTATAATATATTTCGCAATCTTGTAAACAGTCCGAGGTATCGCAATCAGCATGCAGTACGTAGCCTACGAGGTCCCCTACCCCCTGGTCCAAAAGAATTATCCCTTCGACTGGTCTCTCAGCGAGGATTCCATGCAGGTCGCATTACTTCAGACGCTGTGCGACGCCATCCTGAGGGATTCCGCAGCATTGTGACACCCTGGAGAGTGTCTTCCACAATTCCAGCAGGAAGTAACGATGTCCTCCTACGGAGTCCGAAAGTTTCCTCGAGCCTCAACTTGGACTACTTGGACAAGTTTCTGGTGGGATAGCCACGTTAAGACTATTCGCTAGATTCGCCACGACGTCCCACGTCTGTCTCAACTTCCACGTAGCGTGCATTAAGCATTAATGCATCAGCTAAAATTAACGCGTCCATCGGTTCCTGCTCTAAAAGCAGTTTCAGCTTGTGGAATAATCCTGAATGCATTTATAACACATAGTCTTTCTCCGCTCTACCTTCAATTTCTATTTTGGTCTTTTACCTCCTATAGAATATTTTAAACGCAAATGAAGTTAATTGCTCGGCGTCCCGTAACCTCCTAAATATACGTGGAGTGTCGAAAAACGGTACTCGTTAACGAATGCAAAACGAGTGCGTCGCTTAATGCTCAGCAAAACGAGCCGTACTGGTTGTTATTTAAAGGTGGGTCGGATGCGTTTACGTACCCGCCTTTATAGAACGGGGCGCGTGGTTTTAGCCGCACGTACACGCGTGCGTGCGCGCGTCCCGTTTTATTCGACTCATTAAACCCCGGGCAACGTGCAGACCCGGGAGGCTAAATTTATCCATGAAATTGCAAACATTCCCCGCCAGGGGCAGAAACCTCATTCGTATCCATCCGGCATGCTTCTGTGATTATTATTATTATTATTATTGTTGTTGTCGTCGTCGTCGTCGTCGTCGTCATCGTCATCGTCGTCGTCGTCGTCGTTGTTGTTGTTGTTATTATTATCATCTACCTACATTCCGTTAAGTTATCGGTATTTTTTTATTACACGATATCGATACCATCGGCTACCGTAACGTAGGCGTCGTCAAACATGCAGGTCGTAGACATCGAGCGTATCGGTGGTATCGGACGTACCAGGCTTGGGCCTGTTGCTGCTTCATGCTACGAATACCGGAAGTTCACTGCTGAATTAGTTAGGAAATTGACTCCCTCAATTCGTACGTCCCTGAATTCGCAAAACACGCTTGAGTTATTTTTACGACGCAACCGGAACGTCCGGTAGAGAATTGCCGGAGGAAATTCAAATTCCGCTATAATTCGATAAGCAATTAGACTTTGTATTGATTCGCGTGAAATTTGTTACACGATTTGAGATTAACGTAGAGCGAAAGCATATAGCGCTGCTGTGTAAAATCAGAGGGGAAAGATATACTGCGGGTATCCGATAGTCATCGGGAGCCAAGCATCCTTCTATGTTATTTAAGGGAAGGAGCCCTGGCTCGATAAGCCGAGCCGCTTTCGAGATCAAAGATCTGAGGAATGGAAAGAAAGATTCTCTTTCCGTTTCGCGAGGAAGGGAGGAAACGAAAGGGAATCGGAGGGTTGGGAATGCTGATGAGTCTCTTTACTTATGTCGGTTGGATACAAATCTACGTGCTTGTGTTTTATTCC
>JARPRH010000724.1:301020-313225 GCA_031763665.1 Calameuta haemorrhoidalis
TCACCACGTTCTCCACTTACTATCCTATAAATCCCTACGCACTCGACAACATTCACGGCTTAGCGTACAAAGCTGATATTGATCTAATGCATAATCCTGAAACATGCCTAACCTTAACTGAGCACGCTCGATCTGCCTCCAGGCATTTCTACTCTGACTCTCGGCGGGCGACGATCAAAAATGTCTTTTGTCGCCTAAACTCTCGATACCTCGGGACTGAATCAAGCAGAGTCTCTTTGCTGGTTTGGGTTTTTTGGTTTGGGTGAGAGGATATACCTGAAACTGCTCAAACAATTTTTTATTAAATTCCAGCTAAAGAAAGAGATTAAAAATTCAGGGATTAAAAATTTTTTTTTAATATTGAAAATATTACATTACAGTCTTCCTCGTTACGTTGATTTTCTCCGGGAAGAAGAATTTTCGATCGATCTATTCGAGAAACCTGGACATTTTTTTCTCGTCAAACATTGAAATTTATGAGACACGCGCTGCGTTGGAATAGATGATTAGAAGCAGGAAATACAGGGTCTTAGTGGTATAGAACCCTCACAAATTCAGGTGTATCGGCAGGGAGATGGAATTTTTGGAAAGTCGTAGAGACGAAGGAGAATTCAAAATTGGTAACCGCGGGTCGCGTTGCAGGTAAAATCAAATTACCAGATTATCAGGACTTTCTGGAAATACAGAAAAGAAGAAGAAGAAGAGAAAGTCGAGAGGAGGAAGGTGGAATGAGGATAAACGAGGAACGTCCTCTTCGTCGACTTAGTCATTGTCTTCTCGGTAGTGTGGTACCTAGGAGATAGTCGTTCAAAGAGAACTGCTCAACTAGGAAATTGAATTTCGGCTTTAATTAAGAGAAGGTTCGCCCCAGCCCTTACGTTCCCGCTTGAAGAATAAACTGCGGCACAACTGGGGCTGGGGTAGGTCTGGGTAGGGGGTGGTCCTAACAAAACGTTTTTCGATTCGCTCTACCCCCCTCCCTCCTCCTTCCCCACCTGCTTGCTTTCGGTCAGACTAAAACGAGGGCGAGACAGTTCGTTTCACTATGTAGAGAGGACGGAATCGTTATCTCGCTCGCTCTCGTTGGCTCGCGACCCAATCTCGGGGTAAATTGAATTTTTAGAGATCAAAGAGTGCAATATAAGTGATGCGGCCATGGAGCCGCAGCCCCGAAGGGTGAGCAGGATCAGGGAGAGGCTGGTACATAGCAGATGGCATCTTCTCTCTGAGAGATGTCTATCCTCCGTCCTAGAGAACTTTTCGATTTTCAACAGAGGCCTACGGAAATTCTATCTCTATTCTCTTTCCTCCAAAGCCGCTTCCTCTCAACATCTCTCTCTTTCTCTGTCTCGTTGGCTTGCAGAGGGAGTCAGTATGTGTGTGTGTGTGAGAGAGAGAGAGATGGCCTTCCCATTTGGCGAGAGCATTCCCCTCAACCCTAGACCCCTGACGAATTTCGTGAAGATCCAAAGACTCGAATTTTAATATTACCCAGTCTGCGCAATTCTGCACCTGTCGAGCGTTGAAATTCAAGACTGCATCTATCCGTTGTCAAAAAGCGGTACAGACGGCTATAAAGGAGGATGACGAGTGGGAAAGAGTGCCGTATACATTGAAGGCCTCGAACGAAGAAAGGGTGAAGCGCGAAAGGGTTTCTTATAAAGCAAAACGCCTTTCTTCTCCTGGTGCTGCTTTTTTTTTCTTCTTTTTCTTCTCAAGCCGGAGGCCTCGACGAAGGGCGAAATCGCAGAGGTTGCGCTGTGCGTCCAGGCCCGTTCACAGACCTCAAGTATTTCTCATAGGAGGTCCTCGCGTCGTAGGCACGTCTACCGGCCTGGTCCACCACCCTCAGCTCAGTCCTCCTGGAGCAATTCCAGCCCCAGCATCAGAGCCATCTCTATCCTCGAGACATGAATACCGTCTGGCCAATGGTGGGTACATTGTGGGCACACCTGCGTACACGTTCACAAAGAGCAAGAGATCCCAAAAGCGGTTTCTGAAGAGAGCCTAGTCTCACGAGCAATTCGCTGTAGAAGACCGCCGGCTACTTTGACGCATACGAAACTTCGTCCCACGCATTTTGCACCACGAAAGACCCTATACTGCGGGTGCATTAGGTATTTATTGTGCGCAAGGTAGACGGACGTGAAACCGCGTCCGGATAACTAACGCCTCTACATCAGCCATTTCGGTTGCTACTAATCGCTACTACTGGCCTACCGGTGGCCAGAAAGTCAGTCGACCGGACGGCCAGACGGGGCCGGATAGCCGAACGGTCACAGGCCGCAACCCTGTAAATTTGTTACCGCGCGTGTAAACAAATGACTCGAAATACGGTCACGTGGTGTGGAGGTCCCAGTGTCACGGGACCGCTAAACGGAAATACCTCGAAGTTATTTTCGCAGGGCAATCGTGGCTTTGAAAATTTAACGAAATTACCGGTTAAGCACTGTTATTGTCACCGGGCCGAGCCTCTCCGATGATCATCACTGGAACACTTTCACTTTCGAATTCAGTTTTTTTACAAAGGGTAGTAATAGGTCGGATCAGCACTTAAATGCTCGAATGGTTCTCGTTAACAATCAGCAAGACCCTTACTATACGTATCGGTCTTCTTCTCTTTTACGTTACGAAGTCTCCGCACTAACAAAGTTGTTGTCGTATCGTTTAATCAAGGCTTCGGTCGTCTGATCGCTCTAGGCGTGCCATGGGAGACTGTCATGCCGTGTTACAGCACTAGATTGGAATTGTTGATTAAAACAACGACTTCGCCTATAATCGACCGCATCGAGCGGATCTCTCGTTCCTACGCCAATTCATCCTGAATCCCCCTTGGATCCCTCAATTCCCTAGGTCCAATTTCCTTCCTGCACTAATCGACAGCCTCCTCCTCCTACCAACTCCCATTCGCTCGCTTCTCGGCTCCATGTCCAGATTTTCAGGCTCAATCGGTTGCTCGGTTGATCTTACGCAGTGACGTTGATGCACGTGCTTATCCTAAGAAGTGGATCGCGGTTCGTCACCCTTTCAAAAATTTTCCCAATTTATCCCATCTCCCTCGCCACGTACTCTGGCTTCTCTTACTTGGCACGATATGCGTCCCGTCCGTTATGCATGTCCAAAAGAGATAAACCGAGCCGGCCATAACGTTTGCTTGTTCAACGTATGAGTTACGATATGATGTCTGGTAAGAAGCAGAGCTGACTGTATAACCATACACTGGTATATCAACTGGTGCAACAGTACTGGCGGATACTGCTGGTACATAGTTATAGTTTGGTAACGGCACATCCAGTAGCTGTTCTAATAGTAACCCGCTACAAAGCGATGCTGGAGCCGTTCGACCCGTTCGACCCATTCAACACGTTGATGGTGTTCATGCAGGAGTTAATACAGCCAGTGTTTATACCAGCGATGCTATTTAAAATCGTCGACCATAAAGAAACAAACACGGTCCTAGTCTGGCCTTTAACGTTTCCGTGCGCACCGAAAATTCTCGAGAGTACAGCGAACTATTTTCATCCTCCAAATAAACGTGGTTACTAACTGTCATAGCAACGGCAGCAGCGCGGCTGGTATCGTGAAAGAGGAATCTCTATGGGTGCATACTGTTGACAGCCCAAGCCACGTTTTCAATTAAAGCTACCATTTCGAATTTGATGGCCAGCACTGTGCCCATCTACTGCCCACTGCGGGATAGAGTGGCGCGCACGCTTGGCTAATTAGAGTTTTAATATTTATACGCGGATATTACACGTGCGCTGCTATTGCTGATAGCACAGCCCAGGAGCGGCCAACTGGCCAACTTGCCAACTATATAGGCTCCAGGATAATGGCCGAGGGTCTTCTCGTTTCGGTAGGTCTTCAGTGTCCCTATGAGCTGTTTATGAGGTCAACGTCAGCGAAAAAATTCTGGTCCAATGTATTTTTCCCGAAAGACGAAATATTATCTGGCTAATGAGGAATTTTTCTTTTGTCCGACCAAAAAGGTAGATTTGGGCATCGAGCACGAAGATAACAGGACACCCGATCGTTATACGTCTGTATCTTCTTATTTATGGATGTCAAGACGTACATGAAGCGGTCATGTTAACTGTCGCTCTCTGTGTACATTTTAATTAACGTCTTGACGTATAGACGCACGTGGAAAGAAAAAAACAAGGAAGCGAGTCAAAGAAAGGGAAGGGAAAGGGGAGGGGAGCGGTGGCGGGGAAAAATAAATAGAAAGAAATTGGATGTACGCGCGCGCGCCCCGGGGAGGACATAGCGCCAGGGACATCTGTTCACCGCGTGCTACGGAAAAAGCTTCTCCTTTTTTCACTATAGCGTACACTATACTGCGTCATAACGCCGGAAGTAAGGGAACGCATCCAGCGAAAAAAGCCTATAAGGATACAACGAAGTCAGGAGATGCCTTTCTAAGATTACGAAATTCTTCCCTGGCTTCGACGCTTCGTATCAAAGTCAAAACGGACATGTGGCCAACGAAAAATGTGGCTCCTCTCTGTCTTACCCCTGCCTGCCTTTCTCTGACTCGATATCCCTCTGGCCTTCTGCTTTGGCCCCCTCCCGGCAGGCTCTACACTTTCTAACTGACTCGAGTGTAGCTAAGAGTCAACGCGTGTCCGAAGTCTGCACGCGGGCCTTCTCTTCCGGCCCGGTGGCGAGGTATCGGGAAAGGGACGTGGAAATCTAAAGCTATAGGACCGGTTCGCCGTTGACCAATAGGAAAGATATTTAATCTCGAAGAGAAATCCAGTAGCTTTGTTCAAGCCGTCGAACCCAGCATGGACCTGACCTCGGAGCTGAGTACCTCGTAGTCATGAGGTCGCACATAGGCCGGATCTTGCAGATCCTCGACATCGTACAGACAGGCGCCAATGTCTTCTTGGAATCAATTAGCCAGCCATTCACAGGGACTCCTATGCATTGAAGATTGTACTCCTGGAATCGTGCGCGGCGCCGATCCAGGCCAGGACGGGTCATCGCTCCTAGATTACGTCGAGTTTAAGTAATCCCTTTGGCCAACCGGTAGCTCGCGCCTAGTAGCATACGACGCCACGTGAGACTGTACTATAGTTCAGTGTCGCACTTGGAGTATAGCTTGTGGTATCGCGATACTGTGTACTCCAGAAGTTCAGCGCTTGAGCAAACAGCAGAGAGGGAAATATCGACTGGTAAACGGTGGACACGCGAGTCCACACTCATTTGACTGATTTAGGTTCGTTGTGCGCGTGTAAATCGTGAAGTGTCACGACGTCAAATTTTTATCCCAGTCGATTAGCAGGACTTTTCGAAAAAAGAACGTTGGACTGACGCATCGTAACTTGGAGTTACAAGCTGGATGAGACCTCGTCCAGGAATGAGCAAAAAATAAATCTGACCTATCGAAACGAACAGTATTAAAAGAAGCACATTTATAAATGCACAGTCGGATGTTGGTATACCTTAAGATCACGTACACTCCAGTCCCGTCACGACTTCCCACTATTACTTATTGTCTTTGGAGGCTGCACTGTGGCTTCTAAAAAGTCATTAACAAGCAGCGTCCCTATGAGAAGGAACCTGCTGGAGGGACGAGAATGGCTCGTGGCGATACCAACTGGACGACACGAATTTTCTACGTTTTATTGTATTCACCAATCGTACAGACTCCATAGAGAAGGACGAGCGAGAGTCCACTGCCAGTGGGTGGTCCACCCCCAACCTAACCTTAGCTAGAAAACACCCCTTTGTACCATATACCTTTCTCTCTTCCCATTTCCTATCTCGCTTCTGGCTCTACATACTTTGGTTCAGCGTCCGGTGTCTCCTACATTATTATCCGCTATCCACACACGTAGGCGAGCACACGTAGCATCCTCCGGGCAACAGCCGCCTGCACGATATATCGAAGATTTAATATACTGCCGGGAGAAACTAATTACAAAAAGCTTTTAAATCCTCGAAAATATAAGGTACCGATGTCGAGGACAGATACGTCCGAATACAGTTGGGAGGTCAAAGTTCAGAGTCGTCGGAGCCGCAGCCTGCATTTTTCAAACTTTGTATCCTCCGCCGGCAGCAGCTTTGCGTATTCGCTTTGAGGCTCGTCTTTGTCTCTTTCCATCTATCTTTATTCCCCCAACGTGGAATCTTCATAACGCAGACGACTCGGTCGTTCTAAGTACTGCGAGGCGTCGAAGAGGTTAAAGGTAGAATATACTTTGGTTATAATTCCAGATAACGAGTGGAAATCCGAAATAACGCAGTCGCCGAGGTAGCCAGCCTGCATTCAAGGAAATCACCGGCTGGTAACTTTAATTCCTCGATTATCCTACATTGCCCTGTTAGAGGACATTGCCGTAACGGCGTATGGCGCACTCGAGTATCGCCGTATCTCCTTTATCTCCCGTATCTCCCGTATCCATTATCGGCGTAGCTCTCCAGTATCCGTGACAGTACTCGCGTGCCCCGGTAACCGGTGCCGATTGCTTGTTTTTCCTTGATAGAGGCACTCGAGTGCAATACAGCTCGCTGATTTCACGTTTCTCCATTCCCGATGCAGATTGAATCGTTCGCCTTCCTTCTCTCCCACATATGCGCTCCCGGTGCATTCGCCTGCAGATTACCGTGTATGCGGGCCACATGGATGCGGAGGCTGGAGCACTCGCCGTCCGCAAACGGTCAGCCATAACACAATCCCTGGGTACTTTCTTTGTCGACTTACGAGAGCGGAGCCGATTAATTAGAAACTGGGCTCGTTGCCTCTACCGGTATTGCCCATACTGGAGAGTCGTAACAGGACACGCGACTGGAGCCTTTAAAAGGCACTTCTTCTGCTGGACCAGCGTATCCCTCTTGGAACCCGTGCGTATGTACGTGCACAAGGGCTCATCGATGTGCCAGAGTCTACGGGACGCATATTTATGGCAATTCCAGGAACTCCTCCGAGGTACGGCCCTGGACCAGCCATCGGTACTCCAGAGCTTCAGACGTCTACGAGATAGCAATGACGTCTGCGAAACATCTGCTAGTCGCCAAGACGCTGCGAAAATCCTCCGGCAATGCATTACCACTTGGATCCTTCTCTTTTTCATCTACTTCTTCGTCACCGTCATCCCCAGGCACATCTTTCATCTTTTTCTTTCCCTCCTTTTACCGACCTCTCTTGAAACTCTCGTTTTCTCTCGAGTGCCACGTCCGGGCTTCTTTATATCTTGTTTCATCAGTGGCTTCTAGAAACCAATCCGACTCGCTGCCAACAGCAACGATTTCTTCTACTTATTATTCCGGAGCCATTCGAATCACAGTATTCTTTTCGGATTAGGAGATTAGCGCGACACAACGTGGAGATGAGGGAATTTTATCCACGGATGCTGAAGCGCGAGAGGGATGCTGTGCAACATACGCAAGATTTACGTAGAGGGAGAGAGACGAGATTGGTACACTTGGCAAGGACTGGAGAACCGGGCGAGGAGCATTCTCTGACACGGGGGAAAGGTCGAGAGAGAGAGAGAGAGAGAAAGAGGGAGGGAAGGAGGCTGACTGCCGCGGTTTCCATGTAATATTGGCAACGGGCTAAGCCTGCAGAGTGAGGCCGTACGATACACAGAAGACCTACAAGACATTACAACGCTACGGTAGGATGCGTTGCGATGCGATGCGCCCCCCCCCCCCCCTCCCACATCACCGAACCAGCCTCAGCGCCACCTTTCTCATCCCTGGAACTCTTGGCGACCGCGTTTCTCTACCTCCCCTTGCTTACACTGCATTTTTCTACCTAGCCTTGCAATTCCCTCAGCTGCTTTCAAATCATCCGACCCAACTAACGTAGCAATTTGACTGACTGCGCCCTGGGCCCGAGTGACTCTTCATCCAGCCCAGAGCTTGGACTCCCAATGACGTCCGATCAGACACTCGAACGGTCCACGTTGCTCTTCTTCGTTCCTCGAGTCCAAGTCCCTACAAGTGGGATCGCCAGGCAGAATGTGAAAACTACTCTAACCCGGTTACTCGGATTCCTCAAGCAAAATGTCGCATTGACGAAATTAGTAGGCTATTGATACGAGCGAGCATCCCACGACTGCTCGTTCGCCTGTGCCGGGGAATAATTGAATTATCGACAATCAATCGGGATCAAGCGAATAGATGCGACATGGCCAGGCGCGTGAATTACGAACTGTTGGATCGGCCAAGTCAAAATGAAGTTCAACGCATTAATCAGTTTTGACGAGGTCACCCCCCCCCCCCTCCCCGCCTCTGTTTCACCCAACACTCGTTTAAATTCTCTCACCCCTCGCGCTCTCTCGACACTGTCGCACTTCGCGTTTTACTGACATCGATTTTCACCAACCGATAAACCTGTCCGGATAGTTTGAACGAGTGTAGCTGCGCGAATAGCGATAAAATTACCGTTCGGACGATAAAATTACCTGCAAGGAGACCGATGACGGGAATGAAGTCGTTACGTTCAAAACTCCCTTAAAATCTTGAAGTAAAAATTCGTAGCTTCGAGCATCTCACGTCTCGACCTCGAGTGTCTTAAATCTAAAAGAGCCCTTGGAGTCCTCCGAGTCGTTAGGACGTAAAGATTTTTCTTATCCTCATTTTTTTTCCTTCTTTTTTTCACGTCATATTTTAATATGCATAATACTTTGCCGAGGTTCTTGCGGCTGGGGAGAGATTATTGGGTTCCCGTTGGAGAACGAGCCGAAAACAGCTCACGATTTAATAAATGGAAAAATTGTGTCGATTACTTTCCGCTTCGCGTCGCCCTACCTCCTACTTACTCTTTTGGCGGTTGGGATCGTCTGGCGATACCACGTGACCGAACCAGACTACATTTTACTATACTGCCTTATATTCTGTATTATGCATTTTCACATTATACCTTCGAAACACGATTCTTCGTAAAGAGACTTCCTTTGTTCTCGGATGTAAACTAATAAGAGAAATTACTTCTACCGAAGAACCTGAACTGAGTACAGGAATCCATGAGTAAAGCGTCCGGATGCATTTTAACATACGCTCTGGTACGAGCAAGGGACGGAGTTTATGTACGTGAGACGTAAACCAGCCGGGTAAAATGGCTCAAACCGACAGCTTCGACGATATACGTTTTTTTTTTCTTTTTTATGAACGCTGGGGAATTCCGCGAGTATTCTTCCCCTTGATAGCAGCCAGGGCTCGCCAGAAACTATATAATGACGTAACGACGTAACAAGGGCTCCGGAACTTCTCTGTTGAATGGACACATTTTTTGTTTCTTTCAAACTTTTATTTATGTAGCAAGTAGTAGTTAGCGGGATGTAAGAGTGTCGAGGGTAACTACCCTTGGAAATTTCTCAAGTTTATAATAATACAAAGAAACGGAGCTTTGGATCCTTCAGTTTATTAAGTTTAAGCTTCTATAAGCTTCTTCCATAAGGGAAAACAGCCACGCGAAACTTTCGCTGATGTCATTACTCGAAAATGACTCGAGAGATGGCGCCACTGTGCTCAACGTCTTATAAACAGTCATTCGACGTATATTCCCTGAATGATATATCTCGGGGGATCCCTGCCGGTCCTCACTCGGAAGACTACGGTCGTCGAGAGTAGTGGACGATTTAAAAGTCGTCTAGAGGGATGAATGATGAGGTACGAAGAGCGAATAGAAAGCTAAGGAGCATAAAATGTAAAGAAGTATAAAAAAGTATA
The DNA here is from genome assembly GCA_031763665.1 of Calameuta haemorrhoidalis. Classification (NCBI taxonomy): domain Eukaryota; kingdom Metazoa; phylum Arthropoda; class Insecta; order Hymenoptera; family Cephidae; genus Calameuta; species Calameuta haemorrhoidalis. Next base: position 310,702 of record JARPRH010000724.1, read on the forward strand.
AAGGAAACTCGCCGCGAGACAAACTCCTTCACGAGAGAGGAAGAGTGTTTACCCTCGAGATAAAGGTTTACCTTTCGTTAGACCGAAGCATGGTTTCGGGTGGTACGTAGTTACGTTCCTTGCCGCATCCGCGAGTTTCATCCCTGGACAGATTTTTTTTATTTTCAAAATAGGGAAAACCAGAGAAAAAATACATTAATAATGGATTCCTTGACCCGAATAAATTTTTTTTTTAATTTTAACTATGCGTCTCGAGGAAATACATTTTTCGTATGGATGCTTTGTCCTCTATTGAAAATTGATTTAGGACGACCATCGGTTAACAAGGATGCGGAAGGGAGCAGGCATAATCGCTTGTTACCGGAAGTCAATGATCTGGATGAAATTAATGAAAAATATTAGCTCGATCAGTGACTTCTTCAAATCCGATGGAAAAATGTCGCCGCTTTTCATATTCGGTATCAATGTGAAAATTGTTCACATAGATATATATACATATACTGTACTTGTCAGCCGACGAGCGAGAAAGAGAGAGAGAGAGAGAGAGAGAGAGAGAGAGAGAGAGAGAGAGAGAAATCAATTTATTCGATCAGGGGTTGGAGCCCCGTTGACCGGTGATAATAAAGAATACAGGGATTTATAAGAACTTACAGACTAACATTTAAGAATACAGAAGTGTAAGATAACAATTTTAGAAAAGAAAACAGTAAACGATAACAAGAGCCCAACGCGCAGGCTGTAGAACGCAAACGCAGCGGCTGCCTAGACCAGGGCTAGGTGGCGACGCAAACGATTCTTAAAAATAGAAAGCGAATCGGTGTCCCGTACCTGAGGTGGGAGGGAGTTCCATAAAAGAGCGGCAGAGACATGAAAAGAATGCCGATAGAAAACAGTCCGATGAGCCGGAACAACAAGGTCGCCTTCCCTCCTCACAGTGCGGTAGCCGGCGCTAGAAACGGAAACTACGGATGGCGCAAGATACGACGGAGTTCCGGTCCTGAAAATCTTAAAGGCCAGAACAGCAATGCAAAAAAGTCGACGCTGCTTAAATTTGAGCCATCCGAGTTGCAGATAGAAAGGCGAGATGTGTTGGTCGAGCCTGACGTCAAAAATGAATCGAATGCACGAATTCATTGCAACCTGAATCTTATTTAAGACCGAATCAGCAGCACCACCATAGACGATACAGCAGTAGTCGATGAGTGGGAGAATGAGCGCGGAGACCAATTGCTTCCTAAGGTCGACGGAGAGTGCCGCGCGATTTGCTTTTAGCGTGTATAGCGTCCTGCTGATACGTTTACAAACACTAAGGGCATGCTCGTTCCAGGAGAGAACACTATCGACAGTCACCCCGAGGTTGACAGCCGAGGAAACAAACGGAATTGGCATATCATTAACGCGTAGTAACGGCAGGGAGTCGAAATGAACCTGATTAATATATCTGGAGCAACCAAGGATCATACAGCGCGTCTTCGCAGGATTCAAGGTGAGGCAGTTTGCAGAGGCCCAGCTGGAGATGGCGTCAATGTCACACTGCACGCGTGCAAGTGTGCTGCAGAGGTCGTCCGGCTTGCAATGCGCATAGACCTGTAGGTCATCAGCATAAAGCGCATGCTTACAATTTTTAATAACGCTAGGCAGCTCCCGGATATATAACGCAAATAGTGTGGGCCCTAAGATGGATCCTTGCGGAACGCCTGACGTGATCGGCGCAAAGGACGACGTACGACCATCCAGGTCAAGGGTAGCCTGGGTCCGGCCGCAGAGGTAGGATGCAAACCACCTACGCGTAGAGACGGCAAAGCCAGCAGAGCGCATGGCAAGCAGTAGTTTGCCATGACATATTGAGTCGAAAGCTCTGGAGAAATCAAAAAGAACCATAATGGTGATCATTCTACCATCTGCTGCCGCCCGAACATCATCGATGACTCGGATCAGAGCTGTCTGGGTGCTGTGGCCCGACCGGTATGCCGACTGCAATGGGTCCCAGCCATCATTTCCGGAGAGAAAGTCAACTAGCTGTGTGTTGACAATACGCTCAAGAGGCTTGGACAGGGCACAGAGCAACGAAATTGGTCGGAGATCAGACAAGGAGGAAGGGTTAGCTGAGCCCTTAGGAATAGGTCGAATGAGGGATTTTTTCCACTCAGAGGGAAAGGATGAGTTTAAGAGGGATTGGTTGTATAAATCAAGTAGGAGTGGGAACAGGAAGCTGAGACCACGAAGAATGTAATCCCACGAAAAGCCATCCGGGCCCATCGCACGCGGAGCACCGACAGTGATGGCGTCGACGAGGTGGCGAGACTCAATGTGTTTGAAATAGAACCTATCATCACTGAACGAGGTGTGGTCGTCAAGGATTTCGTAAGGCGAGGAGCCATTATGCGAATGAAAGGCCTGACAAAAGTGTGCGTTGACCTGGTCAAGATCAGTACTCAGGCACGGTAAGACATTAGTGGGTTTGGCGATCCCTAGACGACGGAGTTCGGTCCAAACGGCACGCGCCCCGTGAGCATTACTGATA
>JARPRH010000724.1:359750-370758 GCA_031763665.1 Calameuta haemorrhoidalis
GGAAGCACAACAACTTTGTGTGAAGCTTCATCTAATGAATATGCTACCTTTACAGCATGACCCTAAAAATGAGTGTTGTTAGAGCTGTACTAGCAATGCAGTATAATTTATTTCAATAAATGAAATGTTTCTAAAAATGCACCTCATTCCAAAAAAGAAGGCACATTCCAGCAATAGATAGGACGCAGCCTATGATTACCGTCAACATGATTATTTAAACTGTTCCAAAGTGGACATCGGTATATAAATAAAATGCTGGATCTGCAATGAACCATTCAGATTTTTCATTTTCCTGTTTTTCCATTAATATAACCATGATAAGTAAAAAGTATCAATATCAAGGTATCAACACAAACATTATTAATATATGTAATCTAATATAATAAACATACGTGTTACAAATACATTATTTGTTGTTACATTAGTAATACTACAACCATTACAGTACTGCTATTATGAGTGTCATATTATGGCAGTATATTATAATAAAGAGGATTATGAACAATCAGTATTAAAAATGATGAGTATCAGCATTTAAAAGTAAATACTTTTAGTAGCATTTAAATTTCCTGTAATATACTACATTTTGAGGTTACATCCTACAAACTTGTTACATGAACTTCATTTCTCATACATCAAGCTTATTTTGCACAAATTCATTTCACATTATGTTATTAAAAAATTATACATTCAATAATTTCTTATGCATGTTTTATGACATGTCGATTCCATTCATATTATATTTGTTTCATAAACTTGACACAATGTTTTATTTATTTGTTGTATCTTGCTAGAAGTAGATCTAATCTTTATACGCAAATAATGGTTGATATAAAAATATAATTCCAATAAAGTTTTTATGTAAAATTTAAGATTGAGTACATATAGATTTTTTGCATATAAATAATTTTAGTTTCGTATAGTTTAGTTTAGTTTCGTATTTATATAACAATACTGTTATGAAAATCCTTTCGCAAACGTCAACACAAAATCACTTTTCTACTCTGAAAATAAAACAGAGAAAATCATTTCTGGGACATTGTACTTGCTTTTGACATATAATATTTCTAATAATTTCCTTCTTTTGAAGCTTCTCAGCACAGCAAACACAATATTACATAAAAGGGTTGGATCAGATCTGATTTCAAAGGTAACGTCTTGTATCTTCTTCTCCTTGTTCTTTTTAGCTTTATGCCCTCAGGCCTCATGGCCTCATAGAGGGACCTCAGTGAAGTTAGTCAGACAACTTTGAATTTTTAACATTTTATCATACCTAATCGATTGGTGGTCGTTTGGTGGTCATTGGTGGCCTAATGAAAACATTTGGTGGTCAGTCATTCTTTTATAATCAAATAATCAAAATTAGACTGTGAAGTTAGCCGAAAAATATTTTTTGTCAACAAACTAAGTTTTTCAGGTACTCAACCGATGCGTAATCGTTTGGTGGTAACGAATATCATAATTAAAACGTTTGGTGGTTGTTAGTTTTCGTACAAAATTAAAAAACAATGCAGTCTAGCTGGACTGAATATGGGTGTATGAACACGCATTTACGGTCGATAAAACAGATATTTCTGAACAGATTGTCCTTTCGAAAGAATTAATCAATGCAAGAACGCTAGCCGATGATTGATAGTCTAATTAAAACATTTAGTGGTCATCAATTAATGCACGAGATATGAATAATCATACCTCCGCTGTACATACGGCGAGCACCAAATGCTGTGATTGGCATACCCCTGTATCCATTTCTCAGCCTTAGCGGAGTGTCCTCGAAGCAAATCCACGTTTTTGATTGGTCGAGTATATATATAGTAATACTATGTCTGAGAATCTGAAGTCCGTGTTTTAGCGCGTCGACGCACTACCTGAACGAAAATCTCGAACTTGTTCCACGATTTTGATTGGTCGAATGACTATACGTAAATTCGTGTGTTCCTCGAGATCCACGGTTTTAAACTGGGTGAACACTCAAATAGGGAGACTTGTATCCATCTTTTTTACTGCATATTACATAAACCGTAGTAATGAGGTAGTCAGTTGTTATACTTGTCAAATATTAATATCCTTAATATCCATATGAAGCTTTGGAATTAATAAAGTAAGCAAATAAAACTTTAAACAAACCTCGAACGTGGGTAACTACACAAATATAAGTTTCCCTATTAATAGAACGTAATGACTGGGTGGCACACGTACTTGGTACTGGATTAGTGTCCGAGAGTCTTTTTTTCGAGTATCAACTATGTTTATTGGTTGACCTAATTAACTTAAGATTCATTAAATACATGATACGGTATTAGACTACAAATATTGTATTATGTTACATCGTATACATGCAATAAATTGGTAGATGAATCAGCGAACGTTTCTTCTTCCCGCGAGCCTGCCTGTGGCAAACACCTGTGGCACGCTGTTTCATTTTTTAATAGCATAAATAATATTCAGGCGGATAAAGAGAAGGCATTACGTAAAGTGCCGAGTTCGCGTCTAGAGAGGGAAACTTTTTTCTTCATTTCTTTTTTGTTTAATTTTTTTATAACCCGGTGTTGCATGGCTCGCATGGGGGTGCGAAGTTCAAACAATAACGCAGTCCTAAGCAAATCACACGCGAAATGAATAGTATATTACACTGCAAGGGCAGAAAACTGAGCTTTCGGCACTGCTCGATAGAATGCCCAAGGCGAAGCCGAGTGTTACAGTGTTTGTCACAGGCAGGCTGTCGTGAAGAAGAAGCATTCGCTGATTCATCTACCAATTTATTGCATGTATACGATGTAACATAATACAATATTTGTAGTCTAATACAATCATGTATTTAATGAATCTTAAGCTAATTAGGTGAACCAATAAGCATAGTTGATACTGAAAAAAAAGGCGTAAGTTTCGAACCCGAGACTTTCGGACGTTAATCCAGCAGCAGGCACGTGTACCACTGAGTTATTACATTTCATTAATAAGGAAACTTATATTTCTGTAATTACGTACGTTCGAGGTTTGTTTAAAGTTTTATTTGCTTACTGTATTACAAAAAAAAAAAAACGAATATTATCTTAATGCCTTTTCCGATAGCCTCAATTTCGGTCGCAATCGACAGCTTAAAAAAAAATACGTGCATTTATTATCGCTGAAATAGTCATAAATGGATATATTTGAATAAAAAACATATATTGCTTTTAGTGAAAGGCTGAAAAACCGCGTTCCGTCGATTATAAAGTGCGGGCGCGTGTTGTCGAGCGATTTTAGCGACGTTACACCGACAGTTTTAAAATGTACTTGTTTCGAGACACTGCTGCGTCTCTTAATTGTGTCTATTGGTTCCTGACCGTTCCTGATCGTCTTGTTTAAGTCAACACACCTTCGACCGACCGCTACGGCTGCTCGCTGGCAAACGTATCGTAGCGAAAGAATATATTTGCAAAATCGCAGGAAAGACACTTGGCGACAAAAGTTCTTACAGTTAAGACGAATCTCATCAACGTGGTAAGTGTGGCAATTTCTCATCCCTCTTTCCGTTTTATTGTTTTAAGTTTACTGGGTTAAAGATGAACGTAGAATATTTAATGATGGGTTTCTTTTGAAATTCAAAAGCCTCATTTTCTTACCTGCAGAGTGAAAAGTGACCTGATCACTCTGACTATGAAAAATTCCTGACCCTTTCGAACTAATCACATGTACCGTGGCGGCCGACCTAATCCACGTCGTAGACCACGCCACATAGATTTTTATAATATTGGGGTAGATTTCCGTACCCCGTAAAATTAAATCTACCTTATTGGTGAAATTTTATGTTCAACTCCATGATAATTCAAATGAATGTCTTGTTTGTTTATAGATTTACGTGAAAATGTCGAGTATTTCTAGCAAGCGTCAGATGTCGGTATACAATAAATTAGTTTAAAACGGCGTAGCTGCAGCAAGTGGACCGGTAAGCCCACCGAATCAACAGGGAGGACCTCCAATATCCATGGAACCTCCAGAGCTCCCATCACCCACTGTTTTATCAGTCCCAACGAGCGGACCTTCTCTCCTCATCCTGGACTCTTGGCAATGCGCCAACAAGCCGCTGATTACTCCAGAACTCCAGAGTCCGACCAACCAAGAGTCATCAAGCGACGGTGTATTCACCGACTCCGAAGAAATGGTCACCGAAAACGAGAGACAACCCTTGAAAAAGGCCCTGACCGCCCTCTCCCTGGAGCCCAGGAACGACATTAGGAAACCCCAGTTTACCGTTTCACGAGATAAGAAAATCGAATTACCCTGTGCTTCGACGCGACTCTGTAAGTAAACTTCTACTTTGTGCCCAATTTCACTTTAAGTTTTAGTTGCGTCTTGTTCGTAACCATATTCACGTTATGTATTATAACGAACGACAATATCGCAATGATTGCAATATACATTTCACTGATTTGCTGTATACGCGATTTTCTCATTTCACGACTTTCAGTCTTTATTCTCGATATCCACCTATATGACTCCCGAGTGCGTGTTTAATCTCGTGCTTGTCAATAATATGTGTCTTGAGTAACAACGCGAGAGTCTAAAACAGAAGCTACCAACATAGTGAACTGCATTTTAAAGTTCCGGGTGGTATCGTTAGAATTAAGTCTGCATTGAATTAGCAGTAGGATGTACTAGGATTCAATAGCATTCAGTGACTGAAACCGTCGCTGTCATTTTGACGTCTTCCTCGTCTCTCACTTCGGTTATCTGGCAAACAGTGGATAATGAAAGATCAAAATTCGTACAAAATGGTCTGTTATCCGTACAGAAGAAGGCCGTCGGTCTCAAATAAGGCATATATTTCAGCTGTGGTGCAGGCGTCCCCTAGAGGACTAACGTCAGAAGCGCATGCACGAAGACACAGTGCCAATAAAGCATCTTCTGGTAACGGTACTGTAAGCAGAAGGGTAGCAAGTTTCACTTTGGACAGATCAACTTTCGACAGCGGGAACAATTCCCGATCGAAGATAATTCCGCAGAAACTAGACTTCCGGCTGTATGAAAGGTTCGAAGGTAAGTTTCTTGTCTTTAAATGACAAGAAGAGGAACGCATCTATTCGCTTGAAAGTCTGCGGATAATCCTGATATGGAGAAACAAGTAAAAAATACCAAGTGTCTCGATAAGCCCGAGGTAAAGTCACGGATGACGAGAAACGCCAAAGTCTTTTACCGTTAGTGTAGAAATAAACAGATGTGGCGCAGGAACGCTATCGTTCTTTCACAGTTTGTTTTCATTCCTCGTTAGCCAAACTGTCTTCGAATCCAATTGGAATCGCGTGTCCAATAATAAGTGCCAAGATGAAATTGTTCCGAGGATAACGTAATCTTTAATACTTACGAAGCGAACGTTCTTAGAATGAAGAGGGACAGGGGGGGAAGAACGAGTACCGACACTGTAAAAATCCATTCGATATTAAATATACTTGCAGCTATATATTACATAGCTTTACAAGCTATATACAGCTATATAAGCAAAGCAGGTGGTTTCGGTTAGGTCCCAAGGGGCGAGTGTCCTAAAGTCATATATTCATTTAAAGTGCGCAGTCAAAGACGAGGGCGAGCCGGTCTGGGTGCGGTTTCTTTACCCAGTGCGAGTACTTGACAAAGTCAAGTCAAGTCAAACGACGTTAAATTTTGTTCCGGCTTAGATCTTCTTCTGGAAGTAACCAGAACCGAACTTTGAACGGTATCCGGCAAACAGCATTGCACAGGAACTTTTCGTAGGTTTTCCTTGCGATACTTTCGAGATCGATGGTAGGATAATCCGTAGGCGGGCAAAACTTTCGTGAATATCAAATCTGAAAGTGAAAGACCGATTTTAGGATTATGTTAGGAATTTAGTCATTAGTGAGTCCACCATTCGTTTTATTTTACCTGATTAGTTATGGAGTTATCGTTCAGATGCTGTGAATTTGAAAGTTCTTTTTCGTTAATGGTTCAGATAATAAAGGTTCTTGATTTTTATGTTCATCTTAAATTCGTTGGGTAACCCGTTTGCTTTTAATTTCAGGTCAGCGCCTGATCAACTGGTTGACCTCAGGAATGCCTGAACATCTCAAATCACAGTTGGCGGAGCTGGAACTGAGAAAGCTGTGTTCTAAGTTCTGCGAGCATTTACTTAACGCCGGTGCCCTTCGATCTTTGCAGGACAAGGGAGTCGCAAAGGGCACAGTCTTCATGGTAAGGACCAGGTCGTTTCTAAGAGTGGATGGGTACTAATGAGTTCCATCGACTTCAGCCGGATCAGATGTATTACTGGACCCACCATGAAGCACTAGCGCTAATTCCAAGTAGTCCTGGGAAGCTCCCCTGGGAATCTTGGGCGCCGGAAAACTTACAGCGACTGAAGGATGAACTGAGCTCAGCGAGAGCTGAAGTAGAGCGTTTGCAAAAATTGGTGAAGAAATCGCAGGACGATGCCAAAGGTCAATCAACGCAAACGTCACCAACCGATTTGTCACCGATCAATGCAAGAAATACAAGTTCAGCGATGAAACGAAATGGAGACGCAGCTTCCGGAGTGAGTGGAAGGTTCACTGCGAGTTCTTTAGAAATTTTACCGATACCTTCGGAGAAGATCTGCTCGTTAAGATCAGAAGATTCTCGGTTCGATGCTGCGATGCCATCCAGTTTATCACTAATATCTAAAATTGAGAATTTGGCTGAAGAAACGAACGAAATTCAGTACCTTATTAATCGAGAAAAGGTCAGTGCTGCGGCAACGTCAGATCCGATTAATGACCTTGAGAATCCTCTGGAGAACGTTAATGATAGTATTATGGAGTCAAGGGGTAAAATAAAAAGACTGAATATCGATAAAGGAACGAAACCTGGTATCCAAAAAGAAAAAGATGAGGAATCTGACCATAATAATAAAGAAATCCTCACTACAGAGATTACTGAAAATTGCAGTCGTAAGTTGAATCTTATCGAAACTGTCAATGATTCGGTTACAACTCCTGAACCTTCGAAGAAAATGAATGCGCGGACGCTGAATTTCGGTTCATTGAGGGAAATGAAGGATTCTACAGAAATGGAATCCAAAACAGTACAGATTCAAAAAGTTAAGCCAGATTCATTTTTCGCATCGCCTCCTCCACTACCACCATCAGCCTTTGACGCAAAAGGATTAACATTGTTTTCTGTATCTTCTCAAACTGGTCTACCACCTTCGACGTCGATCCCAGAACTTAAATTGACATTGTCGGCATCTCCTGTACAACGATTGCTAGAACTAGCTATGTCACCCACGATGTCAGAATTTATAAGATCACCACCGCCACCACCGCCTCCGATGCATGAAATGACAGGACCACCGCCTCCAATTCCTGATGTGGCGGGACCACCACCACCTCCAATGGCTGAAATGGCGGGATCATCACCTGTGCCGCTACCGGGCATGGGAGGTCTAGCATCACCTGCATTACCCGAATCCGCTATGCCTCCACCACCTCCGCTAATGGATGGACCATCACCTCTTCCATCACTACCGGTCGGAGATAGGAATCCTCCTAGCAGAGCTGGTAAGTATCCATCGCCAAAATCATAAAAATAAAAAATTGATAGTCTAATTAGAATAATCTGAAATAATTGCTGTGGAATAGTCATGAGGAAACAACCGTTAAATCCTGAGATTCCTATGAAACCACTCTATTGGACTAGGTTACTGGTACCAGCAAATACAACTCCTTCTCAGGTGAGAAATGACATATTCTACAGTTGTAAGACGTTATTTCTCATGAATAATATTTCATACTGAAAAAAATTATTGAAGGTTCCGCTCTGGGCAGAATTAGAAGAGGAGAAGAATCTCGACATGAAAGAATTCTCAGACTTGTTTTCTTGTCAAGTGACGGAAAGAAAGCCAAGGAAGAAAAAGGAAAACATGGACAAACCATCAAAGATTCAACCTGCAAAAATACTGGACTCAAAACGATCACAATTGGTCGGTATTCTCGAGAAGAGTTTGCATATGGATTTCTGCGAAGTTGAAAATGCTGTATACAATTTGGATACAACCATAGTCAGCCTGGAAGTATTACAACAGATTTATGAAGTCGTAAGTGATGATTATTTTTTTAACATAAAATTTAATTTACGACTAGAAACTAATTAATAAATATTACAGAGACCAACGGCAAAGGAACTGGAAGATATTGCTGCGCACGAAGAAGCGCAACCGGAAGTTCCATTAGACAGACCAGAATTATTTTTGAAACGTATCTCGACAATAAAACACTTCAACGAAAGAATATCTTGTCTGATGTTCCAATCTGAATTCCAAGATGCTGTCTCGACAGTTTCCTCAAAATTGACGAATCTTCGTTGGATCTGCGACTATTTGAGACACTCGAATTCCTTGAAAAGAGTAACGGCTCTTATTTTAACTCTGGGAAATTACATGAACGGCGGAAATCGGATACGAGGCCAGGCCGACTTCGGCCTGGAGATCCTCAGCAAATTGAAAGACGTTAAGTCGAAAATACCTGGAGTGACGTTGCTGCAGTATGTAGCAAGGGTTCAATTAGCGCAGAAATTGGACTACAGTTTTGATGAACCGTTACCGTTACCGGTTCCAGAGCCAGCCGATGTAGCGGCGGCTTCTACTATCAATTTTGAGGACATTAAGAGGGAACTGGATAGGCTCGAAAAGGAATTGCACGGTAAGTCAAAAGCTATTACTGTCAAATGTTTACGATTTCAATTTTGAAAAGTCAAAGGGACTGGAATCATTTTTATTCAAAGACAAAAATCATCCACTAAGGGCAAACCGTTTATTTATAGCGTGCAAAGTCAAAAGTAAAATGGTCATCAAAGCAAGTCCTGAGAATGCAGGTCCTTTTAAGGAAAAAATGGACTCCTTCCTAAACAGGGCAGTGGTCGAACTGGCTAATGAGAAGGAAGCCTTGCAGAAAGCAAAGATAAAATTCAAAGCTGTGATGCAATTTTATCTGTACGTTCCTAAAGAAGCTACTCTTGACACAGCTGATCCCAATGATTTTTTTGTTCTTTGGCTTGGATTTTGTCAGGATTTCAAAGTAAGTCACAATAATTCTAATTATACAAGGAGTATATCAAAAGTTGGTATAATCATCTGCATATATTCCAGGATATATGGAAAAAGGAACAGCAACGAATACGGAAGGAGAAAATGAAGGAAACTATAAAGATGAGCGACACCGGACTTACGGCGCACATACAAAAATTAAAGGCCAGAAGGTAGCTCAATAGAGAGCTTAAAGTACTGTGAGCAGAAATAGAAAAAAAATTACAAATTATACTTTTTAATTTTATTTCTTTTTAATAAACTTCTAATCGTGTTCATTTTTAACTAATTTATATATCAAAAGACATTTTATATTTTATTCTCAGCATCTTTACATTCTTAACAATTTGGGTCTCATACATATAAGTGCCCATAATTATGAAAGTGGTATAAGTCAAATATTTCTTGTTTCGAGGTTACATTGAATTAGTCTAGTTTAAAATAATATGATGTGAAATAACTGATAAACTCATTTTTTTTTATTTTGACTTAGATCACTTTCATCATTATGGGCTCATATGTGTTTGTACATTATGCCAACCATGAGATATACCATATATGAGAAATGCTGTGATTGGCATATCCCTGTATCCATTTCTCAGCCAATCACAGCATTTGGTGCTCGCCGTGCAGCTGAGGTATCATTATTCGTACCTCGTGCATTAATTGATGACCACCAAATGTTTTAATTAGACGATCAATCATGGGCTAGAGTTTTTGCTTCGAATGGCACCTTGCCGAACAAGATTGGTTTAGAATTATAAGTTTTATCACGTAAAATGTGTTTTGATACGATACCCCTGTATCCATTTCTCAGCCAATCACAGCGTTTGGTGCTCGCCGTGCAGCGGAGGTATGATTATTCATATTTTGTACATTAATTGATGACCACCAAATGTTTTAATTAGACTACGAATCATCGACTAGCGTTCTTGCATTGATTAATTCTTTCGAAAGGACAATCTGTTCAGAAATATCTGTTTTATCGACCGTAAATGGGTGTTCATACATCCATATCCAGTCCAGCTAGACTGCATCGTTTTTTTAATTCTGTACAAAAACTAACAACCACCAAACGTTTTAATTATGATTTTCGTTACCACCGAACGATTACGCATGGATTGAGCACCTGAAAAACTTTTTTCGTTGAAAAAAAATATTTTTCGGCTAACTTCACGATCAAATTTTGATCATTTGATTATAAAAGAATGACTGCCCATTAAATGCTTTAATTAGGCCACCAATGACCACCAAACGACCACCAATCGATTAAGTATGATAAAAAGTTAAAAAGTTAAAAAGTTAAAGTTGTCCAGCTAACTTCACTGAGGTCCTTCCATTATTACGATCGTGTCTACCAACAAATTGCGCAAACGCCCATTTTGAACGCACATAGTCAAAAAAAATTGGAGCGTTCAATTTCCCAGTGAAATTTGTTTTGGATTATGTAAAAAACCGTCTCACTACCTAATTTTTTAATTAAACCGCCAAAATAATAGAATAAATGAAAGTTCTACAAGTTAAAGTTGCGAGGCCAACTTCACACAAGTCATCCATTACTGTGATATATGGTATTTTACGGCACAAATCGAGACTGATCAACACACTTCTCTTGGATACAGTGTACGATTAGAGAATTCTGTTAGAACCAACGAAGGAGACGTTGAATCTAAGGTCCGTATTCGTAGTCAGTGCTCGAGACGAAACACAATACTTAAGACCGTAAAGAATGTCTTAAGATCGTGTTTAAAACGAAGAAGTGACTGTGAACATGAGCCTAAGAGAATTTGTCGATTTGTGCTGTAAAAGAAAAACACCCATAAACTTTAGTTTCGTTCGGTCTCGTTCCTAATTAAGTATTTCCTGGAAGTTAAAGCGGTGTAGGGCGACCATCACCGGTTCCGCCAATAGCGGCTGGGCCGGACGGCGGCCAATCAGCGGGCGCAGGGAGGCGAC